>WEKY01021179.1:219386-258916 GCA_013390045.1 Picathartes gymnocephalus
ACAAAAAAACCCCCCACCCCAACCCCAAAAAAGAGCCGGGAAGAATGTGCTGCCCTGGGCAGGCGGCTGGGCTTGGGGCTGGGCTGGACTGGGAAGGATGTGCTGCCCTGGGCTTGGGGCTGGGCTGGGGTCTCCTCTGCAGGTGTGGGTGGTGGTGAGGGGCTCAGCAGGGTGGGAGGCGAGGGCCAGCCCCACAATAAAAGCCCCGTGAGAGCAATGGCTTCTGGTGGTCTCTTTTCTGCCAGCGTGGGGAGGGTGGGGCTCCGCTCTCACACAGCCCAAATCCCTTCTCTTCTGTCCACCTCCCCTGGACTCCCAAGCGCTGTCTCGAGGTTCTGTGCCCTGCACTCATTGAGCAGTGGGTGCAGAAAGGAAATAAATCAATTTTCCAGCTGCAGTGCTGCCCCAGGGCTGGGTGAGTCTCAGCGGCCTGACCCTTGGGGGAGGCACAAGGAGATGAGCAGAAAACCTGCAGCTCAAACATGCTGAAATGGGATATTTTTGCTTTTTCTAAACAAAATGTTGCATTTTGAGGAGATGGAATAAAATGCCTGGTGCTGTTTACATTTCTCTTCCACATTTTTCCCTGGCTCTGCTTACCGAATTTGACCTAAATCCACAAACCATTTCAGTTTCCATCTTCTCAGCCCATCACAATCTGTCCAAAACATTTCAACCATCCCTGATCCAGACTTCCAATTTCAGGACCAGGCAATCGCAGTCTCGCTTGGCCACTCTGTCAGCCAGGGATAACTAATGTTAATTAAATCCACTGAGAAATAAAACAATGTCTCTGCCAACAAAAGTGAGTTTGCAACAGATTTAGCCAACTGGAAAAGTTTCTTCCCCCTTTCCCTCAGGGAACCTGAGAGGAAGTGGGCAGGTGATTTAGAAGGTATTAACAGAAATTAATTAAATTGCTAAATTATTCTGGAATACCTGTGAAATGACATATTACATCTCTGCTGGTGCCTTTAAAATACATGTGATTAGCATCAGTGCAATTATCTCCCAAGTATCTAATAGCATTCTGCTGCTCTTTTAGGTAATTAATTTATGAGCTTTTGTTTTATAGTTCTTCCCCAGAACTGAGGAGAGGAAAACCTTCAGGAAAACCTCTGTGAACCCTGGGGGCTGGGTAGTGCCAGCTGAGGCAATGCCCAGCATCAGGGTGAACCCTGGGGCAGAGATCTTTTATCCTGGGGATAAAATCAGTGATCTGCAGGGTTACTCTGACAGGTTGGATGTATTTTTGCTCTGTCTCACCCTGATAGCTGGCTCTGCATCCTTGCCTTACACTGGAATAAGTTAACATTCCCTTGAGTCTGATCTGTCTGGCTGTGCTGCCTGAAGGCAGCCTGCATGGGAAAGGAATATTGCTTTATCCTCCTGCTCCCATGACTTCCAAGAAGGCTTAGGAGTCCCACGAGTTCTTCTTGAGGTTGCAAGACCCTGCTTTCTACTGCTGACATGAGGTTTTTGTCTTTGTGGAGTGGGGTGTCCCTGTGGAAGGGCTGCATCAGGAGCTGGAGCAGGAGCAGGGGTCCTGCAGGTGATGCTCACCTGGAATGCAGTGCAACCACATCATTCCCAAAAAGCCACAGGTGCTCCAAGCCCACTCTGCTGAAGGGAGGGAGAAGAGGCTTCTCTCATCTCCTGTTCATCACCCCCAGGGCTCTGTGTGCATCACGTTCTTCCTCAGCACCACGACCCTTTCTCTTCACAGCCACCTTGGAGGCAGGAATGAGGAGCTGGCCCCTCTCAGCAGCTGCTGGAGGGAGGCTGGGGAGCAGCGAGAGGTGAGCTAGCAGGGAAAGGAGGATGTCTGCAGGCAGAGGGGACGGCCAGAGCAGCCAGCAAAGCCCTTGGGCCATGGAGACAGCACAACAAGGGCAGCACTACAGCTGCTCCTGCCCGCTGCTTGCAGAGGGTGATGCTTCTTCCCCAAAATCCAGCCCTGCCAGCACAGACAAGACCCCCGGGAGCCATGGGACCAGCAGGAGGGATGGCACAGTGGCTGGGCAGGGTGGCTGGCTCCCGGCCTGGCTGGTTGTTAGGGGAAGGTGATATTTTGCTGTGGGCAATGAGAACTAAAGGAAACAATTAAAACTAAATAGGCTGGAACCGAGCAATTTTTCAGCTTTCCGCTGAGAAGAAAAAGAGCTCCTTTGTGAACAGTGAAATCCTCCTGGCAAGCTGCACAATCCCACCTGATGAAGCAAGAGCTGCACAATTAAAATGCAGAGGGGATGCAAATTCCCTGTGCTCCAGTGGAAAATCCACGGGGGTGCTGTCCCTTGCCATCAGAACCTGGCCATGGGCACAAGGGAGCCCTGCCCCTGGCAGGGAAGGCTGGTGGTGCTTTGGGGACCCAGCTGGTGCTGTCCTACCTATGACCAACCCACTGGTCAGTGCTGAGGCCGTGCCTCCCTCCAAGTGACAACCTCTGGAGGAGCCAGGTCCACCCTGTAGCTGGCAGGGGACATCAGAGTCACGGAACCCTCTGGAGATGCAAAACCTGAGCCTCTCTGAGCCTTTCTGTCAGGCTGGTCCCAAAGGTCAGCAAATTGCCCCGGTCCTGCACAGGCACAGAGGATCTGTGATCCCTTCTGGGCAGTGGGGAAGGGCTGGGCTGTACCCACTCGTGCCCCTGGCATGGTGGGACTCCACAGCAGGAGATGTGGAGCAGAGCAAGCCATGCAGACTCTGAGAATGCATCAAGCCCAGACAAACCCACCCGGGTCCTGTCCCCCTGGCCAACATTTGGACAAAGAGGCAGCAACGGGCTTGAACTGCTGCATGTCTGACACAGTCTGTGAGAGGAGCCTGGAGCCAGCTTTGTGCCCCAAACCCCGTGGTACCTGCAGTATTTTACCCTCCTGGGAGCTCACATCCAGCCCAAGCAGCCCAAGCCTCTCACTGCTGCACCCAGCTGTGTGCTGGCCTCCTTTCACAGCCAAGGGTGCTGAGTGGGGCTCGAGCTGTGGGTTTTCTTCCCCAAGGTCCTGGCAGCTCTCACACGTCCTGCTTGTCCTCATCTCCTTCTGGCAGGTGAAAATACCTGATGCTGCAGCCTCTGTGCAAGGCTGGAGGAGGGCTCAGTCACAGCTGAATGAGTACCATGGACCTGCCACCAGATTCTCCATGTGGACATGGCTCTGGGGACTTTGCAGGGCCCAAAAGGGCTTGGGAGGATTTGGGAGGAGAAATACACCCACCAGGGCCATGCAGCACAAGGATAGACTCTCTGCAGTGCCACCCGGTGCAGCTCTATGCCCTGTCACCTGGAACCACATATAAATAAGGGATTTTTTTTTTCCCTTTTGTTCAGTCTGGGTTAATTTGATGAGCAGAGACAGACTGAACTTTCATGCCAATGACTGTTTTCCTCCCACCTGCCCCAGATTTGCTGCACTTTTTTAGCTCAGGCCAATGCTGCAACAGACAACAGGGCAGGTGTCCAGAGCACCTTGACAGCAATTTCCATTCTCTTAAATTCCTCCTGCCCAGGAACTGTGGCAAAAGTTTGAGTTTCACACCAGTTTAATCCTAATTGAATGCCCTGAATTCTTCAGTTGTGTCTGCTTTTTAGGTCTGGAATACTTGAAGAACAATATCCATTTAAATTGCTGATTTGGGCTTGCTCATTTAGTTTCATCTTAATAAAGATTTTATGTGGTTTTGACATATTCAGTGTCCTGAGTGTATTGACACGGCAGCCTGAAGAAGCATTATGACCATAATGGCTCAAAAAGCATTAAAAAGGCCCTGGCAACGTTTATTGATTGCCCTCTTTTACAGCTGCTTGAAGACGAAGCCCAGTCATAGGGAGGAGTGAACACTGTGTTTTGTTTTTATGTGAGCTTCCCCGATGTTACAACAAAAGGCATTTGCAAACAAATGTCTGCAAGCTCTTCATCAGAACATGAAGAAGCAGCAGTCCTGTTGCTGGGATGTTGTCAGGAGGGAGATTTTAAAGGAAATATCCTGCAGATAGCAGAAAAGTCACCCCCAAGGAAGGGATGCCAAATGGTAAATAAATAAATAAGTGATGAAGACGCCCAGGTCCTCCCCATTGGTGTATCCCAGAGGAAAAGCCCTCATGCCTCACTGGGGACTTGCTGTAACATATTGAAGGAAAGGGTAAATCATCTGCCAAAATCCCTCCTTAGAGCTGTGGGTTTCCCCACGGACTCCTCCCAGCAGATGTACCCCAATGTCAATGTGAAAACACAAACGCATTGTGGGCATGTTATGCTAAGTGCAACAGAGATAAAAATTAGTGGAATGATCCCTTGGCAAGGTGGGAATGTGCTTGAGACGGGAGAGCACAATAATTATCTCCTCATGGCCAACATTTACGTACAGAGATGCACCCAAGAGGCCCCTGCACAGCCAGCTGCCCAATTGCTGACGGGAGGATTTTTTTAAAAATAAACAATTTACTAATTGCAACCCATTTCCTCCGACCCAAGCAGGGGTGCCTTCTGTTCAAAGAAGCCATGCACTGAGGAAGAAAACCAGCTGCAGCAACCAGCAGCAGCTCAGCCTCTATGGCCAGGGGATGTTCTGCTGGGTGGTGCCAGGCTGGCTCTGCCCTCTGACCAGCCCAACATGCAGGTGCACGAGCTTGGCTTTTGGGCAGGGCAGAGGGAAGGAGCAAGAGGCTTCCTGGTCTCCAAAGAAGCAAGTGAACAAAACACATCCAGTGGTGACCAGCACAGACGGAGGTCTGAGGTAGGACCTTCCTTCTCCACCCTTGAAGAGATATTGCTACGGCACCAAATCAATTTCGTGCCATAAAGCCAGCAGGCACGAGGTCTGCAGGGTTCTGCAGCCACAAATACATTTTCTAGTGCCTTTCCATGGCTGTAGGTGAGTGATCACCCTTGCCTTGCTAGCCAGGGCTCCCCTGCTTCTTCAAATCTGCTGTGAAATAGCAGCTCATTGCTCAGAGGGCTGAGGATGCTGAGAAGCAGAGTGCAGCACCTCGAGCATGCCAGGCACATCCTCCTGCACCCCAGGTGGGCCAGGCCAGCAGGCAGCAAAGAACCAGCATCCACCTCCCAGGGCTGTGCAGCAGAATAAGCACCTCCAGCAGAAGAAGGCACTGTTTCCCTTTCCCGTGCTGGTGCCAGGGAGAACTTAGTATTCAAAACCTGTTTTCAGATGTTTCACTTCACAGCTGGTGAATGAACTCGGAGAACTCAATAAACCTCTTTGTGAGACATTATCTCTCATTAATCTCTCAAGTGAGGCTGGCACCTGGAATTGCATAAATCTTTACCTGCACATAGTAGGAAACAGGGGAATGGGCCATCATCAGAAAGCCTGTTATAACGGGAGAGTCCCAAGCAGCAAATAAAGAAGAAATCCTCATAAAACTGTCCTCCTGATCTCCTGGCAAGAGGACATCAAATTCTGGAGGAGGTAGATCCTTGGTGAAAGAGATGTTAGCAGGAGATAGGGCAGGACAAGGGCCTTCAGCAGCCTGCAGGTGTTGTAGGGGGACCACCTTTCCATCAGACATCTCAGGAAATGTCTGAAAACTTTAAGTGGTGCTGTCAGCTCAGGAGCAAACTGCTTCACAAGAGCTGCCAGCTTGCAGGTCCCTGCCTGGTGTGGTTTCTGTGTCACCCTTCTCCCAGCAGTAAGCTGGACTGGCTGTGCAGGAGCACCTCCAGCATGTACCATCACACTCCTGTGAGTGGGACACAGCCACCAAGGCCACCTCTCCAAGGCAGGACAGCTCTGAAAAATGTTTGGGAAGGAGAAAGATGATTTAGCAAGTGTTGAACAGCTTGATGTAGAAACAGCATCCAGAGTGTTCTCCCTTGCAGGGGATTTTGGAATTTATTTGGGCGTCCTTTGCTTTGGTGTAACAGATGGTGGGGAGGCATGGTGGCCTGGAATATTAATGCTTCCTCCAGCATCCATGTCCTCAGAAAAACTGGCAGGTCCATGTTTTTCTGAGCATTATGCAGCCTCAGCTTCTGTCTCAGGGCTGTGCTCTCCCCACATCAGCTAGGAATTAAAATTTGTGGCTCTGTCCACAGTGGTCCCCCCACAGGGGTGGGGCATTTGGCATCAGGAAAACTTCAGGGCAAAGGCTGGGGCTGGGAAGCTGGGATGTGATTATGGCAGGGATAGCCACCCACTTTGCCCAAATGGGAAAGTAAGGAAAAAATAAAAATGCAGTGAAGCAAATCCGTTCTGTGACAGTAACCACCACACTCTGCTGGAAAGGGTATTCAGCCCAGGATTTTAAGAGTTGTCTTTTATTGATGCCTAATGTTCCATAGCCAGTGTCCAACTAGGAGCAATTAAGCATTCCCTTAGATAAAATGTATTTCTTTGGGCAAAAACCAGGCAAAGGATCTTTTACTACGATGTCAAGATACGACTTTGTACCATGGAGCTGAGTGTGCCATAAAAATCCCTCTGCTGCCATGCAATGGCTGCTTTCTCTCCGTTCCTGGCATGGGGGAAGTATTAGTTTTTTCTGTTCTGCTTTAGGGTGTAACTCTTAGCTTCATGTTAAGTGTTACTAAGTTCTCTTCACAGGGTAGTTACACACAACAATTCTCACCAGCTCGAGATTCAAGGACAATCGTTCTGAACCTCAGGCCCAAAAGCATCAACAATGTAAAAAAGAGGAGGGCAAGTGTTGCAGGAGGTTAATGTTAATTGTAAGTTCTTATTGTTGATTAGTTTATTGTATTGGTTTGTTCCAAGTTCCCCCCTGAGGTATGTAACAGTTAGTATTTCCCTACATTGATTGATGGTTTCCCCTCCCAGGTCTTGCTCACCTTTCCCTCTCTCTCCCCCTTGTCAATCCCCATAATACATACCCCTTTTACTAGAAGATTCTATCTTACTCGATACCCAATTGGTCTGTTTATAAAAGTTCTGCCCCTGTTAGAGAAAGATTGGATGGTATGTTTGTCAGTGAAACGGTCACCCCTCCTATCGTGGTACCCTATTGGTTCTATCCCTAGACTCCACCCACTCCCTGAGCCCCTTATCTTTCCCTGCGTCCACCATTCTGGGTCTTTTCGGACCTAGACCTCCCATCGGTAAATAAATCTTTACTGGTATACGGTCTGTCTGAGAGTCCACCTCCTTTTTGCTTGAGCGATTTATTCACAGCTTGCCATACGTGGCCGCTGCTGTCTTGCCACCGGCCAACAGGATTCTCATACCGAGACTTCTCCTTCTTGGCGTGGCGCTTTGTGACAGCCGGGCTCACAAGGCAGTCGCGTCAGGCAAGCAAGGAGGATGGAACTTCATAATTCACAGTTATTAATTGGACAGTTAACCTCAATATGCAAATGGACCATAACTTATAAAAGTGTGAAACCCCATGCCCAGTCCCCTTTTCTGTGTCCATCTTGAGGCCCATCCTGGCAGGGCTGCAGCCGGGCTCGTGTATTGCCAGGGTGCAATAAATACCTACTTTATTCCTCTAACTTTGTCTGGCCTCTGTTCCGGGTCAAATGATCAGGCATCGTTGCAGCAGCTCCCTGCATGCTGGAGCATCGCCTGACTCAGCTTGCTGAGCTCAGCCCGCTGTGGCCCTTCAGACACCTCCACCCGGCAGCCTGGGAGCCCCCCAGGGGGGAACCCAATTAAACAGCTCCAAAGTTCAACGACAGGAGCCCCAGCAATCACGCAGATAAATTTAATTTAATGGCCACCACTGCCTACAAGAGCAGGATGTGGGCCAGCATTTCAGCCCTCTGCAGGGCTGTGTAGGGAGGAGCTGGCGGGGATGCTGCCGTGAGTCTTGCCCCTCCCAGGCATGATGCTGTCGACAGGCCAGGTGTTTTCTGCTGGGAGGAAAATGCCATCAGTCTGGTGGCTCGTGCCACCCCTGCTTCGGGCTGCTGGGACTTCTGAGCGTTGCTTCCCTGGCTGGCTCTGCCTGGCACGCTCTTCTCTCTTGTACCTCACACCTCTGTCAGGCACTTACCAGGGGCTCTGCCTGATGGAGTTCTTCCTTTATTTTTCTTACAAGTAGAAAATTACGTCTATACTATTCAGTGCAAAGAACATGAGTGCAGTGGGGCTCGGGGTTTAAAAGGCAGCATGTGCTCATGGCAGCTGTGCCTGGGCCATCCTAGCACTGACTCCTTGATGCTTTTGTATCAACAGGGGCATCCTTGATCCTTTTGCATTAACAAGGGCAGCACCAGGCTCAGGGCACGTGGACTGGCAAGAGAAGGGATGTGCTTTCATGGCTGGCTCTGCTCTTCTCCCATGGGTTCACGTGGGATCCTGGAAACCTGCCCATGGCCACAGTCAGCTAAAATCTGGAGCCTTGTGGCCTGGGAATGCCCTGGCTGCAGCAGGTCTCCTTGCTTCCAAACCCAGCCCTTCCAAAGGACATACCCCGGGCATTTGCTTTTGTCAGGATCAAGCTTACAACAGGTTTCTGCTCCTTTTTCTTTTTGCCAGACATCCCACTCAACACTGTGGCCCTTATCACATGTCCAGTCTGTCCCTGGAAGGAATCCTGCCCTTCTCCTGCTTAAGCCTTGCCATGATGACCCTTTAATCCCTCCTTCCCTGGGCTGAGCAGCTTGCCATGCCCATCTCCTTCAGCCCCAGACACTTGCCCAGGAGCACAACAGCCCCAGGAGGGGTGGGATGAACCCAGCACAGAACAAGCTTGGCTTTTAATCTGCTGTAGCCCTGAGCAGGATTTAGCAAAGGATGTACCTGTAATTGTCAGTGCCTGAAGGACTATTAAATATGTCCTTTGATTGGTTTCTGAAGGACTTGTACTATTTTAATAAGCATCTCAAGAAAGAAAAGCTCTCTGTCAAGCATTAGCTTTGAGATCCAAAAGCAATCTCACTAACATACAATATCAAGTTTGATTGACAAGGCCAATACCCATAAACCATGCTGATTGACACTAATTAGCCTGCCAGCCTTTAATTGCTTGTGATCGTGTTCTACATCGCTCTGATTAAAAAATTAGTCCCACGTTAAAAAAAAACCAATGCAGCAGGGGGTGGTTTGAGATCTCAGCTGGGCCCTGAGACTTCACAGAGCATGGACACATCTTTTCAAAGGGACATCAAGGAGCAGGGGCAGGGCAGGAGCCTGTTAGAACAAACCCCTCCTGCTCAAGGCAGGTTTTCTTTGGAGGATCCCAGATCCTGGAAGGAGGGGAGAGCAGCTAACCAGGCACGCTGAGGCCAAGCCAGCAGTCTGAGCTGCAGTGTCATGGGCAGCAGGAGCTGATGGGATGCTGGCCAGGCTGTCCCTTGTCCCTTTGGTCACCCAAAGTCACGATTCCCCACAACCCCTGCTTTGGACCTGGGTCTCTTGTCACAGAATGACAGGAAGACACTTCGCAGAGAATCCTACTTTCCACCGAGTCCCCATGGATCCCACATCCCTGCTGCTGCCCCTCCTGCCCGTGAGGCTGCACACCCACTGTGCCATCTTCTGATCCTCCGAAAGCCTGACCTGGACCCTGCAGCCTCCTCTCAGGCTTGGAACACCAACCATGGCCAGGGCCAAGTCATGTTTTTCTCTCCTCTCTCTTCTTCCTTCTCACGTATCTGCCTTTGCAAGTGCATCCCACACTGCTCGCTCTCTGCTGCTCCAGCCCCCGTTCTCCCCTCCTGCTGCTGCCCACCTCCCCACCTGGCACTGCAGGAGTGTGGCAGCTGCCAGACCCAGGAGATGCCTGCCCTGTGCTACTGCTCTCACTCCCCTCAGAGAACTTTCAGGAAGCCTCTGTTTTCCACATTCCCCAGAGGCACGTGGCAGCAGGATGGGCTCCTGTGGGCTGCACAGCTGGGGACACTGGGTTTGGTCCTGGGGACAGCCCAGCGTGGGGCAAGTGCTGCTCCATGCCACACTCACATCCAGGCTGGGAGAGTCCTCCCTTCTCTTTTCTGCTTTCCTTCTCTGCCACTCTTGGTTTTGCCCAGGGGGTTGATGAGCAGCAGGACAGAAGAGTGGAGGGCAGCAAGAGATGGACACCAATGCTGAAGAGCAGCCTTGACCAGGAAAAAGGGGATGAAAACATCCCAGTGGATGAGTGTCTAAACCACTCCTTGGTTCTTTGCGAAACCAAGGACATCCCAGGGGTTCATCACCTCTCCCCTGACCTCCTTTTGATGCCTACAAGCCAGAGCTGAGGAGCTTTGTGAAAAACACCGTTCCCATGGCAGCCAGCAGCAGCTCCCAGACCAATAAAAGCCAAGATACGATCACACTCTATTAGTTTGATAATATCATTTATAGTTGACTTAGAACTGCATCCCATCTAATTAAAAGGGAGCTGCTTGGGAGAAGTGCAGGAGCAGAAAAAGGCAGAGAGGATCCTTGCCCTGAGCTCCATGCCTGTACAGATGTCTTGTTGGTGAATGACTTTTTATTTCCCATTTCACATTGGAGCTAATTTCATCCATCGCCAGAACCAATGTGACTCATGCCCCCAGCAAGAGACAGATGCAGTAAGTAAGCACCGAGAGGGAGGGGAAAGCTCTCCAGAGCCAGGGTCATCTGGAGCTCCTCTTTTCCTTAATTATGCTCCTCTGTCTCCTGGGCTTTTCAGGGGCTTGTGTTCCTGCGAAGTCAGGGCAAAGCAGGCAGCAAAAACACAGAACCCAGCCCAAATCCTCCTCCTCTTCCTCACTGCAAGCAGGCAAGGGGAGGGAAGCAGGGGTGGCACAGGGCTGGCTCAGCACTCTGCTTCCAAGTGTTCAGCTGGAGGCACAGGAGAGGGCAGGGATTCCTCTCAGAGATACCTCTTCTTGGCAAACTACCAGTTCTTGTGGAAAACAAAATGCTGCATTTTCTGTTACAGTCATGATGTCAGAATTCCCCAGAATGCCCCGAAATTAGGAGAGAAAGAGGGGAGCTTGTGTAGGCAAAGAAGTAAGGGCTGACTGTGTCCTGTTTTCCACCTGTGGGCTGCATTTCTGGGGCAGTTCTCAGCTGCTGGGGCTGCCTGGATGGTGTTTGCTCCCTGAACTATGATGAGCAGAGACCAGACCAGTGTGTGGGCTGGTAAATAACCACCCACTCCCCCAGGCCGTGGTTGGTCTCCTCTGCTGGAGCTGGCAAGGAGCTAAAACACAGCTGGGAGCTACCTGGAGCTCCCCTTGGCTGGGAAGAGGGATGAGGCTCTCCTGAATTTCACAGCAGGGCTCTGCACGTCCTTGTCAGTGTGGAACAGCCCAGCTGCCCTTCTACAAAACTCATCCTGGCCATGAGCATTGCTGCTTCCACAGGCAGCTGGTTGCCAGAGCTGGAGAGGGGCTGTAAAACATTTGGGGGATGCAGGTTGTGCTGATGAGGAAATACAGCAAGGCCCCTGGCAGCTCATGGCCCCACGGAGCTGCTGCAGCCGCAGTGGCCATGGCCTTGCCTTCCTCACGAGGGGAAGGAGGCACAGCAGGATCTGGAGCCTGCTGGGGTCCCAGCACCCCCCGCTGGAGCTGGGGGGGTGTTTGTAAGGCTGGGGGCATCACAAACTCCTGAGCTGTTTAGGTGCTCTTGCAAGGTTTGCCCTCTGTCTCTGGGCAAAGGCACTGGAAGAACTTCCAGCCTGAAGGATCTGGAGCTGCCTGAGCTCCCTCTCTCATCCCAGAGCATCCCCAGGGAATTTCTGATGCTGAGCAGTACCAGCAAGGAGCTCCTGCCCATGCTCCAACCTGGCAGCCGAGGAAAACCCCTGTGGCCAGCAGCACTCCCAGCACAAGCTGCTGTCCCAGCCTGCCCCTGGGGGTGTGCAGAGGACCTGGCAGCACTAATCAGGGCTATCCGAGAATTCCAAGGGAATGCGAGCTGTTGCTTTCCTTCAAGAGGTGTTTGCTGGAGCACTCTCCAAGGAGAAAGCTGTGCAGGATGCTGAGGGCAGGGGGGCAGCTTGCACAAGGGACACAAGGAAAGAGCAAAGCCCCTCATCCAGTGTCCACCCTGTGCAGGGACCCCTCCATGCCACAGTCCCTGCAGCCTGGGCACAAAATCTTCCTTGTTCACCCCCAGGCTGCCTCCCAGGGAATCCTCTCAGGGATCTCCTCCGAGCAGGGCTTTTCCCAGGTAAATCACGGAGTGCAGCATCCTGCTGTCTGTCCTTCAAGGTCATCGCCTGGCTGCTCCCGCTGCACCTGCCCTTACAGGTGAGATTTTCTGGGCCATCAAAGCAGGCAGGGCTGGCCTGGAGGCCTCATTCGGAGAGCAGAGACCTGCTTGCCTTTCAGAGCGTGATAATAGAGCTGTGAAATTTCACCCGCTTTGTTCCGCAGGCAGCCCCCGGCACACCGGTGCTCCCGCAGGCTGCCACGCTGGCTGTTCTCACCCCACAGCAGCTGTGCTCATTGCAGGCTCTCACCTCTCCTTGTGAGGCACCAGCATCTCCCTGAGGGATGCAGGATCTGCTCCTCTGAAGTCAAGCTGCCAGCCCCCAGTGCTCCACAAAATGCAGTTCTCTAGGTGCTAAATCTTACTCCTGCAGGCTTTGATCTGCCTGAAGTTGAGGTCCCAATGAGCCTTTCCCTGTCAGAAAGGTGCTACTGGCAGCCTCTGGCTTGTCCCCCTCTGAGGAGCTTGGGGACCAGCTCCCAGCAGAGCTGCACTGCCTTGGCACAGGGACACTGCCACGGGACCCTTCCCTGCTCCCCAGGCAGCTGCTTCTCACCCTAAACGCAGAATTCTGTGCTGCCCTAAAATCCTTCTTCATCTGACATTCCATCTTATCCAGGGAGGATCACTTATCGAGAGCCAGGGCCACCTTCCCATTTCACTTGAGGCCATGGCCAGACTCCATCCTACAGTTTCTAAATATTCCCTCTGCAAAGCACCGTCCCTCTGCCTTCCTTGGCCTTCAGCAGGGTGCTGCCACTGTGCTGCTGGGAAGCAGGGACACAGGAGCCGCCTGCAGGAAAGCTGTGCGTGCCCAGCTGCTGGCCTGGCTGGCAGCCACACCTCGGACAGGCTGCAATTAGCGGGGGTTGCATTCTCCAAGCCTGCAGTTCCTGCAAGCCGCCCCTGCTGCCTCCCTCCTGACGCTTTCAGGGGACACACCGAGGGCCTGGCTCACACCAGGGGGCAAACCCTGTGAATTGTTTCAGCTCTGCCCCTACCAGTTGCTTTCCCTGGAGCCTGGTGGCAGCTCTGCTGATGGGGCAGAGGCCACAGGTGAGATTTTGCAGCTTGTGGCTGCTCTGTGCTGCTACATTCCCCTGTCAAACACTGACACGAGGAGCACAGTCAATAATTGGAGCTGATGAGCTGCTTAAAGCAGAGACTCTTACCCCATGTTAACACACACCACCAGGATGCAGGAAAATTAAGCAAGCTCGTGAAGCAGAAGCCAAATTACCTCCAAATGGGTTTCCTTTCCAGAGGTGTCAGTCAGTTTTCAAATTATTTTCCCTAGCTGGGGATGATGAGGGAAGACGTCTGGGATAAAGGTGCCTTCTGCTGCCGTCACGCAGAGTGGCTGTGTGACAGCCTCTGCACCTGACAGGCCTGAAGAATCAGATCATTTCTCTGTAAAATCAGCTTTCACAGCGATGTCCCCGGGAGCTGAGGATGACAGGCTGGGAAGGAGCAAGTAGCCATGGCAGGATGAACTCCAGCAACGGGCAGAGCAGCTGGAAAAGCACGTGAGAGCACCCTGGCCAGTGGTCCATGTGCTTACATGGAAAATGGATTCCAGTCCGTACATTTAAACAAAAAATGAATCCTGTCAAATCCTGGGAGCTGGGGTTTTTTCCACATAGTTACAAGGTTGATGGATAAAAGTGAGCGTGTTGGCATTACACATAGGTACCTGTCATGGTATCACCCACCAGCCCACCAGATTAATACACAGGGTATGGATGTGTGCAGTTTATAGTCTGAAAATCGGCTCACAGAGGGATATCAAAGTACCTGGGAATGGGAAACCTTCACCCAATGGTGGCAATTCTGTGTGGCACCCCTCAGACAGCAGTCTTCTGTTGCATTATTTTCCTACTGAGATGATTCAAAGTGAGCAGGATTTATTTAAATGATAAGCAGGCAACTGCTCTGAGAAGCTCCACATTTATTTCCCCCTCGAGCTGGCTGCTTGAAGCATCCACTGGATGCTGCAGGACAGAGAGCAGGTCAGGCTGTGCTGCAGGGCAGTGCTCTCCCCCTAAAGCCTCCCTCCAGCCTGGAGGGCTCTGGTAGAGCCTTTGAAGTGCAAATCAAAGCAACAGCATCAAAGGAGACAACAGTGGGGGAGAAAGGAGCCTTCAAAGGCCGCCGGGCACGGGGCCAAAGAGAATCTCTTTTTATCCCTTCCTCCTGCCCATTGCGCTGGGCTCTCCCTGCCCGAGGCAGGCAGTGAGCGAGGGCAATGCCTGCTGCCACCGCGGCCAGCAGAGCAGGACAGCAAGAGATGTTCCCAGGGCCAAGGACCCGTGAGGAGTTAAGGCCATGAAAATAAGAGATCCCTGAGCACCCCCGGAGAGCAAAGGCAGTGGGCAGTGCCGGAAGGCAGTGGGCACTGGGGTGCTCCTGCCTCTGCAGCTGCACCTCGGGGGCAGATGCTCCTGCCCACGGTGGGGGGATCCCTGCAGCACCCTAAAGCAGAGGCAGCAGAGATTCTCACCAGTCACATCAGGAGGGGTTTTCCCCTGGGAATTACTCCTGACAGGCAGCTTGCTTCCTTCAGATGCCCGTGTGCTGTTCTTCCTCCTGCCACCCTGGCTGTGCTCTGCACCTGCTCAGGATTTGCTCACATTTGTGGGCTGCTTCTGACATTGGTCACCCTCTGCCATGCAATTCCTCCAAAAATCCCACTCAGGACCAAACTCAGGTGTGAGACCAAAAGCACCCAAGCCAGCAGACAAGATGCTTTTGAGCCGACCTGTCCCAAGGAGCCTTCACCCTCATCTAAAGGGGTGAATGAAACAATTGCATCTGCAAAATTATTGTGGAAGAATCCAGCTGCTTTGCCTTTTCAGTATTTATGACGCTTCTTATTTGTGAATGCCCAAAAATATCAGCTTGTGCTCACGTTGGTGGAGAGGAAATGCATCACGTCTGTTTAAGAGCAGAAAATAAGGAAGGAATCTTCCTGCCATATGGAAAAGCTCCTTTTATTATCTGTATAATAATTGCACAGACTTCCAGTCTGCAGATAATTTGCAGAGGACAAGGTGCTCTCAGTAAGGATAAAAACTCATCAAAAATAAACCTCTTTTGCTGGAAAAAAAATATTTAATTTGGATTTGGGTCAGGGTTTCAAGCTCATGCAAAGTGCCTTTGCAAATCGCCCCCCACGCACATGGAACCACCTTTCTGATGAGCACAATGGATGTCTGTGTCTCCAGGGTTCAAAGGAATTCACTGTTTTCAACATCAAAACATTTCCTGACGGTTCCTCAGCTGAAACACACAGGTTCTTTGTAAAAGCTTGATCTCTTGGAGTGCAAGGGCATTTTGCTAAGCCCCGTTTTTTCTGGATTTCTTTCTGGACATCCACCACGCACCCATAACTGGCAGTGCATTTATGGAGAGGGCAGCTTCGAGTGCTCCAGAAGATGGAGATGATGCAGCCCAGCCATGCCTACCTTGGGCCAAAGGCAGCTGGCAGCTGCTCTGTGTGCCAGGACCTCGCTGGGCCAGCCTGGACAGTCCCTACCCACTGTCCTGCTTTGTTTCATATGGTTCATATATAGATTTGTTTCATATATAGATTTGTTTCATATATAGATTTGTTTCATATATAGATTTTTTTTGTTTCATATATAGATATTTTTATTCCATATGTTGATTTTTTGTTTCATATACAGATTTTTTAAGGAATAGCAGGCATTCATGCAGCATCCTGAGACCAGAGCTTGTACCAGTGTGAGCCTGGGCAGGGAAGGGGTCTTGCTGTGGGCAGGCTGTTCCCCATGTGTGCTGCTGGCCTTGCATCCTCCACTGCTCAGCCTCCACCCACCAGCACCATCCCTGATTTCCCCAAGGCCCCCACCAGCCAGTGGCTGTTTCCTTCCTCTTCTGCCTCCAAATCAGCGTGGAGCGGAAAGCAGCAGGAAGGATTGCCATTTGAACGCCTCAAGGCTGATTACACTGGAAAAGCAACTGGGAATAGGGCAAACATAATCACAGGGAGCGGCGTGAGCATCATTAAATCAGGCACTGAAAAAGCAGCCTCTTCCAAAAAAACTTCATTTCCTGTAACTCCTGCCCTTTGCCAGGCTTCTGAGGTATTTCTAGCACCTTGTTTGGTATTAAAATTCCTGCAGATGCTGTCCAGGGAGCAGCACCCAGACTTGGCACCTGATGAATGGCAACCTGTGCCAGGTGTCACTCCTCCTTGTGCCCTGGCAGCCAGGGCTCACCTCAGGATGGCACCTCAGAGCTTCACCCCAGAGCTGGTAGTTTGTTTATGTGCTCCCAGCTGTGTGACAGGGAAGGGAAATTCTGGGGAGGCAACAAGCTTTCAGGAGAACAAAGCAAAGGCTTTTCTCATCACGGCAAGGAAAAGCCCTTACGCACTGGAGCTGTCAAAAGGATGGCCTGAATTATTTAGGGGGAGCTCTGTGATGCCTTCACAGAGTGCAGCAAACTGCTGGATCTACAAGGTGTGTGGGAGCTGCTCTGGCATCTGACACGGAACGTCAGGAGAGGGCCCAGACTGGAAATGTTGTTTTTCCAGCATTAATTATGGCAGCTGCTCCAAGCGTCCCCCAGCAGATACCCTCTGCTCTGTGAGCTTCCCTGCAGCCTCAGCCTGCTCCTGGGAAAGACAAGCCCCATGAGCAGCTGGAAGGGTGCAGGGGCAGCACGAGGAGCCCTTGGATGAGGCTGGTGGACTCAGTAGTTACGTGGGTTTATTTTTCGCCTGTGTCCTTTTGCAGGGATGCACCAGCACGGGCAGGTTCCTGCTCCTGGGTGTGGGTGGGTTCAGTTCACTTGAGTATTTCAGACCTTTATTTTCTTTTCTAAATGTATGCTAAGCCCTCAGCAGATAGGATCTCTCCTACTTCAGCATTTTCATGTAAGCTTAATTCTTGATTTTACTAGAAGCTGGTGTTCTCTCAGAGTTGCCATAGTTACTGATGCATGCCTTTCTGATTTCACACGCTAATGACTGTCCCAACCTCTTGTTTGTGGAATAAACCATGTAACCCTGAAAGCAACAGAAAATGAAATATTAAAGCACTTACGGTTCAGAAAGCAGACATCATGAAGCAGCAATTGGAATTAATTGCATTATCAAGCCTGGATTAAAATAATCTAAGCCTCTAGGCCAACCAAGAGATCAGGACAGCCCCCAAACCAGATTTTTTTGGGGATGCTCCAAGTCTGAGAGGCAGTGTGGTGTTGTGGGGGGTGTCACCCCGTCCCTGCACACCAAGATTACCCCAGGCAGTGGTTCCAGCTTTGCTGTCCCATAAAATGATGGAGAGATTTGGCAGCCTGGGCACCAGAGGGGCAGCTGCAGAAGCCGTGCCCTGGAGCAGCCTATCCTGAAGAGCAACATCACTCTGTGAGGGACCACCCCCTCTCCCAATGCTTCTTTCCTGCCCTGAGGAAAGAGGAGAAGCAGATTCTCTGGATAGCACTGGGCAGCACCAGGAGGTGAAGCCATGGCCCTGCAGCAAAGCCCAGCCCTGCAGCCTGGCCCTGTCCTGGTGGCCTCTGCAGCTCTGACTCCCACCTGCACAGGTGGGATACCCAAAGCTGCTGTCTCTGCCTGTTCCCACACCACAGCCGTCCCCTGGGCACTGCCAGAAGTTCTCATAGATCCCTGAGCTAGCCCTGCCAGCCCCAAGGCTGACCGTGGCTCCATCCTCAGAGAGGTCACAGGGCAGCCAGGTGTCCCTGTCAAGGGCTTTTTCCTCACCTGAAGACACATGGGGTGGGTGAGCAGCAGGTGACAGGCCAGAACTGCCTTTCCTTACGCCTGTGCTGATACAACTTATTACACACTTGGCTAGTTTCAGACTAAATTATAATAAATGCATAATAAAATATTTAAATTTCCAGCAATGGGGTGGAAGTGCAACATTGCTTCCCCTGCCAACGCCAAGCTCTGCTAACAGCTGCCCTTTCCCCTGGCACTGGGAGGCCATTGCCTTGTCCTGCAGCACCCCCGTGTCCCTGGCAGCTCCCAGGGATCACATTCCCCCAGGCACATTCCCAGCTCGTGCTGGGAACCCACTGTGGTGTGCTGACCTTGGCTGGCTGGCAATTAAAGTAGACTTGGCTGGCCAAAATTAAAACAAACACCAATTAAAGCCGAGGCAGGCTGGGGAGCAGCAGCAGCAGCAGTGTCCTGCCCTCGATGCTCGTGCTGGCTCTGTGTGCACGGAGCTGGGCCAGCACTGCCTGCTCTGTGTGATGGACAAGCAGCCATGGCTGGACACAGCCTGCCAGCCTTGGGACCAAAGCCTGACCCAGAGCCCAAATTCTAGTGACCCTTGCAAAGGCTGGCCTGTCCCCTGGCACACGCCCTGTCCCCTGGCACACGCCCTGTCCCCTGGCACACGCCCTGTCCCCTTCCACCGCTCAGGAGCACGGCTGAGCTCTGCCCAGGAGCAGTTTCCAGCCTCAGTCCCATGGGTGCAGGGTTATTTCTAACCCACTCTCGGCTCTGGCACACATCAGCTGTGGCAGGAGATCTCTGCCATGTCCCAGTGCCAGGCTAAACTGGGGTACATCCCTCTGGGAGGGGCTGCTGGGGGCTGGGATAACCCGTGAGGCTCTCTGCAGCTGCCTGTGTGCTGTGCCAGGCACAGGGCAGCCCCAGGTCCAAGCCAGGCCACTCCTGTCACCACCTTGGCCACTGAGGGCTGGGCAGCACACAGGGAAAGCAGCAGGAAGGTTCCTTCCAAAGCCTTCCTCACCCAGTGCCAGGCCAGAGGCCAAAGGGAGGGGACACTGCACCACAGACACGGGGCCATGGGAACTTTGGCACAGCAGGGATGTCCCCCAGGGATGCTGCTTCTGCTGGAGCACCCAGTCCTGCCCTTGGGCCGAGGCAGCAGAGAAACCATGGGTGCTTCTGGTGGGGCTGAGAGCCTGGTGGGTGCAGCGAGGTGCAGTGGGCAGGAGGTCCATCCTGGAGCCGTTCTCTGCTGCTCCTGCAGTGGGGAATCCTCAGGGGAATCTGAGGCTTCATCTTTCTGTCAAGGAGCTCTGCACAGCCAGGCCAGCAGCTCATGGTGCTCCTCTGTGTGCTCCCCTCGGGCTGGCTGCCACCAATTCCCAATCCACACCTCCCTCTGTGGGCTGGCAGCGCTGGCAGGGGCACAAAATGAACCCATAGCTAACCAGGCACTGGGGCACAAGGGTCCCCCTTTACACCAGGGGGTTACAGCTGCCAGGTCCCTGCATCCAGCAGATTCCAGCTTGCTTTTCCCTGCTACTGAGTCCCTCTGGCAAAGAGAGTTGCAATAGGTTGAGATGAGGAGGAGAGGATGGGCTGGGAATCCCAGACAGACAGACAAGCACTAGGCACAGTGCACTGAGCACTGTTTGCCATAGGAAGCCGGGATAAAATCACTTCTGCCAAGCTGTGATCACATTGCTCTGTGTCCCAAACCCTGGCTCCAAGGTAATTAGCCCTTTACACCAAAGAGTGACTTAAGGAGCTCAACCTGTTTAGCTTATTAAAGAACTGGATAAAGAAGAAACATGCCCACACTCTTCAAGCACCTGTCGATGGAGACGATGTATGACATTAAATAGGTTTTTGCAATAGATGATGAGGACGGTACAGTGTCCAGCACTGAAAACATGGCAAACTTCAAGCAAAAAATGCAATAACCACTTTGCTGGCAGGAGGAGCTGATTGTCCAGGAGATTATCAAGACCTGATGGCTCAGTGCAACACACAGTCGGGTCACCCACAAATTGCTGGCATGCTCTGTGGATGAGCAGGGAAGCGCCCTCGCCCAGATTTATGCAGGATAAATGAGAAAACTGACACAAATCCTGCTAGCCCCAAACCTGCACGGGAGCACAGAAGGGCTGCCCTGAGCAGGGGATGATGGATGGGCAGACCTTGGGAGCACTACAGGGAGCAGGAGGACAACCTGTGAGTAGAGACAATAGATGTAAGAACCAAAACCAGAGAAGGAGGCTGAGCAGGGGTCCTTTAAAAAAGGCTCAGGAGAGAGTGCATTCCAGGCAGGCTTTCACAGTGTGCTCTGTAATGGGTGTATTCCCTACAAAGACACTGAAATAATGGCTTTCCTCATCCCTGCTGTGGGCACCAGTGTAAGCTTTGAGTTGTCCCATCATTGTCACTTCCAGTTCTTCAGCTTCCCTCTGAATTGCAGCTTTACCTTATCTCTGTAAGTACAATAGAGGAAAAGAAATTGTGAAAGGAGGAAAGCAACGAATAATGTTAATTTTAAATTTTTTGTTAAGTTGTAGAGAAGACAAAATGGACATAATTCCTTAGCACAGCACGTGCTCAGAAAAGACACAGAGCAAGGATGTGGAAATACGTGACGGTCACATCACCCTCATGTGATGGCATGGAGCTGGCCATGTCTCCTGGCTCCTGTCTTTGTGGAAATCCAGAGGTCCACAACACCAAGGGACCCTGAAGGAGATGTAAAGCAGCATACAGAATCACAGAAAGGCTTGGGCTGGGAGGCACCTTAAAGATCATTGAGTTCAAACTCCCCTGCCACAGGCAGGGACAGCTTCCACTAACCCAGGGTGCTCCAAGCCCCAGTGTCCAGCCTGGCCTTGGACACTTCCAGGGATCCAGGGGCAGCCGCAGCTCCTCTGGGCACCCTGGGCCAGGGCCTCCCTGCTTCCACAGGGAAGAATTCCCTCCTAACATCTGAGGTGAGTCTCTCCTCTCTTGGAGGTGACGCATTTTGTGAGACAGCCCAAGATGCACCCGGTGCTCCTGCCAGCCACAGCCATGGGGCTTTGCAGATCATGGGGCGTTTTCAGGTCTCTGAGCTGCTCTCTCAGTGCCCTGGGGATGGTGGTGAGCACCAAAAGCATTCAGACACCTTTTCTGTCCCATACCCTGGGAGCCTGCACTCCTGGCTATCTGCCTGGAGCAGCAACTCAGTCCAGAGATTCCTCAGTAATTCTGGGAGGTGTTTACTTTACTGTTTCATATTATGTATTTGCATACATCCAATTTACAGTTCCCATCATCGAGCTGCCTCAGTAATTGGGCAGCTGGTCTCAGAAATGCTGATTTACTGCACTGCTGATGACATAATATGTGTTTGTGCTTGCAAGAGGCAGCAGCAAAATCCCTCTCCCCTGAACTGAATCCCACTATTGATTTTTTCTGTTGGATTAATATTACCATGACCTGCTGGATTAGTCAGCACATTTGATACACTGGCAAGGTTGTGCCCATGCAGGTCTTTTGTCCCAAACTGCATTTCCCGCATGGGGCACCTGCATCTCCCCTCTCTTGGCACTCTTGCAAGGGAATAATAATCCCTGACCATTGGGAACAGGAACAAGACTGCAGAGAGTGCAAGCAGTGAATATCACCTTGAAATGTTTATGGTTGCGTTGGGTTCTGCTCTGCCAACACCTGCCTGGGCTGGGAACAAATTCCTGCTGCCTCCACAAAACTCACAGAACGGTTTGGGTTGGAAGGGACCTTACAGATCATCTCGTTCCAACCCTCCTGCTGTGGGCAGGGACACCTTCCACTAGGTCAAGTAGCTCAGAGCTCCATCCAGCCTGGCCTTGAACCCCCTGCCCATCACCAGAGCTGGCCTGGCAGCCAAGCAGAGGGTTTGGCATCGCTGCTGAGCTCTGTGCTTCAAATGTCACCAGCACTGGGGCAGCAGCAGAGGTGCCCAAGCTGCCCAGCTCACATCAGCACGGCTGACTCAAGGAGGACAATGTGCAGGACAAATGAAAATGGCAACAAAGTGTTCCCATGGCAGAGCAGGAGCGCTCCAAGCCAGCTTCCCACACGGCCAGCTGTCTCCTGTGCTTTTTGCGTTTGGTTTCTGTCCAACCTGAAATAAGAGCAGTCTCTGAAGGGAGGCGTTTGTCACTGCCCAAGAGGACTTGCCAGCAAGGTCAAGCCTGGACTGCTGCTGCTGCGGCGTGGCTTGATGCTGCCTTGCTCTGGAGAAGGGCAGGAACACGCTGTCCCCAAACCTCCATCCACATCCCCCCTCAGCCTCCGGATGCACAGCAAAGGAATCAGCTGCAGTGCAGACTCGACACAAATAAAAAGAGCAAGAAAGCAATTTTGCTTGGAGACATCCTTATTCTTACAGCCTGACTGGTTACTTTTTTTTCCCTGTAGCCGGTAATTCCTGTATTTTCTTATTTCCTAAAGGCAAGCTTTCTCTTCGAGAGCAGAAAGGACAGGTGCTGGTGTCGGGTTCACGCATCCCTGGCACAGCAGAGAGCTCCTACCTGGGGGACACGGTGTCACTTTGCATCACCCGCCAGCTCGGGACATCCAGCAGCACAGGGCAAGGAGCTTGGAAAACACCTGTGCAGCCCTAATGTACTGTGACTTGGGAGAGCCTCTTTTCCCAGCTCTGCACCACACAATCAATTCATTCACTCCCCTTCATGTGCCTTTTTGGGTACCAGAAAACAGGAGGATAAATGCAAGTGAGCGAAGGACGAGGAGAGCGTCACAAAAATGAAAGGCACTGGAAGAAAATGCTTGCAAATAGCAAGCTGAGGCTGCCTGGAGGGGACTGGGGGGCAGATCTCCACCTCTGATGGGAGCAGCCCCACGCCAAGGAGTCCTAATCCCCAACTCCACACATCAGGATTAAAATGCCAGTCTCCCCACTTTGCCCATGCTAATTCTCTCCTGTCTCTTAGTAACTGGTTGGTACAGGTTATGTTAATATGGATTTAAATTCTCCAAAGAGCAGAAAATTAAAGGAAATTATGAATCAATTTACATTTCATCTGATTCATAAACCTACACACTCTACAGAATGAGTTGATTTGAAATAATTAAGGTTAAGAATGTCCTCATCACCCCTTCAATACTCCTACTAGATGCACTGCATCTTCCCTGTCTGCTCCTGCTCTCTTTAGCATTTCAAATTACACGTCCTCCTTTATTTTTTTCCAAGATATTGCAAATTTACCAGGCAATTAAATAGTGATATGTAATAATAACAACAACAGCAAAACCAATAATGGTGACAGCAGGAGGAGTAGAATGCCAAAGGAAGGGAGATGAACAGGGAATTCCTGCTTAGGTACAGTCCTGGCCGAGCAACCCCAGCACATGCAGCTTGTCTAGCTGTGGAAATCAGGTTATTTATCAGCCCTTTCACGTGTGGGAGTGGGGCATAGCAGGGGGACTCTTTCTCTGCAGGTAGGCTGTGCCTGAAGCCTCAAACCCTCCCCATTCAGCCCCCCTGAATTTAGAAAACATCTTCCCCAGAGAGCTGGTGGAGGCCCCATCCTGGAAACATCAAGATCAGGCTGGGCAGAGCTCTGAGCAAGCTGCTGTAGTTGAGGATGTCTCTTCTCATTGCAAGGGGATTAGGCTCGATGGCTTTTAAAGGTTCCTTCCAACCAAAACTACCCTGGGATTCTGTGATCTGCCTTTCCCCAGCAGATATTCCATGCTCTGCTGTCAGAATTCCTTCTGCAAAGCTGTGAGGACAGTGGCTCCAACCCTCCTAAGGATTTCTCATTAAGGTAATTTTTTTCCCAGCAGGTTTTACTGTCAGGATGATACATTTAAATCAGCTCCACCACAGCTGACTCACATGTGAATAGCCCCCCAGTGAGAAGCAGAACCCACTCACCACGCAGAAATTTTACGGGGAAATAGAGAAGGGACTTTTCCATCGCCTCAGATCTGCCAGGCCATATGGGAAGGTGACCCAGCTGAGTCTGAGGCCCCACAGAACAAATATGTGACAATTTTCTTTACCTACTGAAGGTAAAAGGGGGAGAATGGCAGTTGTTGTGCGTGCATTTTTCAGCAATGGGATGACTTGCTCCAATATGTGCTTGCTTCCATTGCTGCTTTTTATTGGCAATTACAGATTTGTCAGTGATTACAGTAATTCTCCTCATTGGGAAATAAACATCGGCTCCACGCAGCTCTGTGGTGGCAGCAGTGTTTCCCTCCAACATACAAGTCCTTTCTGTCCAGATTGTTCCAGCCATAAAGCAGAAGGAAAATGTCATGCACCTCCAATACTGCTTCCAAAAGTCTGCAGGGAGTGACGATGTCTCTTTCTCCACCTGACCTCAGAAAGGTGCATTGTGGCAGGGATTTGCAGGCAGGAAATTCCCCGGTTCCCTGCTGGGAGTCAGGATGCAGCAGGCAGAAGGGTTCCCAAGAAGGGAGGCAGTGCCAGCTGGAGGGCTCTGCAACATTTCCAAGGGAGCAGAAGGGCTCTGCAGGCACCGACGTGTGATGTTAAATAGACGTGAACCGCGTCCCTCCTTGGCTCGGCTTGGAGGGGCAGGGGGCTCGATTTGATTGGAGTGACACAGAAACTCAGCTTCCTCCTCTGTGCCTTGGCCCAGCTTCACCCACTGCCAGCCAGAGCATTTCCTCCACGGGGGATGGCCCTGTGGCTGGTGGCCAGCTCTCTGCCATCTCTGGGAGCACAAGGATTTGTGTTTCCCTGCTGGGGAACAGGCCCACAGGCGTGCCAGTCTGCACATGCATGGCAGGACAAGGCAGCCACATCCTGGCCTGCTTCAGCAGGAACAAGGCCAGGAGATGAAGGGGATTTGCCACCCTCCTCTGCTTGGTGCTGGCAGGGCTGTATCTGAAACAGAGCAGTTTTCAGTCCCTGCCCCCAGGTCAGGAGAAACCTGCAGAAACCAAAGGCAACCAAAATGGTCAGGGCCAGATGCAGTGCTGGTGGTAGCCCTGTCCTGAGCCAGGGGCTGCACTAGGGACCAAACAGCCAACTTTGGTGATTCTGGGGCTCGGCACACAAAGCCTTCCCTGTAAGGGAAGGACTGAGATGTCTTTGGGGAGACAAGCACGTCGCCTCTTGTCATGCTGCAGAGACAAGCTGGAGAGCCTGAACCCCTGTGAGCAGCAGTCTGAATTTCAGCCCTGCCAAACAGACTCAGCCGCATTTGAATGGCGAGACAAATGTCCAGAGGCGATGTCAGACCCTGGGAAATGCAGAGCAATTACAACAGCCCTGCCGAGGAGGCAAGCCTGTGGCTGGGGAGAGCGGCTATGCTCTTCTCTTCCAGCCTTCCAGTCCGTGTTTTGCCTTGAGAACTATTCTTGACATTCCTCCTCTTCCTCCCCGCGGTGTGGACCGGCAGCCTGGATCCCACTTGTTGACACAGCTGTAAATCACCCTCGACAAGTTTAACAATGACTCAAGGGCAGCAAGGAATCAGCAGAGAATGGGTGTTGCTCCTGCCAAAAACGAGAGTGTGGCCAGGTGCTTCCCCCCATGGCCACCTGTGCCCGGCTCTGTGGGGCTGGAAACACGTGCCCACCGCAGCCAGAAAGGTCGCTCACCCCACTCAGAGATAAAACGCCAAATCGCAGCTGACATTTAACTCAGACTGCTCTTACTGAGTGTGCTGCAACAGGCACCGGAGCCTGCTCCACGCAGGGCACAGGGAGCCCCTGGCACTCCTGCAGGTGGGCTCTCTTCTGTGGGTGTTGGAGGCTGCCAGTGCTGCCATCCCCAGCAGCTGATGGCCACAGGCAGCACAGATCCCGGCTGAACCTCCCCTGCAAGCTGCAGCCCCTCCACAGTGAGGGATCATCCCCTGGATGCTGCTGGCTGGCAGGAATTCCCAAGCAGGCATCCTGCAGAGCAGCCTGTCACCCGTGCCCTGCTGCCAGCAAAGCAGGGGCTGAGGTTTCTCACGGCAAAGGGGCTGGAAGTGGAGCCACAGCTCACGGTGACAGTCAGTAATTCCCTTGGGGGGTGGCAGGCCACTTCTCTCCTAAAGAAAGCCATGGGGCACTGCCATGGGGCAATAAAGCCATGGGGCACCGCCATGGGGCAATAAAGCCATGAGAGCAGCCCCACAGCCCAACGGCCAGGATGGCACATGCCCTTCTGCTCCCTGCTCCAGCCCCCACGGGCACATCCAGAGCACACAGTGAGCATCCCAGAGTGGGCTCTTGGGACCTACAGCCAGGAGGGTCTCTGACATCCCCCCCCCCATCTTGTCTACCAGGACGCCTGGCTCTTACTGCCCGTGCCCTGAGGCCACCCATCCCCACCGGCCTCGGGGCAGGGCTTTCCAGGCACTGCATGAGGCTGTGGAGGGCTCCTGCTCTGCCTTGGTTTGCGTGTTCTGCGCTGCAGACCCCGCGGCTCGGGTGTTCTGTGTGCTCGCAGCAGGACTGCGTCAGCAGGAGAGGCAGGCAGGGCTGGGAGGATCCGCAGGGCTGTTTGCGCTGAGAGCAGGGGATGTGATGGCAGTGAACACCAAGCTGTCACCCCCGTCATCTTGTGGCCAAGGGAACGGTGGGAAGCGGGCTCGCCTTGTTGAATCCCTCTTCAGACGAAAAATAGCGAGCGTCAAGCTGCTCTCGTTCACAGGTTCCTCCTGTTCGGTTTCTAATAGAAAACCACAGCTGCAGTTTCTGGGCTCCTTCCAGCTTCTGTGTGTGATACAGGAACCCTGCCTGCTGCACAGAAATGATCTGTCCATCCTCACACGGGATCTGTCCCTTCCTCTTGCAGTGCTCCCTGCACACGCCGTCCCCCAAGCCCCAGGAATGGGGACACACAAGAACCTTCCCTTTATTTTCAAGGATTTAGTCCCCATGGCAAAGAGTTTGAAGAGTGCAGAGCAGAGAGGGGATGCCCAGACTGACACTGTGCAGTCACATCATCCCCTTTTTTCCCCAGAGCTCCTTCCCAAAGCACTGGCACCTCTCCCTTTAACAGAGGTAGTTGGGTCCCTGAACTCTTTTGCTGCAAGATTAAGGTGTGTGGCAAAGAAGCAGAGCTGTCCAGATGCTGTGGCTCTTGCCCCGGTGCAGAGGCAGCAGAGACCCTATTTCCCAGCTGGATGGGGGAAGCAAACACACCCTGGCCTGCTCCACTCGTGTGAATCGCCCCAGTCCTGCAGGAGAGGAGGCTGACATGGGAGGGGATGCCCCAATACTCCCCACAGGGCTCCGTGCAGATAGCTCTGAGCTGATTCTTCTTAACTGTAGCTTTTTCTCCCCCTGAGCAGCAGAGTGGGTCAGCAGAGCCCCCTCCCCACGCCACGCCACCTGTGGGTAGGGATCCTTTTCCAGCCCTGCCCAGAGCCATACCCTGGCACGGCTTCCAGGGAGAATCCAGCGTTCTTGTGTATCCAACCATCTTCCCTCGGCTCCAACAACCACCCTAAATACAGCCTTGCCCCGGGCAATGGCTTGCCAAGCTTCCCAGGAGCCGTGGGAGCTGTGGGGCTGTGAGAGCCACGGGAGAGCTGCCAGAGCCTGGCTCTGCCCACGGGCCTCAGCAGCCACAGCCAGGCACCTGCTGCACCAGCTCTGGGGCTGCTCTGACAGACAGAGCCCTCTGACAGCCCCCACCCTGCTGAGCAGCCCTGGCAGGGGGTTTATCCCCCCTCAGCCTCCTCCCACAGAAGGACAGCAACCTCTGCACCTTGTCCTGTCGGTGCCAGGCCCCAGGAGCCGAGCTCGGGGAGCTCTGACCTGTGCAAAGGGGGCATGCAGGGGGCAAAGCCAGCCCTGCAGCTGTGCTGCCAGGGCCCTGCTGCTGCCCAGGGGTGGCTGATGCCAGCCCGGGGTCATTCCTGCCGTGCTGGCAGGGAGAGCAGGGCAGGGCAGGGATCAGAGCAGGCAGAGGCACGGCACAGCGCTGGCCAGGCAGGCTCTGTGCTCACCCAGCTCCAAGTCAGCTTCTTGAAAATGTTGTCCTACTTATTTAATCTTTGGGAAAGATGCCTGACGGGTTTTATAAAGTGTCTGAGTGTGGTTTATGCTCTTGGGTTGCAGGAAATTAAATGCCTTTTGGTTGTCTCTGAGGGTAGGAAAGAAAGAGTTCAGGAGGCTTATTAGACTTCATTTCCATTTCTCTCCATGTTGAAGGAATACTAAATAACTTCATCTCGGTGGATTTGAAGTATCTGTCATTTGCTTATCTGCAGGACAAGCCACAGTATAGAGTATTACAAGATCAAAATGGAAAAATAATCTTACTCATTTTCTCATTTACTTTATTTTTCACTTTTTTTCCATACCTATCATCTTGCAATTGTAAACAACTTGGGCAGCTGAACTACTGCTGCTCTCCAGTTTCACTGCCCTGAACCCAGTCCCTGAGACCCTCTGCAGAAATCCAGACATGAGATGGCTCCCACAACTTCTTATGCTGGGCTCACATTTCTCCATCAGAAGCCTCCAGGAAGAAGTGCATCATATTTCATCTTCATTCTGGGCTCAGAAGAGTTTCTCTTCCATTTGTTTTGGATTTTTTTCTCTGAACAGAGCAGCCTGAGGAGGGCCAAGCACAAAGCAAGTGCAGGATGAACCTCTCTCAGTAAATTTAAATTGGCCCCTTAAATCCTTCCCTGAGTCGCTGCACCCAGGAAGGCTCCGAGCCCTCGGGACTCCAGGAATTGGACAGAAAGGGAATCATTGACCTCCAGGGAGGATCTGACTCTATGCCCCTGCTTGTACCAGGGCTACTGAGCAGGTGGTAGGGGTTAGGGAGAGGTGGCTGGAGTTCAGAGAACAAGGCTCCTGGGAAGCAGGGGGGAGCTGCCTCTCGTTTTCCTAAAAACAGCACAAAAAGCCACTTGCTCACTTACTGCAAGGAACGGAATTCATGCTTTTTTGACACTTTTGTTTCCATGGGACATTTCTCTTTTATATTCTGTGTATTAAAATACATTTCAAATGATTCTTATGTCACAGGGAAATGGCATGGCTATTTTAGTAATGATCTGATTTATAGATTCATAAGCTTCTAGGGCCAGAAGGGACTATTATGGTCTGCAGAACCGTGGCCAGAGTCACTTGCCTGATGATTCCTTGCTTCAAGCCCAGCGTTTCTGGCCAAGTGAAAATCCATCTTCACAGAGAGAAACCCTGTCATAACGAGACAGCACCAAATGCTGGAGAATTCACATCACCTGCAGACACCCCATACCTGTGTGGGGTGCCTGGCAGTTGTCCCCTGCTGTCCCCAAAGCTCCACTGTGGCCACCTCCCAGCCCACTCTCCTTTAATACAGGGGGAAAAAATGAAAACCTGGAAAAAATGTCCTGCTTCAACCATTTCCTTGCAAACGTCTGGAGCAATTTCAGAGGCAGGCTGGGCCCAGGCTTGGCTGTGGCTCTGACTCAGCTGGTGGCTGCCATGGGGGCAGGAGCATCCTCCTCCTCGCCCTGCCCATCACCTGCCTTGTCCCCACGGGCCTGTCACCTCCAGGGCAGCACAGCCACACAGCACAGACTCTGCCAGAGTCCCTGAGCATTCCATTTATTTTCCTTTCCTCTGAGCACAAGTGCCCAGAGGTGGGACTGGGGGTCTTTGCAGAACTTGCTGCTCCAGCCCTGGGGTGTGAGGAGCAGTGAATTGCTCTGATATGAGCTGTCCATCTGTTATCTCCAGTTCTCTGTGGAATTTTACAAGTGAAGGGGGCAAAGACCGACTCATTGCCCACATGTGGGGCTGCAAGGGAGCCCCCAGCCCCGGTGCCAGGTGCCCTGGGCTCCCTGAAGCAGCTGTGGCCCTTGTGGCACCAGGAGTGTTTCACCTGCACGCACAGCGGGGCACAAGGAATTAAGTGGACTCCAATTTTATCGTCGGGGTTCGTTAGGTTAATTAATAGTGTGGATGCACTCCGTTAATCAGCTTTGCAATGGGAGAGTGGTTTCAGCAGGAGCCGAGGAGCTGCTCAGAAGCCGCTCTGCTAATGGTGCTAAATCCAATTTCATGCAATGGCACAGCACGGGGAGATGATGAATGGGTTTCATGTCTCCCCATCTGTGGGGACTGTCCCCAGCTGCCCCGAAGTCACAGGGAGCAGGTCATTGCTGGCTATCAGTGTGGCAGAGCCTGGCAGAGCCCACTTTGCTCCTTGAAACCATCTCAGGGTCTGGGAGAAAAAGTTTTTCAGTGCTGGTGTCAGCATTCCAGGGCCGGGCAGGGCCAGCCCAGCTGCTCAGGTGAGCCCACCCAGGCACCTGGAAGTGCCAGGCCCCCATCCCCACCCAGGCTGCAGCCAGCAGGGAGATGCTGATTCTGACAGCACAGAGCACTCCGGTGCAGCACTGAGGCAGGACAAGGGTTTCAGGGGCTGATAACAAATTTGCCATACAAATATATTGCTGCATTCAGGGGTCTGATGACATCTGGAAAGGATTTGCATTTTCACGTCTGAGAGGAAGATTAGCGACGCCACCTTCAAAAAAGCCCTCACGGGCTATTCCCTCCTCTCTCCTCGGAACACAAAAAGTGACTTTGAAATATGAAACAGCACTGCCTGCCAATAAGTTGAAATAAAAGCACTCGTTATGTGACACAAAGGATTTCCTGGTGGGGAAAGCTATCACCTGAACAAGCAGGAGGGTGTGACTCGTGCTGGCTTGAAGTCTGGGCTGCCTGCAGAGCAGTGACACAGCTGTCCCTGTGACAGCCCCAGGCTGCTGAGCTCAAGCAGGAGGAGGGAGGGTGATGAGAAATAAATGTATTTTCCCACATGGCATGAGAAGGAGGAGAGCATCAGTGGGCATCAGTGAATGCTGCAGCTAGGCAGGGTGATTGAAGGGCCACAAAGGTGCTGGTGAAGGGCTGGTGCTGGGGTAGCTGATGCCTGAATTGGGTACCTGGAAAGAGAGACTAGACAGGAGTAAGAGAATAAAAGTGAGTATTTATTTGAAGGCCTTCAAAGGCACACCCTGGGGAGCACACCCTGGGCTACCAGACCCCAAGATGGACCCCAGGATGGACGGCAAGTCATGAGTTCTTCACACAGTTAAAGGTTTTGGTCCATTTGCATATCAGCATAACTTCACCAATTAAAACTTTAGCTACTGATGTAATTCTCCCCAGCTTGCCCCCCCTTCCCAAGATGTTAGGTTACACATTCTGGGCTTAGGACAGTCTGAGTACCCTTGAAGAGCCAGCCTAGAGAGGTTTGTTATGTCTATCATAGCATGAGAGAGCAGCAGCTAACAGGTTCCAAGGCAGTTCAGAGTTACACACTAAGTACTACAGGATTTAAAAAATATGGAAGTTAAAATCCAAGGCATCACAGCAACCCTCAAAACTTCACTCCAGCAAGCAAGGGACATGTTTACTGGGATTCAGTGGTTTTGGAGTGGGCGACAGGGAGAAAACTCAGCCCCATCCTCTGACCTTTGCGAGGACTCTGTGCACATCAGATAATTCTGATTTTGCTCTTTGATGAGATTAGGTCTTTGGCTGGTAAAGGTAACAGCACAGATAGAGTGAAATACTTTGGCTTTGCTGGCATTTGACTCGGGACAGCCCAGCAGTCTGATTTTAAAAGTTATCAGGAGAAGACACGCTATGTGAATTAGAATGTGGCTGACAGGCTCACTTTGAGAAGGCAGCTGAGCCACAAACCCTCAGCTGACAGCACTGCTGGGGCCTGGGGGGTCAGGGCTTGGCATTTCTGCCAGAAACATCACTGCTGGCAACATTTATTCCTCAACCAGGACGGGCTGAGTGGACAGAGCTGAGCTCTGCAGCCTGTGCCAAGTGCAGGGACAGAGGCTTTCCAGGTGCTCCCCTTCCCGGGGCTCAGCCAGCGTCACTCTCATCTCCTCCATGTGCTCCTGGGCTGGCCAGAGTGGTGGCATCAGTGGGGTCCCTCCAGGATGTTCCTGTCCTTGTGCCAGGGAGCCCAAGCAGCTGCAAACAGGATTTTCCCCCCCATCATCACAGAAACTCGGGAGATGATGCTATTTTAGAGCCACAAACACACCCGTGTGCTCTTTTCTTAGGGGCAGTGATTTCAGCATCTGTTCGGGCTGCAGAAGCACCTTGCAGCACTGGAATCGTGTGCTCCAATATTTGTTAGAGTGCAGGATTATTTTCCCTTGATTTCAGGCTAATCACACAAAGAAAAGCAACATCTGCTGAGTGAATGGGCTCCCAAGGAGAATTAGCCGCTCTCACACACAAAAGAATGGGAAAGAGTTGAACCAGCAAGATTCTCTTTAGCAAGAAGAACGTTTATTTTTAGCGCCTCGTGTGGCTCAATCCCTCCCTCCCTCCTTTCTGCCAGCACCAGTTGGAGGTAGGAAAATGCCGCTGGCACTGGCTTTTCTCCTTCCTCCCCATCACCCCATCCTCACATCTTGACCCCCTCACTGACTGAGCCACTCAGGAAAAAACACAATTTCTAGCAAGTCATCCATCTGCGGTGCACATAAACTTATTTGCCAGTAAAATGAGTGCAACAGAGATGATTTGAATCCATGCCAGGGTTCCCCATAATACACAAGTCAGCTGCACAAAGGTGGAGTGGGGAGCCCGGGTAATAAGGATGGAAGCAGTAGAGAAAAGTATCCTAACAAGAGTGTGGTAATTAGGATTTTGGGCTGTTTGTTTCCCTTCCCATGAAGAGGCAAGCCATAAATCAGGGAGGCATCTGCCGTGCAGGATCCAAGGGCTCTCAAAGCAGCAGGAAAATGCCATCCATCACTGTTAGCAGAAGGAGGATTCCAGTTTAAATTACAGATACCCGAACTAGGCGTTTGCAATTGTTTGGAAACAAGGTTTTTTTTAATTTCTCCCCTGACTCTGGGAAGGGGCTGAGCCAGCTACAGCAGGGTTTAGCCCATGCCTAATCGGGCCCCAAAGGGAGCAGAAAGGAAAATCCAAGTGGGGACCCCAGGACTGTGGGGCATAGCTGCTGCCCTCCCCCTGAGCACCTGCACCCACTCTCACCCTCCCTGCCACCTTCTCTTTGTGGGCATTTTTCCACAGCACATTTCCAAAATAACCTGGTCCTTGAAACCCAGAGAGGGACAATCTCAAGAGCTTTCTTCCTGCTGAACGCTGGCACGTGTCCCGTGGCTCTGACCTCCCTGTGCTTCCACTGATGCCGCTGCAGGGAAGCAGTTCCTGGGTGCCCCAGGAATGCAGGTCCTGTGAAACCCCAGGCACCCGCTCACAGCCCAGGGCAAATCCCTGCCCCTGCCTTGGAACAGATGGCATTCCCTGGGTGCTGTCAGCAGCTCGGGCTGTGGAAATGGTTCCCATGGGATCCCAGCTCCCTTCTCCTCTTGCGAGGCACGGCCCACCCCACATCCCTGTTTCCCACTCTTACCCCACTGGCACGCCCAGCACATTTCCACATCTCTTCCCATACCTCCTTCCATCCACGTGTCCATCTGTCCTGGCAGCAGCGAGCACCTGAACTGCTCATCCCTCCTCTCCCCAGTGTCCAGGCACAATGGAATTCTGTCAATTCCACAGTGATGAAAGCCAGGGCTATTAACTGTGCTGCCTTAATTCTCCCTTGGTATTTACAGTCACGGGGATCTGGGAGCTGATACATATTATTGTTTCATCTGAATATATCTCCAGGCAAGAAAGTTAAGCTGCAAGCACAGAAATGTTCATTGCCCAGATATGAGAGGTCCCTCAGGAGAATATATCAGAGCTACAGCATTAGCATGGAAAATACGTGGGAGTGAGAGAGAAATATTGCCTTCGCTGGCCAGCACCTATCAACGGGATGTGGGAAGGGCTGTGGGAGAAAGGCAGAGCAGGGGGAGGCTTCCCACGTGGGGGTAGGGGTTGGCACATGTCCCCAAGGGTTTGCTGTGGACTCTGCCCCAGCAGGGCTGGGCACGGGGAGCGTTCCTGGGAACGCTGCTCCCACCGTGTGTCTGATTATACAGCAAATAAAGCTCGGTGAGTTACAAACGTATCAAAGGTAGCTCCAAATAACAGCAGTGAGCCACGGGAGAGAGCACCCAGGAAAACACCTCCTCCTCCTCCTCCGTGGTTGGTGTCCTGCACTCAGGAACTGAGCAGTAGCACTGTGAAGATCTAAGCTCTATTCCCACATGAAGAATGCCAAGTATTGTATTTATTTATCAGCCAGAAGTGGGGGATTGCTACCAGAAGCCCGAACAGCTAGATGCTGCAATTAACATATTATTTGAATATGGCTACATGCTTGCCACGCAAATGAAGAAGATGTTCCTCTTGCTCCTTGGTTTAGAAGCTGGGAAAAAACATATTCCTTTTTGTCTCTGCTGCAGCATAAAAGCCGTGGCCAACATCACATCCTCTGAACTGGGATTGTAGGGACAAGATTGGCCTGGTGCCTTGAGCAATTCCTGCAGAGATGGGAGGTCTTGCTGTACAAATTCCTCCACGCAGAGACAAAAACAACCTCAAGACCTTTCTTTCTGCAGTGATTCCACCTTCAGAACAGCATTGTGACAAACTGACAATGAACTTCAGACGATGCTGTGCCCTGGAGTGGCTACATGTGGCCACAGCCCTCCCTGCCATCCCATGGCACCAGCCTCTCACTGCAGTGAGCATCTATTAATACAATTATTGATTAGTTCACTGACAATTACCACAGCTGATAAAGCTGAGAATGGCCAAGAGTGATGTTGATGCAGAGTGTGTTTCCCACGACACCATTTAGGGGTGTTTAATGGGCCAGGGAGATAAGAGGGATATTGTATGGGATAGCTCCTGTATGGCTGTGAGATGTCCAGAGGATGTGGACATTGCTCCAGCTCCTGCTGTGGGAATGCTCCTGCTCCATATGGAGCCCTGTGGGAAGTTCCTAGGGATGGGCTCCCACTGCCACCAGCTCCCTGCCATGGCAGTGGGGCTCTGGGTGCCCCAAACCTTCCAGGCTCTCCTGGTAGGCTGTAGCGGGGCTGGCAGGGAGCAATGTTAATTTTAGCCAGCACCTGCTCCGCTCCAGGGAGCGTATTTATTTCAGAAGAATCATGTGTTTTTCTGAAACAAAAATGTTTCAAGGCTTGGGGTTTGTGGAGAACTTCCAAAAACTTGGGATAATTTCAAATTGAAAGGAAACCGCAGTGCAAAGATGTGCAAAGTGTCTGTGAAGACAAAATCTGAGTTTTCAGGTGGTTTGATTAGCAGTCTGCCTGCACCCCACTGGATATCAAAGATGCATCTTTGTTTTTAAAAACAGCTCTGAAGTTGCTTCCAGGCCCACCTCTGAAATAAATAAACACATACATAAGTGTGTGCCTGATGAGAATGAGCTCTGCCAGCTCGTCAGAATAAAATGTCAGCAAATGCCAGCAGGTTCCTGACCTTAACTCCAGCAGCCTTGCCTTCCTCCCCTTTCTGAAGCGATTTGCTTCCTTCCCAGACCTTGCTATTTAGATGCTGATCGCAGGGTTTTATTGGGCAGAAAAAGCCCAATCTGCTGGTGCTTCTGCCACCTGGGGCTGTGCAGGTGACAGGAGGGACAAGGTGGCTCCTGGCCCAAGCCCACCACGGGCTCACAGGTGGCAAGCTTTGGGATGCCCTGATGCCACACAGGTTGCTCTGGTGCACTCTCCAATTGCAGGGCCATGGCCCTAAAAGAATTTGCTGCTGTAGGATTTTGTGGAAGGACATCAAAGCAAGGGGGAGCACGGACCTGTGAGCTGGATCCTGCCTTTGCTGTGGGACTGCCTGCCTAAGGGCCAATTTGCTTTACAAATTATGGTGCAGAGCTGCAAAGTCTGCCATCTGCTCGCTTCTTCTCACAGCCATGCCCTGCGATGTTTCCCATTCCCACCTGCATCCAGCATGGTAAAAAAATAATTGCATTCCTGGCCAAAAGCCCTTTTATTATTTCTCTGGGAGGAGGAGCCTCCTGAGCACCAGCAGCACCTGGGGTATTTTCCCCAAAGCCACTGTGCTGTGCTGCATAAATGACAGGACATTGAACATCTTCTTTTGGGAACACAGGCAGCCAGGGAAGGGGGGTAGCAGCCTCCTGGGGCTGGGGTACGTGCTTCACCTTTGCCAACTTTGAGGGCAGCTGTCTTCTCCTCCCACAACACTGACACAGGAGTTGTGGGGAAGGTTTTGGGGAGGGTTGCAGCTTCGTCATGCTGGCACCAACAGCGTTTGAGGTACAAAGTGCTCTGCAAACTTTACATTTTAGGTTAGATAAAAGAGGTTCTTGCTGTAGACTGTGGATGTTACAGCAACATACAGGACTTTCTGGTGGGAAAAGTGTGGTATTTTCAGCGTGGTTTTTAATAAGGGTGAGATTAGGTGGTTGGCAGGCTGACACTCGCAGGCCAGGTTGCATTTATGATATATTTGCACAATACGATCTCTCTTCTAGCCCTGAAACCTGCCGAGACTTTGGGATGCTTTTGGGCAAACTTAAACCACCCTGGCCAAACCCTTTTGGGTCCTTTGCTGTTGGGGTGTGTGGCTCAGTGCAGACCAATGCACAGGCGTGTTTCCAAGAGGGATGACAATCACCTCTCCCCGCTGCAAGCCACGGCACCCCAGCTGCTGCCGGGGGGGCTCCACAGCTGGAGACGGCCCGTCAGCGGGCACACAATGCCATGGATTCTCTCTTCCTACAGCATCAGCACTGCTAGAACGTCCTCCCGACTTCACAGGATGCCAAAGCCGGTCTGTGAGTGGCAGCTGGGGCTGCTTTCCCCGGGACTCCGGTGCAGAGCAAGGGCAGAACAACCTACAAACACCCCCCGAAAGCTGCCGAGAGGCTGAGGAAGGCGATCGCGCACCCTCCGTCCAGTCTGGGTTTTCCGTGCCGTATTTCTCGGCCTTCCCAGGAGATGGCAGACCAGCCTTACAAATCCACATCCCGCAGATCCCGGCAGAGGCGGCACCGGCACCGGGACCGAGCCGCCGTCCGCGCCCGCTGCCGCCGGCGCTGCGGGGCTGCTCAGAGGAACAACGGGCGAATCCTTGGAAATGTCCCCGCGGGGCTCAGGGCCGCAGAACCGTGTCCCCTGCCGTCCGAATACCCTCGGGCTCGGGGGACACCCCAGCCCCGAGCGGCGGCCGCAGCCGGGCGAGCCCCGGTCCCGCCGCCGGCTGGGGACGGACGGGGCTGCGACAACGAGCAAACCGGTTACACAACCTCGACGGGTTATTCCAGGGCTCCTAATTATTGATCTTGAATGGGAGGAGACAGGTCCTGGACTTGTAGGACAAACACGAGTGTGAGAGTTGATTTCCCTCCCTGTGCTTCCCGGATCTCCTGTCCCGTGTGATGCTGGGGAGCTCGGCTCGGCACCCTGGGATCGGCAGCCCGGAAAGGCTCTCCCAGGAAGGGGCGGTGGTTAGGCAGGGAGGGGTGCAAGGACAGGGAGGTGTAAGGTTACTGATCCCAGGGACAAAAAAAAAAACCACCAACCAACCAACCAAAAAAAATCCAAGACACCCCGCTGATTTTTGTAACACAACAAGAGGGTGGAACCGTGCAGTGCCGCAGGTGTCCTGAGCTGCCTGTGTGAATGGCTGAAGCACTGCCTGATGCAGGGAGTGTCCCCCAGTCACACCTGGGGCATCAGGCAGGTGGGTTTGGGACAAACCGGTTGCAGCAGAGCTGCTGTCCCCCACGCTGCTGTCCCCCACGCTGCTGTTTCCTGCGCCCGTGGTGCAAAAGACCCACGAACAACTGCAGAGGGAGGCTTGTGCCTTGGTATTTTAAGAGCTGGCTCCAGGCTGGCTCCAGGCACTGCAGCAGACAGTGAGAACAGCCACCACACTGCGGGAGAAGCCAGAGGAGCAGGCTATGGACTGGCCAGGGCATCTGTCAGAAACCCCAGTGCTGCCAGGCCAACCCCCTGGGGCTGCCTGGAAGGAGCTGGTTTGTTCCCCAGGCTCTGAAGGCTTTCCATCAAACGCCCATGCCTGCACCTGGGGGACACCTCCCCGAGGGCACCATTCACTGGAGAGATGCTTGCAAGCCCTCCCACAAAGGATTCAGCTCTTCCCCAAATCCACGGGGCTTCGCTGGCTGCGGAAAGTCTGCAATCTGCAAGAATGTGTGTCTGTAATCAAATTTAGCACAGGAGCAGGGCTCCAGGGAGGCTGTGGGATCTCTGTCCCTGGGGATACTTGCAATATGCCTAGACACAGCCCTGAGCTGCTGCTCTCGTCTGGAAGCTGAAACTTACCCTGCTTGCAGTAAGTTGGACGAGAGGTTCTCAGGGGCCTTATCTGGTGTCTGTATCATTCCCAGCACCTGGGACTTCCATGCTGTCAACCAAACCTTTGCTAGAGATAAACTGAAACCTTCAGCAAGAACCATGGAGCAGATCCAGGCTCAACACTGTTCCACCACCAGGCTCTGCCTGTCCCAGGCTGAAGGGAGTTCGAGCAGGTGTTCAGTTCTCTGCACCGTTTTTCCCCAGGGATCTCTGCGGGTGCAGTCACAACTGCAACACACAGCAGTGATCTGCTGCCCTCTCCCAAAACCAGGAGTAAAAGTTTTCAAGAGCCCAGGGCTCATTGGAGTCTTGCTTTTAGTGGGAAATCGTTCCTTGATTCGCTTGTCCAAGCGCTGACAGCTCTGTGAAATCCCACCCTGGGCCTGGTGTGGAGAAACTGGCAGCACAACAGCTGTTCACATCCACCTCTCGTGGGCACGACGGAGCACAGGGATTTCTCAGCTTGTCATGTAATTGTCTGTGCCCAGACTGTCGGCTGTGCCTCTGGGGATGGTGGGAAGCCCACTCCGTTTTGAGTGGAACAATACATCTTCCAGACGTGGCTGAAGTGCTGTGGCTGGCACTGAACTGTTAGAAACTCAAAGGAAGTTTCACCACACTGATTCAGGCTGAAAAATCAATGGCCCTGGGTCCGTTCTGCGCAGGGAAGGATCAACAATCAGTGCTGCTCTTTGCACTGCAGTCATTTGGAACCCTGAGGGAAGCGGGCTCTGGCTGTAGGAAGATGTGAGTATAGCATGACAAGGGTTTTGGGAATTGTGGTTCTCCTGTGGAGATGAGTGCCCCTGAGGCCAGTGTTGGCTCTTCAGGCACGCTGCAGGGAGATGAGCTCTGCAGCATCCGTGGATACCCAAACACAGAAGGATGGAGCCCTATCTGAGAGCGCACTGTATGTGGGTGGGTAAGGGATGCAACAGCCTGGACTTGAGGTCAGATCCATGCGAGTGGCTCCCTGAACACCTGCAAAGCACCTCTAGTCCACTCTCAGAGGGTGGGAAGCACATCCGCAGCTTTCGGGACTTTAGTAAGGGAGGGCACAGCGGGGCCGGGGATCTGGTCTCAAGATCTGGCCTTTCTTTAAGCGCAAGACGGAGATTTTCCACTTCCATCTCGCTTGGTTTCCACCGTGCCCGGCGTTGAGGCAGAGATTTGCGTGCGGCGTTCCTCGGCGCGGCTCCCCAGGGCGGAGAGCTGCGGGTTCCGCTCCCCGCAGCGGCCTCGCCCGGTGCTCCCGTGGGGGCGGTGGGCGCTGCCCACCCTCCCCGAACCATTCTTTTCCATTTATCCCATTTGGGCTGCGGCTGTATTTGAAGTTTGGCGGCGGGGCGCAAGCCCAGCCCCGCGCACCAGGTGTCAGCGCCGGCCGCCCGCCTCGCTGCCGGTGCCGGGGCTGTCCCGGGGAGGGGGCGCGGAGCCCCCGC
>WEKY01021179.1:258980-301714 GCA_013390045.1 Picathartes gymnocephalus
GGCGAGCTGCAGGGCTGCCCGGCCGCGGGGCCGCCATGCCCGCCAAGTCCAAGTACAACCTGGTGGACGACCGGCACGACCTCCGCATCCCCCTGCACAACGAGGACGCCTTCCAGCACGGCATCTGCTTCGAGGCCAAGGTGGGCGCGGGTGCCGCAGGGGTCGCTGCCCGGCGCTGCACCCCGACGCTACGGGGTGCCCGGTTTTCTGGCTCTCTTTTCGTATAGCTGTGGGGTTTTTCTGCTTTCTCCGCAGCCTTTCCCTTTGGCGTTGCCTGGTCTCCCCTAAACTCGGCTGCGGAGTTGGGTGAGGCTTCCCACCTGTCCGGTAGGGATGCCCAGACTGGTGGGATGGGTCAGGCTCGAGTGGGGTCACCCTGCTGGCATCCCTCCCTGGCTCCGCATCCCTCCCTGGCTCCGCGTGGTGTTGCCTGGGGACGCTGGCCCCAAGAGCGGGGTCCGTGTGCATCTTGTCGGGGAAGAGCAGGGGGCTCGGGCTGTGCTCTGCGGCTCCAGCGCTGCGGGCAGTGCCGGAGTGCCGCTGGGATGGGGCACGGCCGCTTGGGGTCTGCGGGGTGCCTTGGACCCTGGCGCTCCTGCGATGTGAGCAGCCGGGTGAACTGTGTGCCATTGGCGGGGCGAGCGGTCAGGGACACGCACCCGAAATAAACGCTTGCTTATTTCTCTTTACGTATATAAACCGCCCTTGCCAGTGGATTTGGCACGGAGTGCTCTTTCCTTTTCATCTCTTCCTTTCCGTTGGGACTTTTCATTCTCTCGCTCCACGTCGGCCGTGGCTTCCCGCAGGCTGGCGCTTGCCATCTCCAGCAGGCTGGCAAAAGCCAGGCTGCCGAGCGAGTCACGCTAGCCGGCAGGAACTTGGGAAGGAGCTGGCCAGAGGATTTGGAAAGGGGAAACATAAAACTCTGCCCCGTTTGCTTCTCCCGGGGGATGCGGTTATCATGCCGACGGAGATGCTCAAGTGAGGTTGACTTAGGAGAAAAGCCTGGTGTGAAACCGCTTTGAGCGGCAGGAAGGCAGGCGTCTGTCACACATTGATGTCTTCGGAGAACATGTGCTGTCAGGGGAAGAAAATTTGGCATCTAATTGTGTGCGTTGCCCTCGGGGCAAGGCTGCGGCTCGTCGGAGGGTGTCAAAGTGTTATTTTCCGCCTTTTCTCGGGGCCAGGAGGGTTCCTTTGCAGAGGCCATCACCTGCCCGATGGCAGGCACTGTGCTGCAGGCAGCAGAACCGCCGAGGAGTTGTTTAGGGAGCAAACTTAAACCTGCTTTGCAACTATTTCCTGGGAAAAGCTGCTCGAGCTCAACTGTGCAGCCTTTTTGCTCCTGGGTGACAGGAGCCGATTGCTGTTTTACTGCCAGCACCTGCTCACCCCTCACCTGCGGGGAGGCTGCAGAGCATCTCACCTTCTAAACCCCGTGTGCCTCCTTCATGCCGGCTTCGGGTGACCCGGCTTGGGGGCTGGGGAGCGGGACAGGGCGTCAGCAGCCCCTGGCTCTGCTCACGGCTCATCTGTGCTCCAGGCTGCCGATCTGGCTGCATGAACGCGGTGCTGCACATTAGCCTTTGTTAGCTCCTCTTTCTCTTATTTGGTATCCGGTGGCACGGGCTGGTGCCAAGCACGATCCGTACCAAACCCAGCTTCCCAACCCGTGGGTTTCTCCAGCAGCCCGCCGTGCCAGATACAGAATGCAGATGGCTGAGGCAATTACTCTATCCTTTTATTAGACTGCGGGAGATTAATTAAATGCTTACACTCCTTTACTTCCTCTCATCCCCAAGAATCCCAAGCACTCGCACCCGCACGGCTCGTTGCAGCCGGGCTCCCGGCGAGTCACAAAAACGGGGAGCTCTGGATTAGAGCAGAACTTTGGGGGAAGATTAAACCAGGAAAATGCTCGCCTGGGGTGTCGGGGCTCGAGTGGCTGTCTCCTCAAATCCTCCTGGGGTAGCTGATAGTGCCGGTGTTACAGCTCAGCAGCTGGATCAGTGCTCCTTGCTCCAGCAGCCTGAGATTCCTGACGAGCTTGCTTGGGGCTCACTGCAGGGGGGAAATGTGGGCTTGAGTCGCTATGCGCTGATTTCCTGCTTTAATTTTTAATTGTATTTTTACACCCAGACCTGCTGCTGTCTCCAAGTGGCCCGTGTGGTGGACGTAGGGCATGTTTTGGTCCGTCAGCAGCAGCTGGCATCCGTGCTGTTGTCCCCCTTGTCTCTTTCCTGAGGGAGTCTTGGCATCCTGGGTGACTGGGTGGCCACGGGCAGTCGGAATTTGAACCTTTGTCAAGCAGGGGGTGATGGACTTGATGTGAGGCGGGCAGTGCTGTCACCTGATCTGCGATGCCATCGGGAGGCTCGGGCCTCTTGTCCCCACTGGAGCCACTCACAGCTGTGTGTGCAGGCACAGGGTCACCCACTCAGAGCTCAGTGTCCCCTAAGGATTATGTTAATCCATTTTCTGGGGATAAATCCAAGAGATGGAAAATCCCACTCCATCTTCTGAGGAACATGAATGCATTTCACACTTTTGGATCTGTTTTCATTGGCCACTTCTCTTGGCACCAAACCCTGCTGTATCCCAGAGATGCCTTGGTCAGGCTGCAGGGAATCAGAGGAGCTGGCTCCGAGGGGAGGCAGGACATTTGTTTTCTTCTATGTCTTGCAGTCTGAACTGTTGACTAAAATCAAAAGCCTGGCCTCTTGAGTTAGCTGAAACGTCTGGATGAAAGAACTGGGAGCTGCACCATGGTGCAGGGGAATGGACAGAAATTCCCACTCGTGCAGTCGTTTTCTGGTTAAATAAACGGGGATGTAGAGAGGAAAGACACCCCCTGTTTTCCTCCACCTCACAAGCAGGAGAGGGATGTGAGCTTATTCCTTCTCTTCCCAAAGCCTTGGTGGGGCAAGACAAAACCCAAGGGCCACCTTGTGCAACACCAGCAACTCTGCACATTCCGAAATTATGACTCAGGCTGCTCCAACGCCTCCAGAGAAGGCAGCAGGCAGAGGGAATGGAGTGGGGTGGTGGAGCCTGGCACAGGACTGCCAGACCCTCGTCTGTTGGGCTGCTGGGTGCTGCTGGCTTTGCTCAGGGAAGTCGTTTCTGTCCCTGTCCTGGGAGCTGGGCTGGGGTTTTCCTCCTGTCCCACTCTGGTCTTGTGGCCCAGAGCAAGGTCCCACCTACCAAATGCCCACTGTTTGGAAACAGCTGTTAATCCTTCAGTGCCAGTAATCCCTTCGCAGTGCCTTGATGTCCACGGTTTCCAAAGGAGGGGCAGATGGGTGTGAGAACCCTTTCTGCTGCTCCCCTGTGTGCAGGCAGGGGGAGAAGTGGGTGCCCAAACACATCTCAATCCTTGGTGGACCCAGTGCCTGTGGTCTGGAGCTGCTGTGGCCCTGGGCATCCCATGTTCCTGGTACCAGACCTGCCTGCAGGTAAATGTGGGACTGGAGCTTCGGGAGGCTTGCAGTTCTTCTGTGCAGCAGGTGGGGTTTTTGGGTTTGGCTGGTGGGGTGTTTTTTTTTTTTTCCCTTAAGTGGTCTTGGCAACCAGGCACTTTCTCTCATTTTTGTCAGTGCTTTTCTCTGCTTCTGTGCGTGGGAAACTGAAGTTGAACTGAGCATCTGCTGCTGTCTATGTTTGGAGATGGGACATGGGGGAGACTTAAGTCTGATCCATTATGTCCCTTGCTCTGAACCTCTCCAGCCCACCTGCCTGCCACCCTCCAGAGGCTGTGAGCACTGGCAGGCACTGCCAGCTGCTCCAAAGAGAAATCCTTTATCAGGAAAACAATTATAGCCTCAGGTGAGCACTAAGCAGGGAGTACCTGTGTGTTTCCACTCGTGTGTTTATTTTTATGTACGCAGTGTTGGGAGTGGGCTGAATTGCAGGCAGCCCTGATCGGGGTGCTCAGTTTTCCTCCACTGCTTCAGGCTCCCTTCCCAGCAAGAATCCTTTTCCTGGAGGGCTGGGAAGCAGGAGACGGGTTGTGTGATGCTCTGCACCAGTTTGGCTGGCTGGGAGAGAGCTGGCAGCTCAGTTTGGAGGCTGTTTGTACTGGCAGCTCTGGTGTGCTCTGCCGGGGCTGCTCAGCCCAGAGCAAAGCTGCAGCGTGCCTGAGCCCGGGATTGCTCCAGGCTATAAATAACCTTCCCAAGTCTGCAAAGGTTCCCGTCTGAAATATATTTCTGCCGTGCTTGTTAAGTCACTTCATAGGCTGCTCAGTGGAGTTCTTAGCAAGGAAAGCTGGGTGTGGATTTGGCAGAGCCGCCTGTGCCCAGGCTGTGGGTCCCAGGCGGGTGGTCCATGGGCTCTGCAGGTGCCAGCAAGGTCCCATGGGAGCAGCAGTGGGGCTGGGATGCTCCCAGCCCTGCTTTCTGCAGCGCTCTGGGCTTGCACATCCCTCTCGAGGCCGTAGCTGGGTGTGGAAGCTCCGGCTCTGCGTGGGGCAGCTGTGGGTGCCGTGCCTGGGTGGGGATGGAAACACGGCCGGAGGACAGTCCTGCTTCCCTGGCATGGAAAACTTCATCCCTCCTGGGCACTGCTGGCTCTGTGCCCTGCCACCTGCAGCAGAGGTGTCTCCCCTTTTCAGCAGAGCCCTGTTTTGGCTGGTGGGAGGGGAGGGTGGCTGTGCTGCTCGTGGCTCTGGTGGGTGTCCCCGAGCCCCCAGAGCTCTGTGTTTCTGGCACTTGAGCCCCGGGGCAGCTCCTCAGCAGGGCAGGTGCTGCTGGGGCCAGCAGACACACAGGCACTGGTGTCCCTAAGGGTTCTGCCTGGCCAGTTAATGCCCAGTGTCCATCTGCACGGCTCTGGATGGGTCTGGCCCACCCAGACTGCCTGGCTGCCAGGGCTGGGTGTGCTGTCCTCGGCGTGCAGAGCTCTGCTCAGAGAGGAACTGGGCAAGGCTGAGATGCCCAGCTCAGCAGAGCACCCATCTGCTGGGCTCAGAATAGAAATCCAGGGCCTTTTTCCATTAAAGTCGGCTGGCATCGTGAACTTTCCATCCCTTTTGGCCTCTGCAGCACTGCAGACTGAGTAAACTTCCCCCTTTCCATGCAGCGAGGCAGGGTGTTCCCGAGGGGCAGGGCAGAGCCTGGGCAGCTGGAGGGCAGGAACAGTGGGACCGCCAAAGTCCTGGGAATGGATTTCTCCATGCTCTCCCTGACAGCAGCAGCCTTATCAGGCTTATAAGGGAGAAACCCTTATCAGCCAGACTGCAGACCGACTGGGTGTTCCCCGGGTGCTGGAGGAATAAAGAGGTTTCAGACTGGTGCCCCAGCACTTTGTCCCTCACTCCGTGGCAGGGTCAATGTCCCAGTACCTGGTGCAGCCTCACGCTGCCCTGGGCTCTGCAGAAAGCTGGTGACCCATCTGGTGCCTCCCATCTGGCTGCTGGCACCTCTGGGAACCCCTCCCTGACCAGGGGCAGGACCCCTTGCCCGGGCCAGGCTCTCCTGGCCCCGCAGATGGCCTGGGGCTGGTGCCAGCGTGTCCCCCTGCCCTGCTGCCTGCCCGCAGCTGCCACACAGAAGCAGTGGCTCCTCATCTGTGGCAGGATCTCTGGTTCAGGGTGGCTCTGAAAGCTGGAAACCAACAGGCAGGCACTGCAGGCTCCCCTGCGAGCCGGGGATGATTCAGCCCTGACCTTTGCACGCAGTGCTGGGCTGTCGGAGCAGCAGGAAGGTGGCATCTCCTCCCCAGGAAGGCTTTGGCTGCCCACCTCTGCCCACCACCGATCTCATCAACACCCCTCCCAAGGTGTCCCCCAGCACTGATGCGATTGGCCTTCAGTTTTCCGAACGGATCTGCCACCTGCTGTCACAGAAAAAGCAGCTTCCCAAGGAAATTCATTTCTGACAGACCAGAAAACGAGCAGTATTCAACAGCCTCGAGGAAAAATGAGAAACTGAGTGACTTGTGCAAACAGTGCTTTGGCAAAGCGCTCCCCTTTGTTTTCTGTTTAAAAAAAAAAAAATTAATTTTTTTCCCTGGCATTTCCCAGAACTGGGCAGATCTTTTGTAAGCTGTGGGCAGAGGGTGCAGTGGTGTAGGCTGTGTGCAGGGGCCCCTTCCCACTGTGCCCGGGGCAGAGAGGAGAGCCTGTTTGCACGGGGAGGGGACAGCAAGCACAGTCCCTTTGGCTGCTGAGAATCCTGATGGGTGATGCCACCTCCCACGGCAGGGCAGGGACTGCCCGTTCTGCAGGGTAGAAGGATGGATGGAAGGCTGGATCCCAACATGGGGGTGAGGAGCAGTGGGGCATAGGAAGGACCTAGAGCACCCTACAAAAGAGGTGCTTTGTGCTGGCATCACAGCCTTGAGCAGCAGTGCCTGTTGGCAGTGTGAGGGCTGCCTCTGTGGGGCTGCCAGGGCTCCTGCTGCACCAGGGACCCCCTTGGCTGCCCATTCACCCTGGTGGGTGGCCTTTCTTCTCCTAATTGGGCTGGGGAGGAGGAGGCAGCCCAGGACGGCCCTCCCCACCTTCAGAGCGTGGGGATCGGTGACCCCTGGTCCCACTTGGCTCTTGGGTGCAGGTGGGGCTGTTCTGTCCCCCCATCCCTCGGCAGGGTGCTGGGGCCATGCATCTGGAGGCGATTCTTTGGAAAAGCCACATCCTGCTTTCTGGGCACACGTCCTCCCCCTTGGCTCGTGGGGGCTTGGGGAGGGCGAGTTCTTTTCACGGGTTTGTTTTCTTTGTCAGCTCTTTTGCACAGCTTTATTTTCTTCCCTTTTGTCTCGGGCACCTTCCTTTCTCCTGCCTGCCCCCCTTTCCTGTGGGGTCAGCTCGCTGGCACGGCTGCTGGCCTGAGCCCTGGCAGCCAGGACAATGGCCCCTGCAGGGACCAGGGCCACCTCCGTGTGCCTGGCACCTGGCTGGGGGCACGTGTGTATTAAAGGAAGGCAAAAATCTGCTCCTGGGAGTGCCCGTGCGTGGGGTCTCTGAGCTCCTGCCCTGGCAGAGAGGGAGCTCAGTCTCAGGGGTGGGGTGGGGTGAGTGGGAAGGCTTGCTCTGTGGAAGCTCCGGCTGCTTTGCTTATCCTCGTCTTGGCCTCACCTGCTTGTCCCCACACCTATTCCCATAATTAAAATTGGTGCTGTGAGTAGGAGGGCTGGAGGAGAGTGGAGCAGGAGCAGCCTCATTGCCTGCAAATCACTGCTAAATATGGATGGTTTCTCATTCCATTCCGCCGGCTCACCTGGGAAGGTGTTTAGCTGAAAGACCAACCCCCCAGGTCCATACTTTGGGGGGAGATTCACGGCTTTGCAAAGGGTTACTCTTCTGCAGTGCATTTGTCACATGTGATTTCTGCCCTGAAGGCAAAAATACTCTGGAGAGACTTTGTCCATCTGCTGAGTTGTGTGAAATGTGTGAAAAATACCTGCCTGCAGAGTGGAGGGAGAGGAGGGTGTTTTTGGAGCTGTGAGCACAGCAATTGTGCAGAGTGAGCCCACACTGGGGCTGGGTGGGAGCACCCACGGGCCGTGGGATACAGCAGGGTGCTCTGGAAACCACGTTTGGGGGCAAAGGTGAATCCTGCGGGGTTTGTGACCTGTGCCCCTCGGTTTGGGTACATGTGAGCATGAGCTGGAGGTGGGCACAGATAGGACAGCATCAAAACATCCCTGCTGCTGCTGGTGCTGGTTCTCTGGAGGGCTCTCCAGGGCTGGTGCCCGGTTTCTTCTCCATCCCGTGCTTACAGGGATGGGCTCACACCCACAGTCATGGCCATGAGGATGTGGTGGGCAGCCCGGAGCTTGGCATGGCTGGCATTCCTGTGGCCGTGGGAGCCAGGGGTGGATGCAGCTGCCTGCTGCCCAGCTGGCACTGCCCACCCTGTCCTTGGGCATGGCTGTGTTCTGCACCTGCCTGGGCAAGGAGAGCACAGGGGAAGGAGAGTGGTCACCAGGCAGTGACCTCATGCAGCTGGGAATAGCTGGAAGAAGACAGGCTTCCTCTGGCTGCAAAATCTGTCCTTCTCCTCACATCAGATAAGAATTCTGCTTCCCCAGGTGGTTCTTGGCAGTAAAAAGTAAGATGGGAAGGCTTGGTGGGGAAGTACAGCAGGGATGTTTGCCTGGCCGAGCAGGATGGAGAAAGGCTGCTTGCTTAGGTGGCTGCGAGCTCAGGGCTCCAGCTGCCTCTGCCCTCCCCCTCAGCCCCTGCCTTCTACTGATGGTTTCCAGACCTTACATCAGAAAAGGGGACGTGTTGATGCCCGAGACGCCTCTCTCAGCTGACCTGCCCCTTAGCAGGGGTGGCAGACTCTGTGTAGGGGATGTGTCAGGGAGCTCACCCAGGGCAGTGAGGGGCTGTAATTCCCGGTTATTCCCCGTTACATAAGGCTGCACAGCACGTGACGGACACACCAGCTGTTTGGGGGTTATTTTTATACCCTCTGTCTGCACATCTCCTCTGGGCACTGACTGCCCCGTGCTGGTCGCTGGACACCTGCCTGTGTGTCCCCCCGGGCAGGAGCTGCGTGTCTGAGGATGGCCCGGCTGAGCTGCTGGGTTGGGTTGTGGGGGCTTAGCAAGGTCAGAAACACGGGGTTCCCTGAGTTTCTGTCCCAGATGGGCCTCTGGGGCAGCTCACACACAAAGCCCAGGCGTGGTCGTGCATCCCCTGGGCCGTGCCCTCTCTCCTGAGAGGAGGCAATCCCAGTGCAGGGGAGCTGCAAGTCCCGCAGCGATGCTGGCAGAGAAGCAACCCCTCTCTGCAGCCTCTGCCTGAGCACGTGTTCAGACACTTGGGCACCCATGTCAGTGCTGCTGCTGGAAACCACTGGCCTGGGCTTCCGTGGTGCCAGCAGAGGTTATGGCCATATTCCCAGGAGCCCAGCCCTACTGGGTTTGGTGCCCTGCCGAGGGTTACGTCAGCCCTCGCGTCGAGATGAAGCGTGGGAGCTCAGAGGGCCAGTAAATAGGCTCAAAACGCTTTTCTTCTAACTACACGTTTTTAGTGCTCAGCATTGACTCTTCATCGCTTGTCTGTTTTCTGATCGTTCTTCAGAGTCTGCCCTCTTCCATTTTATTTTTAAAAAGGTTTTTGTTCCGCGTCTCTCCGTGCTGGGTCGCAGTGGCGCTGCCTTTGGTCCCCTTTGAATAGCAAAGCGGCTCCTTTATTCTGGAGGCTTGGCCTGGAGGCTCAGCATCCCTGCAAAAACAGCCACGGGTTTGGCAGGGCTGTAATTAAATAACGAAAAGCCTTTCACAGGGCAGGTTGGTCTGGCTATTTTAGGGATATTCCAATATCCAGGTCTGTAATAGATGACTCACTGCAGCCGAGGGGATATTTGCTTGTACCTGTGTGCTTTGATCATGGCCTAGATGACTGAGTCCTGCTGGCCTGAAGGCTGAAGTTATTTTATTGCTAGAAAAAGGATTTTTGACTACTTGCAGTGTTGTGGTGAGGGAATGGCTTCATGGTGGGAGGCGTGCGAGGATTCAGGTGCAGCAGGCAAAACGCTGCTCGTTCCCCAGGAGTGACCCTGGGTTCCCTCTGCAGATACCACTGAGGCCATGGTGGGACCGTGGGCTTCCCACTGCTGTAGGAACTGGGCTAATCTCCTTCCTTTCCTTGCAGTACATCGGGAGCCTGGATGTGCCACGGCCAAACAGCCGGGTGGAGATCGTGACGGCCATGCGGCGCATCAGGGTGAGTGTGCCCAGGGTGCCCCTTCCTTTCCCTTTCCCTTTCCCTTTCCCTTTCCCTTTCCCTTTCCCTTTCCCTTTCCCCTTCCCTTTCCCCTTCCCTTCCCTTCCCCTGCAGCTTTGTCCTGCGCAGATCCTGTCCTCCGATGCATTCATATCTCTGTTTCTCACTGTCCCTCTCCCCACTGCCATCTCTGTGGCACCCGGGCACGGTGCCCGCAGGCTCAGGGTGGCACAGAGTCCTGTTTGCACCCTGGGTGCTGTGGCTGCAGCCCGAGCAGCAGCAGCAGCAGCAGGGCTGTGTGTGGGCTCACAGAGCTGCATCCTGTGCTCTGGAGGCAGGGATGGGCTGCAAGGTGGATGTGGGATGTCAGGCTGCTGACACTGGGTGGTACCTGTAGCGTGTCCACGATTGGGAGCATTTCCTCATTTGTCAGAAGTAACAACAAGCTGCTTGTGCAAGAGGTTCCTTAGGGTTTTACTGCTTGTGTAAGAGTTTCAGCAGCATGAAAATTCGGGTGCTGCCTGGATGTGGCAGCAGGGTAGTGCTAAATGGCAGTGTGCAAATTAAAGTGCAGACTAACGAGCTCTGGGGCTGGCCAGCAGTGAGCTTGTTTAACGGTGAGTAGGTCAGGGGATGTCATCTGGTAATGAAGTCATCTGGCTTCCCAAAATACTTCCAGTCAGGATATGGGACACTCTTGCTGTATAAGGCTTGGCCAATAGCCAGGAGAGGAGCTTTTCTTCTGCTCCCCAGCCTCTGGCCAGCACAGCTATGAGGTGTTCAGAGGGGGCTGGGAGGGCAGCAAACTGTGCACCCCATAACTCGCTGCCCCCAGGCTTAGAAATGCTCTTGAACATGGGCCAGCCCTTTGGGCTGGGCTGGCCCTTGGTGTGGTGTCTGTGGCCACGTGGCTGCAGGTGCAGGGAACTCGTACTGTCCCTGGGCCACGGCGAGGAGTGTGCCCTGTCCTCCAGGGATGGCTCTCTCCAGGGAACGACACTCTGAACTGGAAGGGCCTGAAGGCACTTGCAGGCCCATTGGGTAGTGGATGAGCTGTCTTTCTGCTGCTCCCGTGGGATGCCACAAGCACCAGAGCTGCTCCTGTCGCTGAGCAGCCGCACCAGAGCTCTGCTCCTCTCAGCCCCTCCTGCAGACTCTTGCTATAATCTCATTTTCACCAGAGGAGGAGAGGAGTATCAGATCCCAAGGTGAGGGGTATCACATTCAAAGGACAAAGATTTCAAGGCTCTGCTGTTTCAAACTTTCAGGGTGTAATTAGTTGGTGGGCTTTCCTCAAGAGCTTTCCTACCTGCTGTGCTGTCCTCTCCGTGGGGGTTAATGTTGGAACTGGGAAGACCTTTATGGCCTTAGGTTTGCTCACCTCGTGCCCCTTTGGGACAGAACAACTGTTAAGCCATCGAGAGTCTCATAAACAGCAGTTTCCTTTGTTGCCTTTCAAGATAAGACTTTTGAACAAATGCAGCTCCAGCCCCAAAATCACAGAACTCCATCTCGGTGTGGAAGGACTGGCACAACTTTGAGGGCTTAAGTAAAGCCTGGGGGAAAAAGGAGAACGCCAGAACGTCCTTGTTGAGCAGTATAAATAAACTCAAACACTGTCTAGAAAATTCATAGTTACAGCTCTGAATGGCAGCGAAAGGACACAGAATAGGGTAAAATAATGGTTTCTTGTGGTGAATAATGTGTTTGAAGTGCATGCTCAGGCTTTCTTCACCGAGTGTAAGCAGGAGAGTCATTGAAAGGCCATGACTTTGCAGATCAGATCTGCCAGAGAGGCTTTGAGTGCGTGTTTATTTGTTGAGGGGTGCTGTTTGTGAGGAGGATGCCAGGATGGTTGGTTTGATGGGTGTTTAGGAGCAAAGCCCTCCCCTGGGTTGCTGTGCTCTACCCTGGCTGTGTGCCTGGCAGCAGGATGCACCGCAGCATTGCTGAGGACATTTCTGGCCAGGCTGGGTGCTGGGGGCTCGTTTCAGCTTGGCTGGAGCTGAAGGAATGCATGTCCTCCGTACAGAGCACAGCTGCCCTTCTGCTTTAAGGCATAAAATAATCCCATAACATCGGCGTGGGGAAACCAGAGGAAGAAAAAACTTTATTTAGGCACAGAAAGCAAGCAATGGCAGATCGTCAAGTGCAAGCAGTAGCAGTTTTGTGTGTAGGGTGTGAAGCAACTGCTGACCCTGAGGTTTGTGTGGTTTTTAATGCAGTCCCTGGTTTAGGGGGAAAGTGCTCTGTCTCAGTTTGTTCCAAATTAGTCACTGCTGATGAAGGAGGGGGATCCTCACCATCCCCTCTGCTGCCTCAACTCCCCTTTCTCAGTGCTGCCTTCACCGTAGCTGCTCTCTGGGCTTTGCCTCTATTTACTGAATGATTTGAAAAATGAACCTGCAAAGAAGAGAGGATGCTCTCTGCCTGAGAGTGGGGATCCCAGTGGCGAGAATGCCCTGGAAGCCCGCCATGACTGCCCGTGCTGGGCTGGGAGCAGGGAGGGGCTGGCACACCAGCAGCAGCACCTCCTGTAGCCCTGCCTCCCTTCTGCTCCCCCACACTCGGGGCCTGGCGGGTCCTGGCTTCCTGTTTAGATGGACAGCTGACCCCTGGGGGGCACAGAGGAGGCCACTGCATAGCTGACATTGCTGGGATGCCTGCTCCAGGCAGCCCCACCCTGCAGAGCAGAGCCCTGGGCGGGACAGCTCCACCTGAGCAAGGAGGGAAGGTTAAACCCAAAGCTGCCCCCTTTGGTGCATCAGGGCTGAGAGGAACTTGAAACAGGGGCTTGGTGTTGCAGGCCACGGATGCCATCCCCTTCTCCCCACTGCTGAGGGGCTGGTGGTGCCATGGCCATCCTCGTGGTCCTGGCCAGAGGGAGTTTCTGTCCAGAAGCAGGAGAATGTGGAGAATTCCCGGGATTCTCGCAGCTCCGGGTGAGGAGGGAAGGGGAGGTGCTCAGCTGACTGTCTCTGCTTTTCCTTCCTGCATGGACTGGGCTTGCTGGGAACACAGCCCTCTCTGCACTGCACCTTGGTGTCAGTCCCTGGCCCTAAATGACTCAGTGGAATGGGACATTGCCATGCTAGAGATGCACTTGGAGAGCAATTTTGTGAGCATTTGGGGCAGCTTTCCTCCAATCCCTACATCTCTCCTGCAGACCACTGATGGCCACATATGTAATAGATACAGCAGACCAGGCTTGGTTCCTGGGCAAGCAGTGGGGCTTCTGTTAGCACACCTGGCTCCCCTCTCCTCCTCATCCCAAAGCAGGGTGACCCAGCCCATGCTGCTTCACGCCCTGAACTGCTGGAGTGGGCTGGCTTTCAAAATGCTCCTTGGCTCCTCTGGATGCAGGATATAAGGAACCCATCCGTAAGTCCAGGAAGTTACCTTGGGGCACCTGGACATCAAAAAGCCCCAACCTAAGAGTGGTGGATCTTCCCAACCCTAAGGATGATGAGCTGTTGAAGATTCCAGTTGAAAGTGCCTGAGCAGGTAGCAAGATACCTTTTTCCTTCCCCTCCCTTCCCGGTGAGCTCATGGGCCCTAAGTGGCAATGACAGCTGCATATTTTTATGTTGCCATGATGTAAATACATGCAGATGCTTTCCTCTCCATGCCCCTGGCATGTCTCCAGTGCAGCCAGCACTGCCTGGCTGGGGCTTGGTGCCATGCTTCTAGAGAATTTGGAATCAGCCCTTTTGGATTGCTGAGTGCAGCTTTGATCCAGGTTTTCTTTGGAGCCAGAAAGGATGAAATCCTATATAGGCACTTCTTAAAAGCTGCCTCTGTGGAAGTCTTCTGCAAGGCTGTTTCTGGGAAGTGTCCAGCTGAGTTTTGCAGGCTCAAAACAGGGAGGCATTCCAAGCACTTGAAAATCTTGCTCCTCTACACCTCCTACTCTGTCAGGTACATCTGATTTTGTGGGACTTCTGCTGCTTTGCATAGCTGAGCCCAATTTTAGCGAATTGGCAAAACTGACGAATTTCTGCAAGCCTGTGTAAAGCAGGATTTCGCATCTTCTGCAGGCCACAGGTGCAGTTGGACTGGTGTGAAAATTGATGTGTGTGGCCAGTTATTTGTGTAGAGCTCCTGGTGCAACTCTGAGCTCATTTCATTAGAATATTTCTCAGCTATCCCTGCTCCTGCCATGGTGAGTTTTTGAAAGCATGAGACCATTTACAGCAATGCCTTCCTTTTTTTCCCTTCTTTTCTCTCACCATGCATGGCTGTCCCTGCTGTAAAACCGAGCAGGATTTGGGAGCAAGCTGGCCCCGTGTGCCTGGGGCAGCCCACCCCTGTCTGTCTGTGAGGACCAGCACAGTGGGACGTGGGCTGGCCAGGAGATGCTCAGGCTTTGGCCACCTGAAGAGCACAGCCTGCTTCGTGCACTCGGTGCAAGGTGAATTATTGACAAGCTAATGACTTGATGTGGTTGCCCGAGATGAACAAGATTATGTTGTATTTGATCTGGGAGGGATTGAAAGGATGTCTGTAATAATTTCAATTGCTCTTTCAGTGCTCTGACAGGCGCAATGAAGGGGTGAAGCCTTCTGGGCAAGCTTGTATTTCTCCTGGCATCACCAGTGCCACTTAATGTCATAATAAAATAATGGCTGCTCTGATATTGCTACCAGCATGGCACGAAATAGGCCAGGATCTCATCCTGTGGTTAGAATTTAATCAATAAACTGGTTAAATTAGTACCCAGATTGGTTGGAGCAGCCTTTTGTCCAAGACTGCCCAGGTTTCCAGGAGGGTTGGCTAAAGCGTGGTGACCCTGGATTTATTGCCTGCCTCAGTATCATGGCCAGGATGGGGCGAGTGCTTTCTGGTGGAGCAGTGAGCAGTGTGAGTTTTAATGCACCCACAGTAAAAGGAGGAGTTCAGGGAGCTAAATAACTCTGTGTGGCAGAGTCCACAGAGTTATTTAGTCCAGACAGGCATCTGGACTGCTAAAGAGGTGTGAAGTGTGAGCCATTAATGCTGGAAAGCAAGGGCTGAGCCCTGGGGGAGGCGGCGAGGGATGGGGCTCTGGGCACTGCCTGCCAGAGAGACTTTGGGGAGGCACTGAGGGCGCTGAGGTGGGGGCAAGCACTGCCCGTGCCGCTGTCTGCTGAGCGTGCTGGGTCGTGCAGCAGCAGCAGCAGGAATGGCTGGGCTCAGCCACACTGTGACCCCACGGGTGCCGGGGAGATGAGGAACAGGCACGCTCCTCGTTCCTGCTAGCTGGCTCCATAAATAAGTCATGGTAAGCTCGCTGTCTTTCAGCTTCCAGCAGTGCCCTGTCTGAGAGTGCTCTGCCACAGCTGGCACAGCAGCGTGTCCCTGTGGCCAGGCTCCAGAACGGGCTGGGGTGGCCAGCCTGGGGCAGGAAAGAGCAGGGGCTTCCCAGCTGGATGGAGAGCTGGGTTGTGGAGCCGGTGAGGATGGAGGAAACCATAACCAGGTAGGGGAGGGTAGTTTGGGAAAGCTCCTGAGCCTGGAGATGCCTGCCATGGGTGGTCTTCCCCGTGCCTCCTGTGCCCCTGAGGAGTTCAGCATCTCTGGGCCAGTGTCCCCGTGCCTCCTGTGCCCCTGAGGAGCTCGGCAGTGTCCCAGGGCAGGCGGTGCCCGGGGCTCTGGCAGGGACACTCAGGGCTCTGGCAGGGACACTCGGCTGGCGCTGGCAGTGCCAGCACAGGCAGCAGCGTTCCTGGTGGGTGATGCTGGCCCGGAGCCAGCCCAGTGCCTCTGAGAGGACTGGAAGCCAAGCAGGCACCAAGGCCAGGGCAGGACTGGAGCTGCTGGCACAAAGCTGGCAGGCAGCAGTGCCCAGTGTCCCCTACAGCCCTGTCACACATCCTTGCCCTCCATGTGCTTGGGCTGGGCTTTGCTGGGCTGGACTCCGCTCCTTCTCTGGGAGCCTGCGGTGTCTCAGCTGTGATTCAGGTCCCTCCCTGGCTGGGGGATTTCCCCGCCGTGCTCACCCTGAGTCACTTCATTGCCTTGTGGTGCCGCTGTCTGAGCCATCAGCAAATTTCTGCGGGGAGCTCGAGGGAGAGGATGGGGAATGATGTCTGCCAGGCTCCCTGAATGTGTGTGGAGGGCAGACCTTTGTCACTCCTTTGTCAGGAGTGACAGCCAGGGGATGCTCTGCTGGCTCCCACCCCTCTCTGAGTTCGCAGCCGCTGTGTAAAGCCGTTTCACAAATGCCCATCCTCTGTGTGCCCTCGTCCTTCCTCCTCGCCGTCCTGCTTCCCTCTCGTTGTTCCTCAGAAACGGTTCTTCAAGCGTGTTTGAAGGATGGCACTGGTGGGTTGCACTCTCTGTGGGGCACAGCACGCTGGCCAGGTAACCCTGGCTTTCCCTGGCTCCCTCCTGTGAGGCTCCTGGGAGGGTTTGAAGAGTTCCTGCAGAAGCCATCATCCTTTGATAGCCTTCTCTAAAGTGTCAGAGCTTCCTTTGATGGTCTGAGCCTCAGACTTGCATAAACCGCTGCTGAAGGTTTTGTTGTTGAGGGCAAGGGCTGTGTTCAGTGTCACCAGCTGTAACACACCCAGCCCCACCACTGTCACCAAGAGGGGACAGTCTCTTCTGCTGCTGGAAGATTGCTAGTGAAGATACCCATCTGCACTTCCCTTTGCATTTTAGAGTAAATTTCTAACTGTGCCTAAGAATAACCTCCTGGCTACCTGAGAGGTTGTTGATAAGAAAAAAATAGGTTTGAGAGAGCTGTGCTGAGGTTTGGCTGATTTCAAGCTCTGTGACTTGTCCTAGCAGCTCTCAGCGCTACCTCAGCAGTGCAGTGAAAAACTGGACCTTCTCCCTGAGTTTGTGTCTCCTCACACCCGTGGCATTGCTTTTATTTGGAGGTTTTTTTCCTTTCTCATTTACTGCAACTCGGAATTTTCATGTGTTTTTTAACAAATCCATGCTTTCATCAATTTTCTGCCATCATGGCAACATTCTACTCTCGGGATGGAGTGGGACCAAATGCTCCCTGGTGCTGAGTGCTGATGCTGCATGGGCCTGAGCAGGAGGGCAGCTTTATTCTGGGCAGCCACATCTTCCAGCCAGGCTGGAGTGTGTCCAGAGACAACACCTCACTCTTACTCCGTGGGTAAAGACAGAAATAACCTAGGAAAAGGAGATCAAAGAGTTAATAAAGCTCACAAGCAGAGGTCGAGCAATATTTAGTATCCATTTTATGGGTGAGGGACCAAGACACAGGGAGGCTGTGACTTGTCAGACTCCTTCTGAGGGAGACATCCCTGTGCAGGGAAGCGGGCTGCATTAAAGTCAAACCAAACTGAAGTCAGCTTTGAAAGCTACTCTTGTGTATGATCCTTTCTGCTCTTGTGCTTCCCTGCTAGTCCTCAAAGGCCAAGGAGCCTTTAATTAAAGCTGTTGTGGTCTTCTCTGCTGCATCACCTCGGAAGAGAGACAAAAGCTCGGGGCTGCAGCCTTCCAAAAAGGAAAATGCCACGTGCCCCAGTTTCTTCCCTGCTAAAATTAATTCTCGGTGGTTTTGGCTTGGTGCAGCAGGAAGATGTTCCAAGGGATGCTGTGCCCCGGGGAGGTGCAGAGCCAGAGCCTGCCCTGCTGCCTGCAGCAAGGTGAGAGGGATTTGGGGTGTTCCTGCCCTGGGCGGGAGCAGAGGAAAGCAGCACATCTGCTTAAAAGGAGAGCTTGCAAAATCTATGGTGTGAGCCGGCCTGTGGAATGGGAGCTTAATTAGGGAGTGGGAGGAAATGATGCGTCTATGGTAGGGCAGCAGAAGGAGCACTGCCCAGAACGAGGGGAAGGAGCCAAGCCCTCTCCCGATCCCTACAGAGCATGCTGAAATCCCTGGAGCCTCCCTGCCTGCTCCTTGTCACCTCTCAGGGAGGCTGCCAGGGCCACACAGGGCTGCTGCTCCTCCACGTGGCACTGTGGCCGTGGCCATGGCCAGACAGTAGTTGGTGGGCGAAGTGTTCTGCTTCAGCTGGGATTTTTGGAAGGCACGGGCTTTCCCATCTGGAGTAAAGTCTACCCAGGGCAAAGACAATTGACATAGAATTTTCAGAGTAGAAAACGTTTCCTTCTCAGGCCAGGCTTCCCTGATGGAGGAGGTGGATCCCAGGGATTCTTAATCTGTCACTTGGTTTTCAGCAGTGGGAGTGTAACACGATAGGGAAAAATCCCCAACCAAACCAGTTCCCCGTGTCATGGGCTTGCATACGGAAACTGCTGATCTGCTCCAGCAGAAGCTGCAAAAACCAGCCTGAAGTGTGTATTTGCCGCAGGAAACTTCAGCAGAGGTGGTTAAATTTCAGCTTAATTCTTTCCCAGGAAACAGCCTGACCTGTGATGTTTTACAGTGTTGTTGTTGGACTGCAGTGGTGATATGCATCTGAGAGAGCCATCTCTTATTTTTCCTCCCCAAGGCCTCCAGTTTTGTTTTAGCATTTTGCTCCAATGACATTTTCTTATTCCCTCTTAACATGATGGATGGGACTGGATGGGACTCCTTCAAACACTCCCTGATCCTTGGGAATTTGGAGGGAGTGTGTGTGTGTGTGTGTGTGTGTGTGTATCTCCAGCAAAAAGCGTGCATCTGTGCTGACCTCTGCTTGAGTAACCCACATTATCTAAAAGGAGAAATCCAGAATAATTGGCCAAAGCTGTTGGTGAGTGTGACTCGGGGTGCAGGTCCACTTGAGTTTTCTGTGAAAAAAGACCTGTCTTTCTGTGGTTTCAGTGGATCCCAACTAGTTGATTTTGTGCATTTGCCTAAAGTCAGAGCCTTTGATGTGAGGAAGCTCTTCCCACATCCCAGGTCTGAGCAGTGGACAAGTGCCCACTGAGCCTGCTCTGGGGATTAGCTAAATACAGAGTTTGTTTTAAGCTCTGGGATGGAGGAGTCTGGGAAAACTGCCCCATGTTCTTGTTGATTTTTTTCTGAACTGTTTTCTGTCTCTTCTTTGAAGTGTATGATAAAGCAGAAGATGTCCTGCAGGAGTGGATTGTATTGGCAGTGATTTCAGTAGTGCTGTGATTTGAGATAATGTCACCTTTCTGCTTTGCTGCACATGGCCCAGGACCACGCTGCCTTCATGGTGTCCTTTGAACTGGGATGACACCTTGCAATGCCTCCAGGGTCCTTTTAGGATACATTTCTGCGTCTTGGCAGATGCAGCTTCTGTTCCTTTTTCCTGTGAGAGACTGCTTGGCCAGTGCCATATAAAATCATCCTGAAATGAGTAGATGCCAGATTCCTGTACACTTGGCCTGGATAGCAAATACTCTTTTTTTTTTTTTTTTTTTTTTTTCCCCAGCTCTGCATAGAAATGAGCCTTGCTGTGCTCTCCTCACTGGGGTTTCCTGGAAGCACAGTGCCATTCTGTCCTCTGTCTCTCATTGCTTCATCTGCTGCTGAGGTGGATTTCAACCCCTCTTTTCGAACTCCACCTAAAATCTTGGTACTTTTATTACATGGAAATTTTTTCGATAATTCTGTCTTAAGTCCCTCTAAAGGGCATTATTCTTGTTGCCTTTAACATGTAGAATTTAGTGAATGGGTTTTAATACCTGCATTAGTTATTGTTGAAATAGGAACTGTGAAGCAAGAGTGATATGAATAATTACCTCTTTTCTCCAGTTACAACCCAGAAACATTGTTGAGCACTGCCAGCATCTAATGAGCCCCACAGGGCTGGCTTGTTTCTGATGCACCAGGCGTTTAATGCTGCTGCTCATTCATTCTTTATTAATTGTCTGTAGTTCATAATTGCTGATTTAGTTACAGTATTACCAGCCTGCCTTCTTTGGCGTGTCACTGCTTCTCTGCGTGGCTATTCTCATTTGCCTTCTCAACTGGTCTTACTCAAGCTTTTTATGCAACAGTGGGAGAGCAGCTCTGTGGTGAGCAGTAAAAAAAAAAAAAAAAAAACCACCAAAATAAATCTTGTATTTCACAACTTGGGGCATAAATACCACGGTGCTGTGATTTGGCTCGAATTGCTGAGCTGACACCTTTCTGAAGTGCTGTGTGGGTATCTTCTTAGGGTGCCCCTTGCTTTGTCACCTGCCCTCAGGGTGGATTTGGGGCGACTTTGTGCTCCTCTGTGGTATCAGCCCTGCCTTGGACCCATCCATGTGGGCAGGGATTACCTCAGCTGCCTTGAGGCAGGGTCTAGCTTTGAAAGGATGCGTTTGGGGGAGAAAGCGAACCTTGAACACAGGAATTTTGTTTTCTTTCTCAGGTGGAGGAAGGTGCTGGGCTGGACTGCTCAGTCCTGGGGTGCCCCGGGACATCGGGACTTGCTGGTGTCAGAAAGGGGCAGGAGTTTATTTGGGATTACTGTAAAGGGGCACGACTGAACTGCTGCAAATGACGGTGCTGCTCTTTAAGCCGAGCTTGTTCCAGCACGTGGGCTCAGACCTGCTCTGGGCTGGATGAACAGAGGCCATTTCCAGGCTTTTTTGTAGTTCCTTGCCTTCCTCAAAGGGCGCTTGCAGCAAACAGCTTGTGCTGCCTCTGCCCGCATAGGTCAAAGCAATGCGTGTCTAATTAAAAATACCACAAATTCCAGTCAGATGTGGGCTTTCTAAGGAATGCACTTCTGCTTATTCTGGCAACAGGTGGTAAATATTAAAACGTGTCCAGCTCATTTCTTGTGCTCTCCCTCCCGGGCTGTGAAAAGCAGTGCCCGCAGATGCACACAGAGCCCGTCCTTGTTTTCCTTAACTGCAGGAAGCAGCTCAAAGCCCGGCTGTTATTTTTATAACCAGTTTGACCAGTATCCCACACGCACCCACGCACCGGTTAATTCACACCCTGGCACAGTCACCAGGGATGGCAGGGGGCAGATTGCCACCTCCCACGCGGGTCCAGCCCGTGCTCTTACCACTTCCCTGGATTTCTGGAAGGAGTTTGCAGATGTTTTCACGGCTGGGGAGAGCGTGTTGCATGGTCTGCACCGACCTTCGTGCCTGGCTGAGAGGTGCTGCTTCTCCCAGCCCGTGCTTTTCCCACTCGGAGCTGTCACTGTGTGTGCCCAGGCTGGGCTGGGGTCCCCAGCTGTCTTTTATGAGCTTGGCATTAGTCAGGCCCCCATGGAGTGAACAGAAACACCTGCACAGGGTCCCTGGTGGCTCTGGTGAGCTGCTGTGAGGGATGGAGCTGGGCAAGGTGCTCCTTCTCCAGCACCTGCATCCCTCATGGCATTGTGCTGCTGCTGCATCCCCCACGGGCTTCCGTGGCACACAGCAAGCCACTGATGTGTCCCAGGCCTCCTTTGAACCTCTGATTTAAAGGTGTTTAAAAAAACCCCAAAAAACCACACATGGAGGTTTGGAGTGCCTGAGGATTTCTTGTAAGGGAGGTAAATCGCCTCGCAAATGGACGTCTTCAAAAGAGGGGGTTAGCATAAGCTGCTGCCTGTTAACTTTCTCCGTTTAACCCTGTGACTGATACTGATTTAATTCTTACCAGTTCTGGTTTCTCTGAGCTTCCTGTGAAGCTGCTTCTCCTGCAGATGGCTCGTGAGTGTGTCCCAGTTTGCCACCTCAACTTGTGAAACTCGGAGGTAGTGAGGGGAGGTTGGAGGAAGCGGTGGAGGCAGTTCTCCGTGAGGAAATAGCAAACCGAGCAGAAGGCATTTATTGTGAAGTATTCGATGTTATTGGAAAACATATTTTGTGTGATAGATGGGTATGCTGCAATTCTGGGGTGGTTTTGAAGCAGCAACCTTAACGTTGCTCTGCTGCTCTCACAACATGGATATTTTTAGGCTGGTTCCCATTTATACCCATCGGTACTCGCAACCATCACAGACGGGTACCAAAATTAAGCCTGAAGTTGGATGGGAAAATAGGCACTGACCTTGTCAGTGCAAACCAAAATCATATCTATTTCAAACACATGTACCTCAGAGCTGCATTTCCCATATGTGCAAATGCAAACTCCAAGGAACTGTGGAAGGGTTTTAAAAAGCATCATTAAGCCCAAGAACAAGCATCCAATACTTCATTATTCCTCCTCTCTTCCAAATTACTGTGCCCTTAAATTTAAGTCCAGCTCGTGCCAAAACCACCAGCAATGGGCTGTAGGCAGGAGGACAGAGGAAATTTAATCCTGAGGAGCAGTTTAAACCCAAAATATCAGGACGGCAGAGGTGTCCAGCATGTTTGGCCATGCAGTGCTGGCAGTCTGCTGATGGAGCTGATGGGAACCTTCATCCCGGCCCCAGATATCTCCATGTTTCTGTGCCCCACAGTGGGATCCATCCCTGCTGCAAGTGTGAGTGCCATGGATTGGTTTTGTCCTCAAGATCTGGTGGCAGGAGCAGGGAGCCCAAGCAAAATGACCACACTGAGGAAATCCCCAAATTTCCCTGCTTTTCTCATCTTTTTGTATCCCAGCTCCTGGAGGGAGCAGGGAGGTGCTCCCATGGCAAGGGCCCTGCTCATGTGTGGTCATGGGCATGGCCAGATTGACAGATGCACAGAGGAATTGGGGTGCAATGAGATCCCACGCCCATAGTGAGGGGTGTGGGGAGTCCTCACACACAGGCAGCAGCACAGCACTTTGGGAGGATGGCTTAAAGCAGTCTTTTAAAAATGGGTTTCAGTCCATTTATTGTTGATCACATTAGTAGGCTAAGCAGGTATTTCAGTGTGCTCCCCTGCAGCCAGCCTGAGTCCCCTGAGGGCATCAAGTGCAGCCCAGAGTAGTGGACTGTCAGATATTCTGAAGCCTCGTTCAGAAATGCCTTTTGGATGAAGCTCTCTGCCCTCTGGGGAGCTGCCCTGCTTTCCAGCCATTTCATCCCCTGACATTGCTGCTGCCCCAGGGCTGGAGGAGATGTGGGCCAGGGCAGGCTGGCAGGGGCTGTTCTGTTTTGGGGGCAGCAGGGAGTGATGGATGCTCCGTGCCTGGGGGCCCCGCTGGCAGGACATGGCTGTACCCTTCTGACCCCGGGCTCTGGGGAGGGGCAGTGCTGCCTCTGCTCCCCGCCCTGCTGTCTGCCGGACACCACACAGTGTCACAGCTTGGATGCTTGTGGGCTCTTTGCATCTGCAAGGCTGCTTCTGGCCAGGTTTTATCTGTTTGCTACTGGCCCAAAGCTGTATTTAAAATCATTCCCTTCTCTCCGGGGATCTATTTTTTTTCAGGCTAAAAGGCACACTTCTCCAGTTAACCAGAAGCAAAAATGAAGGCATGAGGTGTTCTGGCTGCAGTCTGCTCCTGGTGCTTTGGCAGGACCCCGGTGCCGAGCTCTGGGTGTTGGTGACCCCACAAAGGGCTCGTGGGAAGCCAGTGCTGCCTTCCTGCTCCTCCTGCTTTCCGTGCCCAACCCCAGGAAAAAAGGGCCATTCCCTCGCAGGTTCCCATTCCCGCACAGCCCGCAGGTGGCTCCTGAGTCACTCCAGGGCACTGGGGTTGGTGCCCTTTCTTTGTGCGGCTCAGTAAAGCGAAATCCTGGTGCCCTGTACAGAGCTGTGTTTGCCGTTCCTCCCAATTACGGCTGTCAGGATCCCAGCAAGGTTTCTCAGGCTTCCCTCCTGGGCAGCTCCTGGGCGTTTCTGAGGTTTGCTGCCGTTCCCCGTGTTTTCGGCGGCAGGAATTGTGAGGTATGTGCCTCCCCCAGTCGTTAATTCCTGGCGCCGTGGAGCCTGTGCCGATTGAACTCGATCCCGGCTGTCATTTTGTAAAAAGTTAATTCTTCATCAGGAGCACAGCACCGCTCCTCCCCCCGAGCGCTCGGAAAGCCGGCGCTGGTCTGGCACGTCTGTCATTAGCCCGGGCTGACCCGGGGTTAAAGTCTGACTCGGGAGGTATTTTATGAGGTATTTTATGAGCTGCCGTGGGGGCTGGGGGGCTCAGAGCTGAGGGTGCTCTCAGCAGGTCCTGCCCCCCAGCCCTCTGCATTCAGCACAGCTGGCCCTGGGGGACCCGGCTTTGCTCACAGTTCCATGTCCTTTCTGCATAAACACACAGAAATACAGCTTTCTGGCAAAAATTACATCCTCTTCTGTGCTTTCTCTTATGGCAGATCTTCATCTCCTGCCTCCCAAGCTAGCAGGGCAGCAGTGAGTTTTGTGGGAATTGCTTTTTCCCTGTTCACTGAATTCTCAAAACATTGCTCTTTCCCCAGTACGAGGTACAAGCTTGTAACCTTTTCTTTTTTTTTTTTTTTTTTTTTTTGGAGGAGAGGGCTAGAGGGTGGATGGGGACGGGGGCAGCTCGATGCACTCAGAGCAACTTCCTTTAAAATATTCTGTTTATTTGTATTCTGCTGACCATAAAGCATTCCTGGTACCTTCCCTTACTTACAGACAGTGCTAGTGGGCAGACTTAAATTATACCTGAGGCAGTTCAGATGGGCTGGAATGCAATGAGGGCATTTTTATTCAGGTTAACATTTTTCGGATGCCTGTGAATGTGCGGGGATGATGGATGTAGAAAGACATCATCCTTCTCCTCAGTGCCTGATCTGCCTGACCTTGTGTGCAGCGCGTGGTTACAAGTTTTCTCACACTTCTGCAGCGTGGAAACAGCCTGACAGGGATGGATAGCATCCTTCTAGGGATGCTGACTTTTCCCTGCTTTTCACACATACCCACCGCTCGGGGATTCATACATAATTTTACTCCAAACTGACAAGGTTACATGCGCTCTCTATTAAGCAACATATGTTACTGAGCTCTCCAGAAAGGGCAATTTGAATACTCTGCCGGTAGGAATGCGTTGCGCAATGATGCATACGCCAGCTGGCTTCTTTTCCTTCCGAAGTTATTTAAATACTGAACTCTGCACAAAAGACAGATGTTGAAAATAGACTCCCACTAACCCGAAGTCGATGGGAAGGCTCCTGTGCTCTGAGGGAGTAGATGTTTCTCTTCCATTTGAAAAGATGAATATGTTTTGGTGGTTTTTTTTTTTTTGTGGGTAGGGTAAAAAATAAGGGATAATCTCTATTCACTCAGCTGGTTGGATTTTATGAGTGATCTTGTACTTCTTTTGATTACTGAGACCACCTATGCTTTTCTGCTCAAATAGTTGCAGGGCTTTTTAACTGATGTATCTCAGATGTCCATTTTCAGTCTTTGCTCAAAAATTTTAATGCAGCTCTTAGAGCTTCAGTTGGAGATCGACTGTGGAGCTCTGCGAGTCCAGGAACGAATGATTTTGTTGTTTCCTTTTCCATTTTCTGTGCATTTCCCTGAAATTAATTCTTCTCTTTCTTCTGGCATTGCCACATTGCTGTAAACAAGAATTAATATAATTAACCCAAGCTTATGGTATTATTACAGATATTTAAAGGTCCAGAGACATGCCCAAGATGGGCAAAACGCCTGGGTTGAAGGCTAAGAAAGCTCTTCTGTTATGGCATTTAATTGGTTATAAGTAGTACAGTGAAATCCTGCACAGTGTGAAACCAAAGGGGATCATGGGAATGCTGTGCAAATCCTCTTTCCTTTCCTGATTTCAAGCTGGATAATTATTTCTGTATCAGTTCTTTATTAAGCCTTAGGCTAGGATTCAGCTCTCCAAGATGGAGCCATGGATAGCTGAGATTATCACATGTGAAATGAAGTGTGAAGTGAATTGCTGCCACCCAGCTCCCTGCACCCAAATACAGAGACACTCCTATTGCACATCTTTGGGAATGTGGGATATACTCCCAGCAAGGATTGGGTGGCAGTGGAAACATGTGGGTTTCCTTTTCCTGTGGGCCAGCTGTAGCTGTGCAGACCGTCTCAGAGTCCCTTTGGTGGCATTTCCAACCCTGCCATCATCACCTCTGCTCTGCTCCCAGCAGCAGGAAAAGCTAAAATCCTAATGCTTTGCAACCTTCCTAAGCTTCCTCTCTTTGTTTTGCAGCAGAAGGAGGAGTGATGACAGCCACGGGCAGGCGCAGCAGATCTCTGTGCCTGGGCTGAGTTGTCATCAAGAACAGCACCAAGCCAGGGAGGTCCTGATCTGTTGTTCAGAGATGTTCTTCCAGGGCCCCGTTAAGTGAAGGGTTTTGGTTTCATCCCTTGCAGTCTCTGTGGCTCAGACCTCACTCAGAGGAACTGCACAAAGCTGACAATCCCTTAGACTGATTAGGAAGCCCCTCAGAATCAGCAATGGCATCTCCTGGCCGGTGGCACCCGGCGTGCACAGCCCCGGGATGGGAGAGGCGGCTCCCCTGAATTGCTGTCTTACTGAAAGCTCTTCCTTGCTAATTTGTTATTAACTGATGGTTAGTGTTTCATTAGAGCCCCAGTGGGCTTGCGTTCATTAGTGTTTTGCTGGCTGGAGCTGCGCTCTGGAGCACGGGAAGCGAATCCCGGAGCCGCTGGGCTCGTTGGGCTGATGGCTCTAATGAGCTGTGGATGGGCTGCGATGGGCAGCAGCTCTCTAAGCACAAGGCTCAGCCTTGCAAAGGAGCCGGGCTCTCCAATCGATGTCAGGATAAAGGCCTGGATTTACAGAAGGGTTTAACAAATCGGTCTGCTCTGTCCTTCTGAGAATTTGACTTCTTTGCTTCTGCTGGTTTTTGGTGCAGTTTTGCCGTAACCCATCAGCGTGAGGCGTCTTTGGCTTCAGCATAGCAGAGGCACAGCAGCTTTTCCCACAGCATTCCCCAGTGCCAGGCTCAGGGTGAGCCTGGGCAGAGTCCCTTGCCTGCAGCCAGGGATTGTGGAAGCCTCTCGGAGGAGGAGGTCTGTGTGGTTCTTCCCCTGAAACGCGCTAGAGCTGGGTAGCATCTTTGCTGAAACCTCCTGGCCTGTCTGCATTGCTGTCCTGGGGCTGCTACTCACCCAAAAAACAGGCTAAAAATAGTCTGTCTTACCCTGAGATATTTTTCTCTCTTCCAAGACCACAACAGTTAGCACTTGGGGTAGACCAGAATAGAAACCCCACAGCACCAGGAGCTACAAAATGCAACTGGATGTGTGTAATCAGTGATCGTTAGGACCAATAAATCAGGCATCAGCACCCAAGATGCCATGCAGTCGCCCTGGATGCTGCAGAGAGCTTCCAGCTCAGCCTGCAGCTCCTGCAAAATCACATGCAGAGCCTCAGAAAGGACCGGGTTAATTACTCCAAGGTAGTCAGGCCAAAGCTCACCTTTTCAGGGCTAAATCGAGACATTTCTGTAGTGTTGGGTACCAGGCACTGCTCTAGTGTCTTGACGAGACACAAGGAAGGGGGTCTTGAATGCAGTTTCCTGTCTGCTGGTGATGGGGGGGATGACACTTGGAAACCCACACCGGTGGGTTCTTTGGTGAGACCCTTCTCCATGAGGAATAAGCCATGCAAGCAGCATTTTGAGATGTGCTGGGGGCTTTGGGGCTGCCCAAACCACGGCTGGAGCCTGAGCTCTGCTTCCTCCAGCCCATGACCATGGCTTCAGCCCTAGTGTGGGTGGGCGTGCCCGGCCAGTGCTCGGGGGAGGGCAGAGCTGCATTCCCCAGACTGTTTTCCAAGCCTCCTGAATCTCCCACCCCCTTCGGCGACTTTAAAACGGCTTTGAGGAATGGCGCTTTCAGGTTTTTTATCATTTGATCACAGGTCAGGGGCAGCAGCTTTTCCTGCCTGCTGGCTCTGGCTGCCAGAGCTAATGCATCACACGGTGCTGGAAATGTCACAGCGAGGGGACAGGGCACTGCTCGCTCTGCAGAGACGCTGCCGGAGTAATGACAGGATAAATCAAACCCCACTGCCTCGGGCAGGCAGGATGCAGGGCTTCTTCTGGGCACAGGGGGTCTGTCCCCATGGCTGTGCACAGCTCCCTGCCAGTGGGACCAGCACACTGGGTGCCTGATGTGGCTGCAGCTGTGGCAAAGCAGTTATGGGATTCCTCAAAAGTCCCACAGCAGGGTCAGCCCAAATGGCTTCTTTAGCCTACTCCTCTGCCAGCCTTCTCCCTGCTTGTAAGACTCTAAATGCTAAAGTGGGTGGACTTGAGGGGAATCTCATTCTCTCCCCGGGCCAGACCAGAGCTTTGTGTTTAGTCACTGATCTTTGGAAGTTCCTCTTGGGATTTTTTCCTGTCCAGTGACTTCTAATTGAAGTGGGTAATTGCATTATCCCGTGTCCCCTGGAGGGGTTCACAGAGTCCTCGGCAATCATCTTCAGTTTTATACTGAGCCCAAAAACACCCAACTCAAAATGCCATTTCACTTTCCAGAGCTCAGCAGTGGCCACAAGCCAGCGGGGCAAACGCAGCCAGGCTGCAGGGCATGGTGGTCCCTCTCTGGGGAGGCACAGCCCTTCAGAGGGGCACAGAAAGTGCCTTTGAAACACAACCTACCATTCCTAGCAGCATCCTGAGCTGGGTAAAGCGTTATCCTCATCCAGAGCTGGATTGCTTTGGTGTGTGCTCGTCCAGATGCTGGGCACGGGGACACTGCAGGGCACAGAGACCCCTTGCCCTGTCCTAGCATGGATGCACAGGTTGATGTGGGCATGTGGGATCAGGAAAACCTGTCCCTGTCCCTCTTGCCCCTTCCTGTCAGAGCCTCTTCAGTGCTCCCTGGGGCTGTCCTGGCACAGGAAGGCTAATTTAGGTGTTTTCTTCCATCTCCCGCAGTATGAGTTTAAAGCCAAGAATATCAAGAAGAAGAAAGTGAATCTCATCGTGTCAGTGGATGGTGTGAAGGTCATTCTGAAGAAGAAGAAGAAGGTAGGCAGCACTGGGCCCTGGGGCAGCAGTGCCTCAGCAGCAGAACCCCTCCCCTCCAGGTGCAGGGACCTGCAGCATCCTTGAATTTATGGGAAACTCTGGTGGGCTGGGAGAGGGAGGGATGGGCTGGGGTCAGCCTTGCGTGAGTCATGTTCCTGCAGGGGGGCTGAGCCAGTCCTGCTGCGGTGCACAAGGGGCTCGGGGGGCCCTGTGGGAGGTGATGTGGGATGTGGTTGGTCCCCAACAGGACCTGACCCTTGGCAAAGGGTTGCAGGGGAGCAGCAGCAGAGCTGTGACAAGAGCTTCCCCAGTATGTCCCTGGACTGTCTCTCTGCTCTGTCCTTGTTCTCAAGGACAGCATCTGACGTACTCATTTTCAGCTTCTTTCGTTGCAGAAAAAAGAGTGGGCCTGGGATGAGAACAAAATGCTCGTCATGCATGATCCCATCTATAGGTAAGGCTGCTGGGTGAGGGGACAGAGACTGTGCTGTGGCACTCACCCACACCACACCAGCACTGTGCTGGGCACTGGAGAGCCACCACCATCTTGGGGAGGGCAGCTCATGGTGCTTCCCAAAGTCCCCAGCTCTCCTCCTCTGTCTCGTTCCCAAAAGCCGAGAGCAGGGAGTGTCTGTCCCAGGGAGGCCAAATTGGAGTGAGAGAGGCCCCCAGCCATGCTGGGGAGGGGTTGGCAGGCACCTGGGCAAGGCATCCAGCTCTGTGAGCAGGCCAGGAGTGGGGTTTGCTCTTCTCCATCCCTGGAGGGCTCCTGGGTCGCTGACTCTATCCCTGGAGGCTGAGCAGAGAAGTGCCGTGCTACCTTTGCAAAATGTTTGCTGCTGCTGAATCAGCAGGCAAATTTTCCCAGCTGAGGGAAAACCACTGCCAAAAAAATTTCTGATGGGCTTTAGCAGGGATGTGCTGCAGAGGTTGGGCATCTGCCAGCACCCCGTGCCATGGGAAGCATTGGCTGTGGCCTCGGCAGTCTCCTGGGCCTGTGGGTAATGTGTATGCTCATATCCTGCCTTCCATTCTGTCCTTGCAGGATATTCTATGTATCTCATGACTCCCAGGACCTAAAGATCTTCAGCTACATTGCCAGGGATGGGTCTAGCAATGTCTTCAGGTGCAACGTCTTCAAGTCCAAGAAGAAGGTAAAGATGCTGGGATGCACATCTCGTCCTGGTGTGCTCTGGGTGGAGCAGCCAGGGCACGACCCCCTGGCACCACCCTGCAGCTGGCAGCCCGGGTGATCTGAGACCCTGTGGAGGCACAGGGACCCCTCAGAGCACTCCCAGGCTGGGGGGGTCACCATGCAGAGGCAGCCCAGCCGAGGCTACATCCCCGTCCTCTCCTCTCCTCGCAGAGCCAGGCCATGCGCATTGTCCGGACGGTGGGGCAGGCGTTCGAGGTGTGCCACAAGCTGAGCCTGCAGCACACCCAGCAAAACGCCGATGGCCAGGAGGATGGAGACAGCGACAGGAATGGAGATGACCTCGATGTCCCAGGTATTCCACACAGGCAGAGGTGTGGGGGTGGCCTGGGGCTCCTGGAGCCTGGCAGATGTGGTTTACAGAGGCACTGTCTCCCCATACTGCTCCGTGCTGGCTGGCACCTCTGGGCAGTGGATTTGCACAGCAATCTGGCCTGCTGTGCTCCAGGCTCAAGCTGGGATCTTGCCCAGCAAGGAGCCTTCTCTAGGTGTTAGCCGTGATCCTCTCAGACATGCCCCTTGCTGGGAGCCCATTAGCAGTGCCTGGGAGGGACTCTGCTCTGTGCTTGGCTGCACACACTGCAAACATTCCTGCTCTGCTTCCACACAAGAGGCCCCAAGCACAGACCTTCCTCATGTCCTGAGGCACGCCTGGGCCTGGGGCCAGCTCTCTGCAATTCCCAGAACGGACACAGCCGTGTTTGTGGTCTCCCATCAAGCTGTCAGGGCTGCATGCACTCTGCAGACCCCACTCCTTCTCAGCACTGTGGGTAGAGGGTGCAGGGATGCCTGCCTGGGGGGCTGCTGGTCCAGCCCCATCACCCTGAGCTGTGCAGGGTCCTAGGGAGCAGCCCTGCTCCTTGGTGCCAGTGCCTGGGCTGGAGGGGAGGCAGAAGTTTTACAAGAGGTTAGTTAAACCCTTCCAGTGCCAGGGGGGACACTGGCAGGTGCTGCTGCCTATCTGTGTTTGGATTCCCTGCCCTGCCCTGCCATGCTGCGGGCTGGATCCCCCACATCCCAACAGGAGCAGCCTGGGCTGGCTTGCAATTTCCTGCTTGCCTCTGTGACCAGTGCTATCCTGATGACCTAATCATTGGGCTGCCCTGGACTGGTCATTGTTTGGTTTTCCTCCACACAATGTCCCAGCCACGATATGCAGCTCCCTGGGGAATTGAGAGCATCTGTTTTTTGTTTTTCTTTCCCGTAATCTCTTGTTTACCTTTCTTCAGCTTTATCTGTGTTTTCTGTTCTCGGTGGCCCGTTTGTCCCACACCGGGGCTTTTGGCCGCCGTTCCCCAGGTTTGGTGTGCTGGGGCTGGGTGTGTGTTTGGCTGCAAGCCTCCCCCCGAGCAGCAGCAGGGACAGCAGCCGTGTCTCTCTGTGCCTGCTTCCCGCCGGGGCTGGAGGCTGGGTGGCACGGGGGCGGTGGGGACGCCGTGGGTGAACCGAGCTGAGCTCCAGGTGCACAGGCCATGCCCTGCCCTGCCCCTGCTCCCACAGCCTGTCGCCTCTCTGGTGTGGAGAGAGCGGCCGCCTCCGCCGAGGAGACCGACATCGATGCCGTGGAGCTGCCGCTGCCCGGGGCCGACATCCTGGACTTCAGCCGCGGTGTCACCGACCTCGACGCCGTGGGCAAGGAGGTGGGTGCCACACCGAGCCCAGGGTCCCTGCCCTGCACAGCCCGGGGGTGGCACGGCCCCAGCCCCCACGGCTCTGATGTGCAGCCCGGGGGGTCGGGAGGGATGGTGCAGCATTCCCCAGCTCCCGGATCAAAGCCTTCTGCAGCTGCAGGGCTGCCCTTTGGCTGGGGCCCAGGGCACTCCTGGAGAGTGCTGTGCCGAGGCTCAGCTATGTGCAGCCACATGGAAAGCGTTTGGGGCAGAGCTGATAGGGATTTTTTTCCACCAAAAACACAAAAATAAAAGACTTTTTTGATACAGTGGAAAATCCCATGGGAAGTGTCAGCCTTTTCGGGAATTTTCTTTGAAAGTATTTGGATTGTTGTTGAAACTGAAAAAGTGCTCTTTTCAAAGATTGTAAACACCCTCCGCAAAGTGTGCATTAGCTTTGAATGCAGCTGCTTCTTTTCTGGGTATTTTGGGGGGCTGCTCTGTGCCAAAGCTCGTGTGTGCTCGGTGGCTCTCTGAGGTGAGTGCCAGGGGATCCCACCTTCGACATTGGTGTTTTGCAGAGCTGCCTCCATCCTGAAGATATCCTGACAGCTTCACCCAAGATGCTGCTGCCCTCATCTACCCAGCTGCCCGACCTGGGAACACCCCTGTCTGCCCACCACCAGATGCAGCTTCTCCAGCAACTCCTGCAGCAGCAGCAGCAGCAGACACAAGTGGCCGTGGCACAGGTTCTCCCCTCCATTCTTTCCCAGGGGCAGTGGCAGAGCTGGGGCACGCTGCAGAGCTGCTTGGTGCTGCTGGGGTCTCCTGCCTGGAGGCAGCGTTGAAGGCAGGCAGCTCCATGCAGAGGGAGCCCCATGAAGTGCTTAGGTCTGCTTGCCACCAGGTGTCTTGGGCCTTTGGCCCCGTCTGCTCGCCAGTGCCCTGCTTCAGTGACTGGTGTGCCTGGGCTGTGCAGCTGGCAGCTCACTCTCCATGCAGCTATTTCTCATTGAAGCAGCTCTGGCTGCTTTATCCAACTCATTACCTGAGCTTTACTTGTTCCCTGACCCCTCGCAGAGCTCTCTGCAATTCATCAACTTTCTTCCTGGCCCGAGCTATGGGCTCCAGGAGCCTTCCTGTGCTGCCTGGTGGCTTTGCTCCTCTCACATCAGTAAATCAGTATTTGTTGATCAGTTCTGGCTGAGCTGCTGCCTTCAGAGCCCACATGCCTTTTGGGGTCACAGGCTGCCAAGTTGCTTTCCCCTCTGGAAGAGGGATCTGCATCCGTGGGGAATCCTTTGTGTCTGTCCAAGTGTAGTGTTGTTCACAATCCAAAAGGCTCCGTGGCGCCTGCTCAGAGTGTAAAATATTGCACCCCTTGCTCTTGGTCTGGCTTCACGGCAAGTTGTAAATCCCAGTCCTTTGCCTGGCCTCCTGTCACTGCCAGGCTCACTGTGCTTCAGTGGGCTCTGCCAAGGGCACTGCTGTGCCACCTTGCTGGCCACATTTGGGCAGCACCTGCCTGCCAGCACAGCCAGCACTGCCTCCTGGTACCCATCTGTGGGGGCAGGTGGCCCCCAGCTGGGCAGCTTCGGGGGCCCAGCAGCTGCAGCAGCAGCAGCTCACAGCTTGGCAAGTACAGAGAGCTTCCTCTTCTTCCTCAAGGTCACTTTCTAGGCCGAGGTAAAATAGCCTTTTGTGTTTGGTGGGGATATTTTTTTTTTCAGGATATTCTTGGTTTGGTTTGGTTTGGTTCGGTTTTTTTTTCTTTGTTGTAAATCTGTGCTTTCCTGGTTCCCGTTCTTGCTGGAGAGAGAAGCAGTTGTGGGAGCCGTGGGTGGGTGCCAGGAAGGAGTGCTGAGCCAGTGTGGCCCCCAGGTCACTGCTGTTCCCTTGTGCAGTGTACGTTTCTGGGTTTCTCCTTGCTCAAACACAGATCAGAGAGCTGCCCTGGGCAGGAGCTCCTGGCTGTCTGCCCTGGGGCACACAGATGTTTGCATAGAGGTACTTGTGCTGAAATCAGTGCTAGTCTTGCCCGTGGGCTTCCCGCAGGCATTGCCTCCCAGCGCCAGGCTGAGCAGCCAGCTTGCACCCCAGAGCCCCCATGCTTCAGCAGCACCCTGCCTTCTGTGGTGCTCCAGCCCCTCCTTGTGACAGAAGCCACTGGCTGGGCCCTGTTTCTGGGAAAGCTGCCCAAAAAGACAGCTTTTGCAGGGCCAGCTCTGCTGCACGGCTGCGCCCTCGTGCACCCGCAGCACCATCCAGTCGGTCAAGCGTGTCTCCTCTGCTGCATCCATCTGGCTCCTCCTGGGCTGCCCTTTCCATGCACATCCGCAGCTCATGTGGCACCACTGACAGTTTGGTCAGTGCTGCTCACCTTGCCTTGAGCATCAGGGAGGCCAGGGGACAATGGGCTGAGCCCTGGTGTGACACTGCCCCCACGCTCCCCATCACATCTGCAGTACCCGCAGGGAATGGCTGCTTCATCACATCATGGTGGGGGATGCTGGTGAGCCCTGGGAGAGGAGCAGGGATGGCCAGAGCCGAATCCCTCAACCCTTGAGCAGCATCTGCCTGTGCTCACCCGCTGTCTCCTGTCCCAGGTCCACCTGCTGAAGGACCAGCTGGCAGCAGAAGCAGCGGCACGGCTGGAGGCCCAGGCTCGTGTGCACCAGCTCCTGCTCCAGAACAAGGACTTGCTGCAGCACATCTCACTCCTGGTCAAACAGGTGCAGGAGCTGGAGCTGAAGCTGGCGGGGAACACGACCAGTAAGCGCTGCCGCCCCTTCCTCTCCCCTCGCAGCTAGCCAGGACTGTGGGGGACCTGCATGTGGGTGTTTTTCCTGGGGTTTTTTGTGCATTTCCACTCATTTTGTTCAGAGGGATGTTTGTGCCCTTCCAGCCTGGCTTGTGTGTGTGCAGCAGGGTGCTTACATGCAGCGTGGGAAGGGGCTTGGGGAGGGCTGTATGGACAGGTAGTCACCTGCTTCCATCAGCTGTATGTCTGCTTTCCCCAGTGGCTGCATGCTCCAGGCCAGCTCCATACCTGCCCAAGAGCCCCTACTTGACCTTCCTCTCCAGCAGATGTGGCCATCTACTCTCTGCAGGAGCTGGGCTGGAAGATAGTTAACTTCTTGTTCTGCAGAACTGGCCCTCTGTTGGCCAGCAGCAGCTCCTGGCATTAGTGACACCAAATAAGCCCCTCTAAACAGTGAGAGTGGAGAGGTTGATACCCAAATGACTCCAGACTGTCCTCCTCCAGCCACTGTGCAGCCAGCTGTGGTGGCCAGGGGATGGCCAGGCAAGCTGGCCCTCTTAGCCGTGCCCTTCTCTTGCAGCAGGCTCCCAGGACAGTCTGCTGGAGATCACCTTCCGCTCCAACGTCCTCCCCGTCCTGTGCGACCCCACCACCCCGCAGCCCGAGGACAGCCACCCGCCGCCGCTGGGCCCCAGCTCGGCCTTCCCCAGCACCATGGGCAGCCCCATAGGTAGGAACGACTGTCTGGTGAAGCTGGAGTGCTACCGCTTTCTGCCAGACTCGGGGCCGCCCGCCCCGGAGCCGGCCCTGGGCAGCCTGGAGCTCATCAAGTTCCGCGAGTCGGGCATCGCCTCCGAGTACGAGTCCAACACGGACGAGAGCGAGGAGCGCGACTCCTGGTCCCAGGAGGAGCCGCCGCGCCTGCTCCATGTCCAGCCCAGGCAGGACCTGGGTGACAGCCTGGAGGATGAGATCGCGGTGTAGGGGTCAGCAGGAGGTGGTGCAGAGCAGCCAGGACGTGCTGGAGCTGGACCTTGGCTGCAGCCCCACGGCCCTGGCAGGGATGGGACAGCCCAGAGGGAGGGAGGCAGAGGAGGGAGCAGGAGGATTCCAGCGCCCAGTCAGGAGTGTGTGAAGGTGAGGATGGAGCCGTGCCCAGGGGTGTGCTGGGTGTGCTGGGTGTGCTGTGCTCCAGCGTGCGTGGGCTTGTGTGCTGAGCTGCAGCATCCCTGCTTTGCAGCAGACACTGAGCTGGCAGCATCTTGTGCTCCCCCTTGGCCCTGTCACCCATCAAACTGTGTGTCAAGGTCAGGCAGAGGCAAGGGATTCCTGCTGAATTAGCCCCTGCTGCTGCTGGGGAAGCAGTAAAGCAGAGGAAGGGTTTTGCTGGGGGAATGGGAGAGCAGTCTAGGGCAGTGCGTGGGACAAGAAGGACAGTGGACGCAGCTCCGAGGAGGTGAGCAAGGACAGAGCAGCTGGTCTTGCTCTCTGTGTGGTGGGCAGGGTGGGGGACAAGTACAGGGCCATGCTAGGTGAGGGTAGGTGATGGTGCACTGTCAGAGTGGGTCTGTGAGTGAGAAGTGAGGCACTGAGGGACAGTGGGGATGAGCCTGGAAAGGAGTTGAAGGGGTGAGATGAGGTTGCACAGGCTGGCCAGGTACAGGCAGTTGCTGGCAGGGGGCCATGGCACTTCCAGGGCAGAGTTTATCCCTGCCAAGGCAGGTGGAGGGCGTGCGGGCAGAGCTGTGGAGCAGAGGAAGGCACAGTGCAGTGTGGAGCAGGGAGCCAGGGCATGTAGCACTGAGCTGTGCCGTGTCCTGCCCCTCATCATCCAATCCTTTGGCTCCTTGGCGCAGCTGCCAGGTTTCAAAGCCTTTTTGGTGCTCTAAAGTCACATTTTCAAGCACTTCCCATCACCACAAACTTCCTGCTTTGCTTTATAGACAAACCCTCCTATTTCCAAGCAGTTGTTTTGCCCCAGACCAAGGCTGGGAGCTGCAGTGCTGGCATTGGCATCTGCAGGGATGAGCACACTTCCAGCCCTCGATGGGGAGTGCTGGTGTCTGCAGGGGTGCTTCATCACCCCTCTGGTTTGCACCCTCTGGAAAAGTGAATCCAAGGTCTCCGGGTCCTCCAGCAGCCCTTGAAACACTTATGGCTGAGAGCGCTCTCTGGGGGCCTCCAAGGGATCCAGAGCTTGTCCCTTTTCCGCAAACACTTTTATCACCTGCCTGGTGCTGAGCCTCTAAGAGGCCGTGATTGAAGAGGTATGAACCAAAATCCTGATGTCCACCCTGCTTCACATGGAAGCACTCGATGAGGTGGGGATTTGCCACAGTTGTCTTCCTCCCCATCCTCCCTCCTATCCTGCTTCTGCTTTGCTTTGTTGCTTCCTTGCTGCTCTCACCTTTGCCAGCTCTGTCTCTGCTCAACATGCCTGCAACTAACCCCTGGCTGACACCAGCTCTTGCTCTCCTCCAGGGCTTAGCCTGGCTGCTGAGAAAGGTCCATCACTTCTCTCTGCCCTGATCCCCTTAGGACTAAGGGCTGCTGAGGACTGATGTGTGGATGAGACCCCCGGGGTCAGCACGAGCTGTGCTATGCACCCTCCACCTCACAACAGGTCTAGAGGAGCTAGAGGGTCTAGTGGGAAGGAAAGAAGGACATGTTTCAGTGTCCCCAGCAGTGCCCCGGTGTCCAGGGGAGCTCCTGCACCAGCCATAGAGCAGGCAGAGTGGGACAGGGTGCTGCTTGGTACATGGTGCTCCTGTTCTCTGGGCACCACTACCTCCATATGCCCTGTCCCACATGGCTGTGGGCACAGCTGTGTGCTGGGGACCCAACATTCCTACTGCCAGCTTGCAGCAGATGAAGGTGAAAGCAAGGGCTGGGAGGCTGGTCCAGCTCGGAGGAAGAAGTGGGCATGACAGCACGCACAAGGCATGGCGCTTGCAGGGCAGGGCTGGCTGGGCTTGGACAGGGATTTCCATGTGGGCAGAGAGATCATTCAGGGGAAAGGACAGCAGGAGCTCAGCTATACATATGGGGCAGATGAAGGGAGAGCCTGGGAGGAGAAACAGCAAGCCAGGGGTCTCTTCTAGGCTGGCCTATCTCAGGAAGCAGGTGGAGAGAGCCATCTCCTGAGCCACCGCTCTGGTCCATCCCTGCTGCACACACAGAGCTGAGGCCATGTCCCAGGAGGGGCTGTCAGGAGCAGCTGTGGCCTCCTGCCCCGCACTCTGCCCACAGGGGACAGTGACAGGTGCCCCACAGGCCGAGGGGGTGCTGCCAGGGTCAGGTGGGATCCTGCCAGCCTCATGCTGCACCATGGGTGTACAGGTGTAAATGACCCCTCCTAAGTCAGCACTGCCTCCAAGACTCCTCTCTAGCCTCTCACTTTTGTTATGGACCTTGACAGGGGTTTTATAGCTATATTTTTTGTCCTTTCTTTTCCTACAACTGTCGTATTACTAACTGTTGACTCAATCTATCTGGGAAGCCAATCTGTCAATGTAAGTGCACTTAACCCTTGGGTGTTGTCATTAGTCAACTGGCTTTTGCTAAATAAATCTTTCTATTTCTCAAGGCTTTCTGTTGTCTCTTTCTTCTCACTGACTCTCTCTTTCTGTACTTCCTTCCCTCTCCATGCTGGCTGCCAGCACCAGCAGTGGCATCCTCTGGCCTTGCAGAGACCCCCTCCAACCTAAGCCTCCTCTCCTGTGGGACCCCTGCTTGTGGTGCCAGCCACAGGATGCCCACGAGAGCAAGGGACCCAGAATATTGCTGGGAGTAGAGGTGTTTCAGTCTTCCCCTTCAGCCACTGCACAGCACAGGCTTGCCTCAGAGCTGATCCAACAGCTGGAGGGTGCCAGGGTGTTCTTGGCATCTGCAGAGCTCCTCACAGAGATGCAGAGATGCTAATCGGCACTTCAGCAGCTCGGGAAATTTTTGGCTGCTGGAGAAGGAAAAGTAGGGAAGAGCCTCTCCTAAAGGACGGCAGAAGTGTTGCGTAGGCAAAAGCAGTGCACAGGCAAGAGCTGACTGCTCCTGGAACAATTCATTCTGCCGCTGGCAGGAGTGATGGAGCAGTGCCCTCCCGCGGCAGCTGCCTGATTGCTGGGGCTGCACGGACACCCTGGGGCTGTACAGACACCCTGGGGGCTGCATGGACACTTTTGGGCTACATGGACACCCTGGGGCTGTACAGACACCCTGGGGGCTGCATGGACACTGTGGGGGCTACATGGACATCCTGGGGCTGCACGGACGCTTTTGGGCTGGATGGACACCCTGGGGCTGCAGGCTCCTGTGCCTTGGGCTCCTGCTCCCCCAGGGACCTGCAGTAGAACCCCTTGCAGCTGTAGCCCTCGTGGGAGCTCTGCTGGATCTGGTTCTTGACCAGCCACAGTGTGGGGAAGATGTGGCAGCACAATGTGCACTGGTAGCCATGCTGGAGCACAGGCTGGCACTGGGAAGCAGTGAGCTTGTCCTGGACTGTGATGCTGGCTCTGCTGCTGGCCAGCCTGTCCTGCTCAGGGGCTGGGAGTCATCTGAGGAGCCAGAAAGCTCTTCAAGAGGTTGTCAGGCTGCTCACACTCCTGAGAGCTGGTGTCCAGGCTGGAGGAGAGAGGCTGCCCAGGCACTGCTGGGGGGCTCTCTTGGTGCAGATGAAGAAGCTGTAGGATGAGCTCCAGGGCTGGTAGATGCTGCAGGTGCAGGCAGGGAGCTCGCTGTTCAGCAGGACTGTGGGGCCACAGAATGCAGAGGAAAGGGCCTGCAGTGAGTTGGGGCTCCGTGTAAGAGTCCAGCCCACCATGAGGTTGGAAGCAGTGCTGGGAACCCTTTTTCTTATGTCTGTCCCGTGGGATGTGGAGGTGGTTGTCTCTGTCCCAGCATGTGCCCCGGGCATGCAGAGTTGGGCAAAGGCTGCTGATGGGCAGTGAGGCCCCAGAACAGCACCAGGCTCACCCAGGAACTGCTGGAGCCGTCACACAGAACCACACTGACATGGAGGCAGCCACAGGGGTTTGAGCTGGCACTCCCCGGGCAGCCCACAAGGACTCTTGCTGGGAAGACATGGTGGAGAGACCAGTGTAGCTCAGGGGTGGACTGAGGCAGCCATGGTGGAGTGGGCAGTGCAGAGACTGCTCACGACTGTGGGTGCCCTGAGAGAAGGCCCTGTGGCTTTACCAGGGTGTGGCTGACAAGGGACACCCATGTGAGTCCCATCTCTTCAGGCCGCATGACAGGTCTGAGCAGGGGGTTGGCAGCACACCTCACCTGGCAGTGTGGGAGGGACAGGCCTCTTCCTTTGCCATTCCCCTGGTAAATGCTCGCTCGCTCTCTTTTTCTCTCTTTTTCCACAAGCTGCTTCTCAAGTCGCTTGGTGTCAGGTAAGAGAAGCTCTTGGTGTGTTGGCAGTGCCAGTGTGGAGCCCTGGGCTCACTGCTACCCTGTCTTGCCCCACGCTGATCCCCCATGCATGGTCTGGCTGCCCACAGCCTCCGTGGGGCTGTAGGAACATCCTCCCAGTCCCCAAAATTGTGTTCCCACGCTGCTGGTGGGCCGGCCCTGCTGAGATCACCCCTCCAGCCCGACTCATATCCTCTCTGTTCCCTTTCCCCTTCCAGTGGACCAGAGCATGTTTGAGAATGCCAGCGCCAGCACGGCACCCACTCCCCGGGCACAGCATGTCCCTGCCCCAGCAGGCGCCCTGCCCCAGCCCTGCCGGCCCGCTGGCAGCCAGCACCTCCGCAACCTGGGCAAGGCCATGGGCGCCAAGGTGAACGATCTCCTGCGCCGCAAGGAGCCGGCCAGCCTGCCCAGCGTGGGAGCCATGGAGGTGAACACCAGCGCGGGCGCCGTGCTGTGCATGGCACAGCCGGCTGCTGAGGACGGGTGAGTGTCCCCGCAGTGTGCAGCCCATGCCAGGGCCATGGGGACAGGCTGGAGGGGCCCAGCGTGGGGCTCTATGTGACTGTCCCTCTGTGCTTGCAGGGCTGTGGGGCTGGATGCCTTTCCCCGGCTGGAACCCCCGCCCCCCATCACCAAGAAGCGGATGCCGCGTGCCCTGAAGACGCCCCAGGACATGCTCATTGCTCCGCAGCCAGAGGGGACCAGCACAAGGAGTGGCACTGAGGAGCCTCCTGAACCACCCACAGCCCACCCTGACCCCACAGAGGAGCAGCTGGGGATGGGGGACCCATCTCCTCCAGAATGCCCTGGGGTTCCCAGCTTGACGGGTGCTCTAGAGCCCAGTGGGGACCAGCCTCCCAGTGCCTTACCCGTGCCCGACCTCATCCATAAGGGCAGCTGGGAGGGCCAGTGGCAGGTGGGTGAGAGTGCCACTGAGATGTCACCCACCACAGAGAAGCCCTCACGGAGACCAGGGCTGGAGCACGAGCCACCAGGGAGCACAGGGCGGCCAGAGCCACACACCCCTGGCTGGGAGGTGGAGGGGACCCATCCCGACCTACTGTCCTTTGAGTAGCACTGGGTAGCTGTGACAGGGGCAGTGTGGGGGCTGGCTCTCCCAAACATGTCTCTCGCTGCCACTTGCCTTTTTTGGGATGATTATTTGGGAAAGGGGGAAGCCTCGGGCTGGAAGGAGCCATTGCTGCCCGGTGTGGGCTCTGGAGATCCACTACAACCTGCTTCTTCCCAAATTCCCAGGAAGGGCACAGCCTGTCCTGCCATGGCTTCTGCAGCCCCATCCTGGATCCATTCACCCTGGTCAGTGCCAAGCTCTTGTCCTGCCACAGTGCCATTGCCACCCTGTCTGCAGCCAGGGGCCATGCTGAACTGGGGACCAAGAAGTGCCAGCCTGCCCCTAACCCAATCAGCTCTGCTGGAGTGAGCATCCTGTGAGCATCCCACAAGCACCACACAATTCCCTGTGTCTGCACTGGCTGCCTTGGTCCAGAGGATTTCCCGGCTTATGCCATGTGCTTGCCCAGATACCCCATCCTGGGGTACCAGCAGGCTCACCCAGCCCTAGTGCCTGATGCCAGCCAGCCAGGACAGCAGATGTGTCCATGGCCTTCTCCAGGTGCTGACCTTGTGGCGTTACTCTGCTGAGTGCCATCTCTGCAGTGGAGCCCCAGATGCAGGAGACCTGGGCTCTGTCAGGGCACGAGGCTGGACACCTGGGACTGCACAGGACAGAACTGTCCAGGCAGGCAGCCCTCTCCATGTGGGCCAGTGTCACTGCTCCCCTTTATTCCCTGGGACAGTGGTCTCTTTGTGAGACTGGGACACACGAAGCCACGTGGTCCTCTGATACTGCTGTATGAGTGTTTTGTCATGGATTACAGGAGGGGTTAGCCAGCCTAGGGACACCTGCACCAATGCAAGGAAGCAGCTGTGAGTTGGAACTTTTCCTCAGAGCTTTTATGTACATCCTCACCGCAAAGGTGGTTTTCAGAGGAAAAGCTCCAAAACCCTGATTTGGGTTGGAGGAACCCAGGAGCTCATGGATGGGCCTGCTCACAGCTCCTTCTGGGCCACGCAGGGTGGTTGGGCTGAAGAAATGTCTTCCATCACCCAAAGCCATAATGTCCCACTGAAGGAAGGAAGCTGTCAGCATGGATCCCTTTGCCCTGGGAGCAGCCATTCATGTCCTTGCTGTTGATGTGGTGATGCCATGGTGGTTCTGGGGCCCTGCAGCTCTCAGTTCTGGGAAAGCCCTGCTCAAGAGTGAAGGGATGCAGAATTGCACAGAGCCCCTGTTCAGTGCTGAGGTGTCACACACCCACCCTGTGACAATGTGATCACACTGTGCATGGCCAGCTCCACCCCAGACACCAGCTGTGTGTGCTGCCCAGGTCTGCACTGCACTGTAGATGTTGATGGAAACCAGGACTTGTAGCCCCTCTCTGAAGAGCCAGCATCTTCCATCGCTGTGATCCCAAGGGAACCTTCCCCCTAAGGGAGCGTCGTCACTCACAGCCGGTCCAGTCCCCCTATTTATGTTGTCAGGGTGTGTGGGGGGGGGTTGGGACAAGAGATGCAGATTGCACAATACATTTTTTTTTTCTTTTTTACTCACTGATGTGTGGCGTTCCCTTGATGGGGTGGGACACCCTGCAGGACCCTGGCGCTATCCTGGTGGGGAGTTTGGTGGTGTCCAGATCGGGGTGGGGAACGTGGCTGCCCTGCAGTGCTCGGCACTGAGGGGACGGGAGCCCTGGTTGATGTCTGTGCTGAGGGCATGCGACCTCCGGGAGTGCTGAGGGTGCTGGAGCCCAGCCGTACCGGGGCTGAGGGCACCGGATCCCTGGGGTGCTGCGGGAATGGGAGCTGCGGCGGTGCCAGGGCTGAGGGGACGGGAGCCCGAGGCTATTGAGGGTGCTGGAGGCCGCCTGTGCCCGGGCTGAGGGGACCGGGCCCCGGGGATGCTGGGGGGACGGGACGCCGGCGGGAGCCCTGGTTGGTATTTGAGGCCATGTGACCCCTGGAAGTGCTGAGGGTGCTGGAGCCGGCGTGTACCGGGGCTGAGGGGACCGGACCCCGGGGGTGTCGGGACTGAGGGGACAGGACCCCAAGCTACTGAGGGTGCTGGAGGCCGCCTGTGCCCGGGCTGAGGGGACTGGGTCCCGGGAATGCCAGGGCTGAGCGGCCAGGACCCCGCCCGTACCGGGGCAGAGGGCCCCGGACGCCAGGTACCGAGGGGCCCCGCCCCGCTGAGGGCGGTGCCGAGGGCGGTCCCGCCGACTTTGCCGCCCCGTTTCCGGTGTCATGGCGGCCGGAGCCCGGCGGCGGCCGGTGCCGGTGCTGGGGCGCTCCGCTGGGCAGCGGCGGGGCGGCGGCGGGACGGCGA
>WEKY01021179.1:301780-318426 GCA_013390045.1 Picathartes gymnocephalus
GCCGTCAAGGAGTTCGTGCCGCCCCCGGGGCCTCGGCCCGGTCCCGCTCGCCGCCCCGGCGCCCGCCCGCCCGCCGCCGACTGCGCCGAGTACGGGTTCCGCAAGGAGCGCGCCGCGCTTGAGCAGCTCCGCGGGCACCGCAACATCGGTAACGGCACCCCGCAGCATAGGCATCCCCTGCCCCCCGGATCCCCAAACACCCCTTCTCGGGTACCCTCTCTCCCTAGAGCACCCCCCGGGGCAGTCTCCTGGTGTCTCCAAACCACCCTTCCAGCCAGGCAGGGGGAACGCCCAACTCCTTTGGGAATACAGGCAGCCTCGCTCCCAAACGCACCACCAGGCCAATGTGCCCCTCGGATTGGCACCCCTGGCTGGACAGATTTGAGGGCCCCTAGCCTGGACACCCCAAAGCAGCTTCCCTGCAGTGGGTGCTCCTGGGTACCCCACCCCTTCCCTGGGTGGGAGATCTGCAGGTAACATCCCCATGGTGGGCAGGAGAGATGGGCAGAGGAGGTCACTGCAGGCAGGGCACCCCGGAGTCTTCCTTTGGGCTGGGCCAGAGCCCCAGCAAGGACTGTGCTCCCTGCGGGACAGCAGTGGGACAGTGTGTTGCTCCTGGGCTGCAGCTCGTGGGCTGCCTTCATAGGTGGGAATGAGCTTGGGGAGGGAGGAAGCCCGTGTGTCAGAGGTGATTGCTGGAAGCAGCAAAGTTCACCCACCACTGGTATTTTTTGTCAGCATGAAATGCTTTTTAATGCCCTAATGTGTCTGGACACCCAGACAGCACTTGGGATCCCACTCTGCAAAGTTTGTCACAGGATGAGATTGACATGTCTCTAAAGAGCAACACTGTGTCCAGTTTGCCCCCTGGGATGTGCTTATCCATGTCCCAGAGATTGTCCTTTTGAGCAGGAGCACTCAGCCCTGTCACGTTAGCAGAGCCTGTTGTGACACCATCCTGTCCTTCGAAGCTCGGAGGGGTGACATGGCTGGTTTTCCCTTGCTTCTTCCTTCCCGGTTCTCCATCTCTCTGAACATCACCCGTTACCAAACACCTGAGCTGCCTCCTGCAGCTCCTGTGGTGAGGAGCGGTGGGAGGTGCTGGCCGTGTGCTCATCACCTGTGCCTGTCCCCTTGTCTCGTTGTAGTGACACTCTATGGCGTGTTCACCAACCACTACTCTGCCAATGGCCCGTCTCGCTGCCTGCTGCTGGAGCTGCTGGACATCAGTGTGTCCGAGCTGCTGCTGCACTCCAGCAACCAGGGCTGCTCCATGTGGATGATCCAGCACTGCGCCCGGGATGTCCTGGAGGCCCTGGCTTTCCTGCACCACAAAGGCTACGTGCACGCAGACCTCAAGCCACGCAACATCCTGTGGAGTGCAGAGGAGGAGTGCTTTAAGCTCATTGACTTTGGACTTAGCTTCAAAGAGGGGAATCAGGTTTGGAATGTGCTACTCTTGAGGCAGATGGCTCTGGGTTGAGTTGTGTGGCGCTGTGATGTTTTACAAGTGACCTGATCAGAGCAGGAGCTGAGCTGGGGCTGAGGGTTTACGGCAAAAGGCTAAAATGTTGTCTGCCCGAGAAACCAAAGCTGTGTTCCCATTTTCCTTGCATGTCTCTGGTTTCTGTTGATGTCTTATCCTTTGTGCTACAAATTCCGATGTTAATGATGCACTGAGAAAAGTGGTGTCTCAGTTTCCTGGGAAGTTTGCTAGTTTTTATGTAGTCAGACGAGTGGGAGCACCCAGAAATGCAGAATTCCCTTTTCTCATCCCTTATCATGTGTAGTAGTAATTCAGGCTTTGCCATCAGCCTCCCCAGCCAAGTGTGTTATCTCTGGCAGCGGCATTGCGCTTGCCTTTACTTTCACCCTATCTCAAGCAGCCTCTGTTCCTCAGGAAGTCTGGATGTTTCTTTCCCACATGTATCAAAAGCCCCCAGTCTGGATCTGGGTGGGCAGTGTCTGTTCTTTACTGACACAGACAATCTCTGCCTGTTCTACTCTTTTTTCCCACGTGCTGGGCTCCTGCTCAGTGTTCTTGCTGTCACTTTTCTTTCGTTGATGCCGAGTTGTTTATCCTTGGCCATTTTATTCTCTTCCATGACTTCTGATGGAAGCAGAGAGCCTCAGGAGGTTCTGCTGTTGGCTTCCTTTCACTCCTTCCTCTCTCAGTAGGGGCCTGTGAGGAGTCTCAGTAAAGCTTTTCCATCAGGTAACCTTGTAGCACACTTGCCTTCAATCACTGGGTGATTGATAGTAATTTTTTCTGTGTCTTCCTACATTGTCCTGGTTTGTCCCTATTCCATGCACTTTACTCACTTAGCAGTTTTAAATTTCTATACTTTTTTGCTGGTTTACCTGGTATTGACAGCACAGCCCACTGATTGTGAATGTCAGAGGGTTGTGTGGGTGACCTGTCTCTGAATTCTTTGGTACGGGAGTTGTTTTTAATGTTTGGACTTCTTAACTCCCCCATGTTGTCTTCAGTTCTCCCACATTCTTGGCTGAGTTTCTGGTGGTAATCTGTTGCTGTCTATCAGCAAAATACATGCTCCTGGTGTCCTGTGTCTAATGCAGATATTTTTATTTAATTCAGGTCTGTATTTTGCTGCTTGCTGCGTGAGTTGCCTCATAATACTTGATGGGGTGTTTTATTTGCTTCCATGGTTTCTTCCAATCTGCTTTCTTTGGGCTGAGCTTCCTTTGCCCTTTCTCAGAAACACCCTGGTTGTATGGGTGAACCTTCTGACCTTGCTTTGAATGTGTGCCAGGTACCAGTGTCCCGTCCCCACCCCTGTCTTGGGCCGCAGCCTACGTGCATAATTTCCTTATCTGAGTCAAAGACCATGCTACTTTTATTTATGACAGCCCTGCCAAGCTTATCCTTACACAAATTTTCCTGCCATTACTGTTTAACAGGGAATGGTTGTACACAGAGCAAGGTCTCAGCCACTTACAGCTCTCAAAATGCTTTGGGTGGTAGGAGTGAAATTCCATCTCGCTCTTTTTGCTGGTGCCACTGAACACAGTATTTTCTTTATCTCTAAATGTTGTTTGGAGGGCTCCCAAGTTGCTGGAGGTTCTGCTCCCTACTGATAGGAGCAGTTTGTGTATCACTTTTAAGTTCATAAGCCACTTTTGAGCTCTGTTGCCAGAAGGTAGGTGTCTTCTGTGAGCCTTATTTTCAGTCAGAGAACCACATGATCTTGGTCTGAATATATTCCTAATCCAGGAGGAGGTAGGCTTCCATATTCTTTTGTCATTCCTTGAGTTGCATCAGTGTGTCTAAAACGAGCCCCCAGGTGTTAGAAAGACCCAGGGTGCAGTTTTTCTTTGGACACTTAGCAGACTTGGCTGGACAAAGCCACAGCTGACTGACAAGATATGGTCTGGGAGTAGGAGACTGGACTAGAGCAGCCCCTCCAGTGTACTTGTGTGGTTCTATAATTGCCTATTTCCTTTGGAGCAGGCAGCATGTGGCATTTCCTCTCACTGTGCTAGCTAGGGCAGCTGGGCAGGTACTGATTGCTGCAGCTCTTGAGGCTTCAGGGGGAGATGGAAGAGGTGCATGGGAAATGCCTTTGATGATTTCCTTGTCTGAGCATTGTAGCTGCCTGCTTCCAGAGAACACCAGCACTTGAATAATGGCAGCAGCTCACTGCTCAGCAGGGCTGTTTGTGCTCTCAGGCAGCCGATGTGGGAGTGTGTTGTGGGTGTCCAGCCCTTATCCCAACACTTGTAGCATCTTCTGCATGTAGGAGAGGTTAAAGGGCCAGTCCTCAGGGACATCCAGCCTCTTCCTCCCAGCAGTGCTGTCTTTCAGAGATCAGATGTTAGTGCTGTTTTGCTGGAAGATGTTTTTCTTGCAGACAGTCCTGGTTTTCCCTCAGCACAGCAGTACAGGGAGTTGAACTGCCTGCCTTGCACAACTGGCTGTACAATGCATTCTGTCAATTTAGCAGTAGTATTTTGGGGACCCCTTTGGAAGGATGTCAGAATTGATTTAAGGGTAGAGTGGGGAACCTGAGTGTGGAAAATCAACTTTTTCTGTGTATTTGGTCTCCTGTAGGATGTGAAATACATTCAAACAGACGGGTATCGGGCTCCAGAGGCAGAACTGCAGAACTGCCTGGCACAGGCAGGGCTCCAGAGTGAGACGGAGTGTACCTCTGCTGTGGATCTGTGGAGTCTGGGAATTGTTTTACTGGAAATGTTCTCAGGAATGAAACTGAAACATACAGTCCAATCTCAGGAATGGAAGGTGAGACAGTTCTTGCTTTCACCAAATGAATGCTTCCACTTCTTGTTCATAATCCGGATTTGTGAGGTAGCACCTGGCAACGAGGTAGTGTTTCCAGGATGTTTGTCTAATCCTATTGCCTTGAGAATTAAGATTCCAGAGCCTTAAAGACCCACCTGCCCTGTGGGACTGGCATGTCTGAATGCTGCTTGGGTTCAGGTTACTGAAATTGGAGTCTCTCTTTGGAGCCTGTGTCTTGCCTAGGTTTGGTAGCCAAGCTATGCTGGCTGTAGTTGGGGCATAGGAGGAAGAACAAAATCATTGGCTGATGGCTGTCAGCTACTTCAGCAGCACAATGCCTGAGGAATTATTTGCTGGGTTTAATGTTAGCTGTAATTTGAGGATCTTCTTGTAAGTCTGTATCCTGAGAAAACAAGAGGAAAGCTCTGTATTGTGAGCCTGGGGCCTGACTATCCTCTGTTCTATGTGAAGTAACTTTGTGTTCCCCTTCCCAGAAAGAGTATCCTTTCAGCATCACAATCTCCACAGTAGCAGAAAAGTTTCCTGCATGTGGCAATTTCCAGTTTTTGCTGGCAAATGGCAAAAAAATTAATTTGATGTGAGCCTGCTAGTCTAACGTGAGGCTTGGGCAATGGGGATCTCTCACAAAACCCCAGAGTAACACAGCTCTCTGCATCCAGTCGGGAAAATGGTAAGATATTGCAAGCTTTGCACAGTCTGGTTTTTACCTCCTGAATCACTGTTTCTTTTTCTTTCCAGACAAACAATTCTGCCATCATTGATCGTATATTTGCCAGTGAGGGGGTGGTTAATTCAGCCATTCCAGCTTATCACCTCAGAGACCTTATCAAAAGGTACTGTAGCATATTTGATAACTCTTGCTTGAAGATGTGCACAGGCCTTGCTCTTAGCAACTTAGAGCCCACACCTAACACTTTTTTTTTTTTTTTTTTTAAATCTCCCACTGCACTGGTAATAAGTGCAAGCATTAGCAGAGATGTTTCAGTTCCTCTGATTTTGGCACAATTTGGAATAAGCACATAGAGAGTATCAGCCATTATGTTGATCATTTGCTGTTTCAGTGCTTTGCAATTGCAGCCAAGAGATTGTATTTGGAGAAAACTGGAGGCTTTGCTGCTTTTGGGCATTGTTATCATAAAAATAAGGAAGGGGGCAGAAAGTGCTGCTCTCCACTGCTGCTAGGATTCCAAGGCACTTTTGCAACATTCCTGAGGAGTCTGCCAAGGGGATTGTTTTCACTGTCCTGTGCTCTGAGGCTGCAGAGGGAATGAGGACACAACTTGGCAGAAATACTGTTGGGAGCCCCTGGTAAAGCCAAGTTAGGGATATTCTCTGACCAGCTCTGGGTTATTAGCTGCTTTGGATCCCATTTATGAAAAGATGTTGGAGCACCGTGGAGTGTGATCACTCTCATGAGACTGCATGTATGCCTGAGGTGTGGGATGAATGGCCTGAGGATTGGAGCTAGAACATGCTGTGTTCCTTGTAGACTTGTAAGTGAGCAATTTCCATTATTTGGTGCTGAGAGACATCGAGAAGGAAAGCCTGCTCTATCATCTACCCAAAATGCTCTCAGGGGATCCTTCTAGTGTGCTTCAGCTGCAAATTGCAGGATGTGCTTCCCACTCTTCTCCTTGTACCATAACCACCCCAAAGACAGGGTGTTCCTCTGTGCTAGCTTCCAGCCTGAGTGGAACTTGTAAGTGCAGGAATGTTTCATGCATGAACATAAAGGTGTCTTCTCTTTGCAGCATGCTTCATTGTGACCAAGGAAAACGAGCCTCTGCTGAGAAGGCTTTGTGCAGCCCGTTCTTCAGCATTCCCTTTGGTAAGCTGTGCCTGTGGCCCCTGCTCAGGACTCTCAGCATGTGCTGGAAGCAGCACAGAGGCAATTAACTGTTATTTCTCCGTCTGGCCTCCTTGCTGCTCCGCTGTGGCACTTGCCAGCTCTCCATGGCACCACAGGAGGGAGGTCAGAGTGATGCCTGTGCTCTCAGTGCTGCCCTACTCCTCCAGCCCCACAGGCTGTCACTTTTTCCTAGCTGGGCTCTGATTAAACTCTGCCCCCAAGAGTGTACTGGCAGCTGCTTTCATCTGAGGGCACAGAAATAACCAGGATATTTGCCTAACATTCTGCCTGTTGAGGTGCTTTTGAAGAGTGCAGTGCTGTTTACGGTGAGTGGATGGGTTTTCTAACAGCGTTTCCCAATTCAGAAATCACCAGGAACGTGAGCACCTTGGGCAGTGGCTGGTGGTGGCATCTGCTGCTGCCCTTGCACAGATCTGACAGTCCCAGTGTGTCTGTGGTGTGAGCCTGTTTCTGCAGTAACTGGCCTGCAGTGACCTGTGTGGCAGGTCGTGGTCAGAGGTCACTGTCACTTTCATCTCGTGCTGTCACTTTAATAAAATAGTGATGTTTCCTCAACACCTCCTCCCCATGTGCTTTGCAGGCAGTCAGCAAAAGGTGGGCTGAGACCTCCCTGTTTAGGCTTGTGTCCCTCCCTGTTTTCTGTTCCAAATGCCACACAGTAGCATTCTCCAGAGCTTCTCTGCTTTCAAGAACACCAGTGAGGAGCTGTGCATCGGGGTTAGCTGCAGCATAAATTAATGCTTCAGGCTGAGCTAGCATTTCCCTTTGAATCTTAGCCCTGCTTTTCGTAAGCTCCTTGGTGTACTTTGCAGCAAAGGTTATTAAGTATTGCAGATAGTGATATTTCTTGTATGTTAGGCAAAGGTAACAAACTCATTCCTGTTTTCAAACTTCACGTATGTCTAAGAAACTGGGGCTGTTCTAATCAAAGCTGCCTTCCATAGCTGAACCTTGCAGCCAGTGCTGCTTTAGAGCAGAGGGAATTGTATACTGGCAGTGCTTTCTGGGCTGGTTTGAAACACACAGACCTCTAGTTGTACCAAGAAAGGTGCTTCTGTGGTTAGTGCTTGGAGTTTATATAACAGCTTCCATTTTTCTTAGTTCTCTTCGCTGCTTCTTTTCTTTTTGCCAGACTTGCACATATGCTTGTCTGCACAAAGAAGCATTTACTGCTCCTTTCCCAGCAAGTCAGAAAATTATCTGTCATTGCCTTTCACTTGGACACAGCTTTTCTGTTTAGAGCAAAGACAGCTGAGAATGGCTTTCCTTGTCATTTACAGCCAAGTCTTGACTTTCCAGTTCATCAAGTTCTTTCCCTTGTTGTCAGCATGGTTGGTGTCACCTGGCATTAGCAGAGGAGCTGGACAGAAAGTACCTCCTAGGGTAGAGGGGTATTGCCAGAAATATTTTTGTCACCTGGGTACAAGAAGACCAGGTGTCTCTGAGTTCTAGGGGTTGGTTTGTCTCCTTCTCTGAAAAAAAGACATATGACATGAAGGATAGGTTTACTTTAATGTCTGTCTTCTCTCACAGGTAGCAAGTGACAGGACAAGAAGAAACAGCCCCAGGTTGCACCAGAGAAGGTTTAGCTTGGTTATTAGGAAAAATTTCCTCAGCAAAAGGGTTGTCAAACATTGGAACAGGCTGCCCAGGGAAGTGTTGGAGTGACTATGCCCATTAAAAGATGTGTAGGTGTGGCACTGGGGACATTGTTTAGTGGTGGACTTGGTCATGCCGGGTTGGAGTTCATAATTTAAAAGATCTTTTCCAACCTAAATGATTCTATGATTCTGTGAATAAAAGGGGCAGCATTAAGACCATGGTGACACTTAAATGTTCTTTCAGTGCTCAGTTCATCTGATGTGTCTTGGTTGCAGTTAGTCCTGTGGAAGAATAGTCCTAGAAGTGCACTTGGAGCTGGAACATGCCTGGTTATCTGAAGGCAGCACCTTTCCTCAAGGGCTGTCCCTGAGAGCTGTCTGGGCATCATCTGATCAGGCCTTTCACACTGAGCTTTTCATAAGACCTCTTCTATGACAGGCAGGAGATTCACAGCCTCTGTGCTTGCCTTGCATCTTTTCTTGCACTGTGAGATCAACATCTGAGCGTGCCTGGTGGAGATGCCGGCTCCCTCACAGGCATTGTGTGCTTAGCTGGGAAAAATATTTCCTAGGAGATAACAGCTCACAGGCATGGTCAGAAGGCTCAGACTGCAGAAATGAAGCCATTTCCCTTTTCTCTCCCCTCTCACTGTCAAGTGGCAGAGCTGTGAGGTCCTGCTATTGTGTTCAGCTGCTGTAGCTGCCAAAACAAATAAACACATTAACGCTCTTCAAGTACTGCACGTTGGGTGCCCAGATCTTAAATTCATTAATAGCCTGTCACTAGTGTACAGGAACATGAAATCAAGCTTTTTTCCTGGAGAAGTGGCCCTGTCCTTGTGGCTTTGAGTTTCTAGAGGACTGATTATCCTCAGAATGTGACTCTCATAGTTTGTCATTAGCCCTTCCTCCTTGACTGTTGGCTTCTCCCACAGTGCTATCTATGCTGCACTGCTCCAGGCCATCCTGGAGCTGCTTGTTTTCTAGAGCCAAGTGCCCCATGACCAGCACCAAAGGGTTTGATTTCTGCTCCTGTGAAGTCCTTCACAGGATCACTGCTCACTCACCTTGTGGCCGTGCCTGATTCTACAGTACTGCATTGTTTAAGTAGTTGAAGTATGGTGGTCTTCAAAACAGTGCGTTGCAGATTTTGAGGAGTGGAGAGTTTATATGGTGTTCAGGGAAGAACTAAAAGATTCTAAGGAGATCTGAGGCCTGTGCCTTAGTACAGGAATTATGCTGGCCAGCCTGTTTTCAGCTTGTCTGGGAGCAGTAACAGGAAAGGCAGTTACAGAATGTTTCTTTGATTTTCTCATATCTCCATATATGTGGGGTAGTTTGTTCAACTAGCATAGTTCTTGAGGTCACATCAGTTTCTGAGACTGGGCTAAGTAGACACAATTCTAGCCTTAATTTTAAAAGCAATTTCAGATTCTGGCCTCAGAATAATTGCAGAGTACACTGAACCCTTTGGAAGAGTCTCTCAGTGCACAGGTAAAGATAAGATGGAAATGGAGAATTGAGACTATAAATGCAGTTAATAGTGGAGAGAAGCAAAACTGTATTGCAAAGACCAGTAAGTGCTTGAGTATCACAGTGCACATTGAGTCACCTCCTGTTTGCTTGCTCCTTTGACATTGACTTAATTTCTTTAATTCTTTGTGTGTCAAACAGCACCCCATATTGAAGATTTGGTGATGCTCCCCACACCTGTGCTGAGGCTGCTAAATGTTCTAAGTGATGCTTCTCTGCAGTGTGAAGAAGAATATGAAGGTTGGTGCAATTCCCATATAGCAGTGTTGTCTGACAGACTGTTTTGTTTGGCTCTGGGGATGTGAGAGGAAGCAGGTGAGCAATCAATAGGCACAAGAACAGCAAATGAAGAGCTGCTCAGCTGAGATTTGGTAGCAAGTGGTCAACTACACCAACAGAGAATAGACTGAGATTAAGAGAGACAGCAGAGCTTGTAGGGAATTCTTGAAGGATCCCAGACTAAAAAAAAAAAAAAATCTTATTTTTATTTTCTTCTTTGGTTAGATGCCCATTGAATTCATAATGTGTTTGTGGTCTGAGCTTCTGCTGGATATATACGAGACTCTGAAGCCCAGCAGCACAGATCTGTAAAAATCTGCTAATGAACTTCTCCAGGATCTCAGCAGAGAACTAAAATATCTCACAGGAATTGCTAAAATGTGGTGGATGGCAGGCATGGTGGTGGGATTTGCATTTCTGCTTGCTGCCAAATCCACGTGAGCAGCACAAGTGAGGGAACTCTGGGGACACGAGCTGAAAGGCCGAGTTCTGCTCACACAAAGAAGGGTTTGAGGCAGCTACTGTAGTTCCCCTGCTGTAAGTGCCATAGCAGGCATTTGTAAATCCCCAATGTTTTAGCTCCTGGGGCCTGCTGCTGGGGCTTCACTGCCTGCAGGTCTCAGTTCAGACGCTTCCATCTCATTACGTGGCCATTAAGCAGTGTCAGCTTCTGCTGTGTCACCTTGTGCTTGTTTATTTTAAATTGAGAGGAATGGAATATTTGTTGTCTGCATGTTCTTGATGTGTTCATCTTGCCTTCACTTGTTTCTTGGCTCACCCTAGTTTGCAAAGTGAAAGACAACCAGCTCTTTCCTTTCCCAGATATCCTGGAGGACATAAGGGAGGAGTGTCAGAAATATGGACCGGTGGTTTCCTTGCTTATTCCAAAGGAGAATCCTGGTAAAGGCCAAGTAAGTGAATGGTGGGAAAAGGCTGTGTGTTCCTACGTGCACTCCACATGCTGCAGGACTGCTGCTCAGTGCCTGGAAATCCGGCTGATGGCAGTGCTAAAAATAAATGGCTATTTTGAAGGACAGCACATGTTCCTTCCTGGTTACAGAAGGTTACCTAACCTGGGAGGTGCCCAACAGCTTTAGCGTGGATGGAAGGAATGAAGGGGAGAAGCCAATGGATGGGAGAGGGATTGTTGAGGCTATAGACCACCAGCATACTTTCTCCCCACCTTAGCAAATGGAGGAGCAGGAGATGAAATCCCAATTTAGAGATTCAACTCTTAGCTCCAGTGCTCTCTGCTCAACAAAGGATGGAGGGGAAAAATTTGTTTAGGAATAGTTTCCTCCATTGCAGGGGTGGGAGGGGTAAGTACCATGGTGCACTGGAAGTCCTACTTCTCCTCTCTCTCTTTCAGGTCTTTGTTGAATATGCAAATGCTGGTGATTCCAAAGCTGCCCAAAAAATGCTGACTGGAAAGATTTTTGATGGCAAGTTTGTTGTGGCTACGTTTTACCCACTGAGTGCCTATAAGAGAGGATATCTGTACCAAAACTTGCTGTAGGCAGTAGCAACAATCAGGAGAGTTGTCTTGCTCCTCTTCCTCACATGTTTTACAGTTGAATGTGCAAAAGAGCTTCCTAGCCCTGCTTCCGAGTCATCTGTGAAGGAGAGATGCAAAGGACTTGAATGGGCTTCGAAACTTTACTGCTGCTTTGTGGTGTGCCGAGGAGGCCGGGCCGGCTTTCAGCGTGTGCTTGTGTGTGTGCTGTGCTTGCTCATTTACAGGGGGTGTGGCTCTGCCCGGGGGGCCCGGGTCGCTGCAGTGGTGACAAGGGGAGCCCAGGAGGCCGAGCAGATCTTGGCAAGGGCCTTTCAGTGATTTGAAGTGAGACCAAAGTCTTGGCCTTGGCGCTGGGCTTGGCTCCAGGGAGAGGATTTCTTTGTTAAGCTTTCCTACAATGCAGGTATTTCTCTGCAGTGTGGAGGAGGAGGAAGGCTTGCCTGCTTTTTGTTGATGCCTGTTATAAATAAAGAAGCAGAAACACCATCCTCTCTAAACCAGACCAGGAGGAATTTTGAGTCTTCTCCTCACACAGAGCAGAGGGAGGCAGTGAAGTTGGATCTGCTGAGCCTGTGGTGTTACCCTGTGGCCATGACCTGAGCAGAGCCATGCAGCTGATGCTGGGCTGGGGCACTGAGGTGTGGATGATGCTGCTGCCTGTGGGGAGCTGAGCTTGCTTGTACGCCTGGGGTGGGCCGGGACTGATGGTGGAGACCTGGTCAGAGCAGTGCCAGCCTCAGTCCCAACACAACCTGTAAGCACTTTGTAGCCTGAGTAGATGTGAAAACCCTGCTGTGTGGATTCATGTTTCTAGCACATGCCCTGTGCTGGCACTGATGCTCCCTAGCTCTGATGCCAAATCATCTGTGATATGTAAGCGTCTTTCGGTGACATTTTTGGAAAGGAGTGCTAGAGCACACAGTATTCTTTGTGTCACAGCAGGACTCCTGCCCTGGGAGTCTTATAAGAACAAATATTTGTCCGTTGTAGGTCCCACGCTTGGCTTTTCTGTGTTGTGTGTTTTGGTTTTGCATTAACCCATTAAGACTTGTAGATTAGAAGCACTGACACTTTTGGTCCTTCATAGGTTACAAAAAGGGCTTGAGGCAATCTGACATCCTGTATGGAAAGGGCTTAATCAGTCATCAGACTGGACTGGCCAGGAGAAGATCTTTCACAGTGTCAGGGACAACAGCCACATGCCTTTGGGGAAGACACTGTGGTGAGCAGCATCACTTCCCCCCAGAGCACGCTCTGCTCCCGTGGCTTCACTCAGCTGCTGCCATGGGGCAGGCAGGGGCTGTTTCCTAGGGATTTCCAAACCTGGGCACCCAGCAGAGCTCTCGCTCCAGGGTGGGCACTCTGCTCCTGATGGGCAGTGTGTGAAACAGCCCTGCTTAGAGAGTCACCAGCGTATTCTGGCTTGTGGTCTTGGTGCCAGTTTTAGTGAGGAGGAAAGCCCTCCTGAATCCTTTTCTTCAGCTGAAATACTTGCGGACAGCTGCCTGAACCATCCCTGACCTTCCCTGGAATAATTCCTGAATTACCTTGCAGTTTATTGTTTGCATCTTGTTCATGTTGGACTTGCTTGAATCCTGCACTTAAGAAGTTCCTCTTGATTTTTTTGCTCTGTGCATAGTATGTCAGGAGATCCAATGTCTGTAGCATTTCATGAGTCTGAGTTCCTCTCTGTGCTGGTGTATAGTCCTGTCTACTGTGGCCCTTCCCAAACTCCCCCAGAAAGGACCAATCTCTGAATTCTTCTGTTGCCTTCGAGATGGTGGGCTTGCCAGGGGAAAGAAGAAAAATAAAATCCCACAGTGAGTTTTAAGGTATGATTTGCTGATCAGATTTTTCTGGAAATGATGCTACTTTGGTGTACATAGCTGTTAAGCAGCCTTTGCATAGGTGGGGTGTGTGATTCATTGCTTTTAATTTAACTGTCCTTTTAGTGAAGCACCTTTTAGCGTCTGGGAGGAATTGAATGATTAACTGGGTGAGGGTTTTTCCCATGTGGAGAGCAGTGTTTGAAGTGTGGTTGGGTCTTGGCTGACCTCCTCAGCTCTGTGTTACTGCTGTCCCTGTTTGAGCCAGGGGTCAAAGCACTTTGGTCCAGACATGCACATGTTGAATGCCACCATGTCAGCAGCCCTGAGCTGGCAGGAGCAGACCCCAGAGCTCCTGCTCTGCTGAGTGCCAGCTCAGGTGGGACCACAGGGAACTCCTCTGGGTGCAGGGTGTGAGGTCTGTCACCTACAGCAACACTGGGACAGGGAGATGCTGGGATGCAGGTATAGAACTTAAATGTGGTTTAAGTTCTCTCATGCATTTGTCTAGGACTGTGAGCTGCTCTGTCATCTTTCACGCATGACTTTTTCAGTCAGAGTTATACTCTGGATTTTCAGCTAAAGATAGAGCTGTGCCAGGATTGATCTTCAGAGAGGAGCTACAGCCTGTTCTTGCAGCATGGCAGCTCTTCCACCAGAGTTTGGCTGGGGTTCTGTTCAGCTTCTTTACAGGGGCTAACTAAATCCTCAAGATGCTAACTCCTGGTACCAGATACTTTTCTCCAGATGTTCATTGACCAGGCTTGAGCTCTGAGCTGGGTAAAAACCCCAAAGCTACTTTTTTTAATATTCCTCCTGTCCAGAGTTGAAGATGGTGATTTCTGTCCTGTCACTGGATCCACCCTTCTGCAGGCTGCAGGGTATAGGGAGGTTTAGAAGCATTGTATTGTTATTCCTTACCCTCTGCCTTCAAAGACTTTTCTATCAAGATGAAGCTCACTCTGGTGTCTCAGCAACCTGTTGGTGTCTTGGCAGAAGTTTTAGCCCTGCTAAAACCTGTAAGTTCCTTAACTCTAGATTGTATCTGAAGTGTGCATGGTGATTCAGTCCAAGGCATCTGTCGTGGTGTGTCCGGGATGGGCCTGGCTTTCCTCACCTCCAGATTACTGCCTGCTTGAGGTGCACAAGTGTTGAGATGCTCGCTGGGTTTCCTGCTCCCTCCCTCCCTCCCTCGGTAGCACCGACCTATGTAGTCCTACCCTTGTCGTAGGGTAACTGGTGTTTAAATCACTGGCCAAAGCACAAGTCAGCTCCAATCTTAGCTGTATTCCTAATTTTATTCCCACTGATATTCAGCCTCGTAACAACACAGCCTGAGCACCGTGTTGCATCCAGGTTCTTTCCAGAGGGTTCAGTACACTTCCTCCTGCCGTGCCGGATCCTGTAACCACGTGCCTCCCTTGGGGTTATATGTCAACTGTTGTATCCCGTCACGCACCGTTGCTGAGCAGATGTGTGCTTGATACAGGTGATTAATAAACGATGCTTCAGTACAAGCTGGTTGTCCTGTGTGCCCTTCTTCTGTGACACTGAAATGTCATGTACTGAGCAAGTTCTCTGTCACTGAGCACTGGGGCCTTGGTCTGGGGGGACAGGGCTGTGACCCAGCTATGGCAGCATTGGTGTTTGTGCCTTGGACCTGTGGCTGTCAGAACTCCTTCCAGATCCAGGGAGGGGTGGTCATAGCTTGGAGGTGGGGAACTGTGGAAGGGAGGGGGCTGGTAATATTATTATTTAGGCTTTAACAAAGCAAGTTCATCCAAGGAGAGGGATTTCATCACAGCTGTTGGCTCAGCAGCAGGACATCTTCCCCTGTCTCCCATGGTTGGCAGGGGATATGCAAAGTACCCCTGGAAAGCATTGCCTGCAGAATACCATCGAGTTCCCCCCTCCCTGCGAGGATTTCCAGGGAGCCTGGCCGTGCTGTCTCCACTCTGCTTCCCACTCCACTCCATCCCCTTAGCAGTGTGTGTTTGGGGAATCATCGTGGAACAGCTTTCAAGTCATGCCAACTGCATTCCATCCAGGCAGCAGTAACTGTGATTTACCCTGTAATTTCCCTACTGTTACAGCTCCTGTTAAGACGCTAATAAAAATCCTCACTTTCCTCTGACTGTACCCCCAGTTCCCTGTCCACAGCGTCCCCAGGCCTCCTCCCCAGCCCCACGCGGCGGGATGGCCTCTGCCTGGCCGGAGCCCCCCGTGTCCCCTCCCCGATCGCTCGGGGCTGGGCTTCCTGCGGCAGCACCGCTTCCTCAGGCCCCGCAGGGGCGCGGCCCACCCTGGCGCTGGCGTGAGGATTCCCAGAAGGATGATCTATCCACGGGCGGACCGCGGGGTGACGCAGAACCTCCCCGGGACACGCCGCGGGTTGCACAAGGCCCGCGGCCGCTGCCGGGACCGCGGGTGAGCAGCGTTTTGGCTGCAGCCCGCTCTGACACTGCCCCGTCCCGGCACCGAGCCTGGCAGAGCTCCAGGGGCGTCTGGGCTCATAGTGTGGCTCTCGGGGGTGTCGTGTGCGGGGCCGGGAGTTGGACTCCGTGACCCTGAGGGTCCCTTCTGTAAGAAACAGAGTTCGAGATAGAGAATTTTTGGTAGAGTTTAATAAGGGGTAAAATAAGACAAAAGTCCAGCGCTGGGGTGCTCCTGGCGGACAGGCAAAGAACACACCGGTACATACAGACAGTGTTATTTTTATAAGGTTATATCGCTGAGGTACGTGCGTATTCATGTGTTTCATACATGATTCAAACATTCTTGCGAACTTTCTGTTGTTTTGGGAGCTCCTTTGTTTGGCTGCTCCACACTCCCGTTTATCTGTATGACATCCTCTGTGTCAGGTCAATATATTTTATTTCTTCTTGTGTCTCCATCCTGCTGTTTCACATCCTCTGATAAGGATTTAGTATGTCCTCCTTAAATTTAACAGGGTATTCTCTAACCGTCCTCCGGTGCTGTGGTTTGTGTCACGGTTATCTTATCACTTGGAGGATTCAGTCGAGGGAAAGGGGAACAACATGATCACTTTACACCATTTGTTTGGTTACACAGAGGTATTTTAACGCCTAGTGTTCAGCTAAGGCCTGTAATATAGTGTATTCACCCTACTACTATTTCTATAAACTATGCAGTACATACTTAAACTTATAGATTTTGTTATACCGACAAAACGCTAAATAAAGGCATACATGATATTATATCTGAATACTTATGATTAATGCAAAAACTAATATAGAAATGCGAAAGCCAATATCATATTGCAGTCCTTTTCAACACTTCCAATTCAGCACATTGTGTCATTCCGGGACACCACGCGACCCCGATGACGGCACGAGGGGCGTGTATCCCATCGCTGCTGACGCCGGGCCCGGCTGGGGTGACTCCTCCTCGGCCGGGACCTCGCCTGCGCTTTTTGGGGTGGATTTGCGTTTTTTCCCTCCCCTCTGGCCGCCCCCGAGCCCGCCGGGGCCGCGCGCTGACGTGGCGGGCGTTGCCATGGCAGCTAGCGGCGCGCGCGCCCCTGCCGGCGCCGCAGAGGCCGCTCCGATTGGCGCCGGCTCGGCAGAGGGGGCGGGACCGCCCGCCCTCTCCCCCGCGCCCATTGGGCGGGCGGCGCGCACCACGTGACACGGGGCGCGGCCATTGGCCGGCGGGTGGTATAAAGGGCGGCAGGGGGCGGGGGCTGCCGGCGGGGGGGGGGTGGGGGCGGGCGGAG
>WEKY01021179.1:318548-341111 GCA_013390045.1 Picathartes gymnocephalus
GGCCGAGCTGTGCCACATGGACGTAGCCGAGATCAACAGCTTCTTCCGCCGTGCCCGCGGGGACAGCGGCGGGGCGGCGGTGGCAGGGCTGGACGCGCGCATGGAGCCGGTGCCGCGGGACGTGCTGGGCAGCGCCTCCCGCGACCGCGGGCTGGTGCCGCGCTGGGAGAGCCGCGGTAGGTACGGGGGCCGGTGGGGCTCGGCTCGGCGCGGAGCCGGCGCGGCGGGCCCCACGCGTCTGTGCTCCCCCAGGGCTGGCGGAGATCGCGGGGAGCCGCGTGGCCGTGCTGCTGCTGGCCGGCGGGCAGGGCACCCGCCTCGGCGTCCCCTACCCCAAGGGCATGTGCGACGTGGGACTGCCCTCCCGCAAGACCCTCTTCCACCTCCAGGCCCAGCGCCTGCGGCGGTTGCAGCAGCTGGCGGAGGAGCAGCACGGCACCCCCTGCCACATCCCCTGGTGAGCCCCGGCCTCGGGGGGACAGGGCTCGTGGGGTGGTGTCTGCAGAGTCCAGCCCGTACTGATGGATGAGGGCCCGGTAGACTGGCATAGCCCTCTCTGTGTCAGCAGCCCCGCAATCCTCTGGGTTGGTGCAGTTCCCTGTGGCAGCCCGAGGTTACCCTGAGTTGGTGCCGTTCCCCTTAGCAGCCCCTGGGTTGATGCAGAGCCCCTTGGCAGCCCAGGGACCGTGGCACTGGCAGATCCCACGTTGGCAGACTCAGTCCCACGGCCCTTGGGAAAGGCTGTCATGTCCCCATGTGGGACAGCAGCCATGCAAGGCTGGGGGCTGAGAGATGAGCTGCTGAGGTGCTTTGTCGACAAGGCGAGAGCTTGCTGCTGCAGCTTGGTGTCCCGTGCAGGGTGTTGTATAGTTTTGGAGATACATGTTGCGAGGAAGGCTGAAACCCTTAATTGGCTTGTCAAAGCCGTGGGACCACAGCAGGTCAGATCCTCTGATGTGTGGAAGGGGAAAAAGCCTGTCCTTGGTGTTCCCCACGTTTGGGATGAGGGGAGTGAGACCCTGCCTCTCCTCCCTGCTCACTGGGTGTCTTTTACTCTGCAACAGGTACATCATGACAAGCGGCCGCACTATGGAGTCTACCAAAGAGTTCTTTCAGAAACATCGGTATTTTGGCTTGAAGAAGGAGAACGTCATCTTCTTCCAGCAGGGCATGCTGCCTGCCCTGGGATTCGATGGGAAAATCCTGCTGGAGGAGAAGGGCAAGATTGCCATGGCGCCAGGTTGGTGACCAGGAGCTAACAGGAGAGGTGGCCAGGGGTGAGACATGGTGCTGAGTGAGGAGCAGCTTTTGGAGCTGCAGCCTTCACTGTGCCCTGGCCCACAGCTGACTCAGGCTGGGAGGTGTCTGTCTTGGCAGGGAGGACCAGGGTGGGGTATGGCCAGGCTGATGACCCTCCTCATCAGCCCATGGGGAAGGAGGATGAGCGTGGGTGGCTGACGGGCCAGTGCTGCAGCCCCAGTGGTGTGTTCCCTGTGCAGATGGCAACGGGGGCCTGTACCGGGCCCTGGGCTCCCACGGCATCATGGATGACATGGAGAGGAGGGGGGTGCAGAGTGTCCATGTCTACTGTGTGGACAACATCCTGGTCAAGGTGGCTGACCCCAGGTTCATCGGCTTCTGCTTGGAGAAGGGAGCAGACTGTGGGGCCAAGGTATGGTTTTGGGAGTAGGCAGGCACTGCTTCTGCAGAGCTGGCTGGGGTCTGTCCTGCTCCTTGCCTGGCTTCGCTGGCTTTTCACCCTTCATTTGCTGGCTTGTCACAACCAGGAGGGATGGCTAAGTACCTGGAGCTCACTGGTGAAGTAACACATGCTGCCAGTCCTACCTGTAGTCCTGCCTGTCCCTGGTATCCTGGTGAAGGATGCCTGGCACTGCTCTTCTGCCTTTCACAGGAACGTGGCACTAACAGGCCCAGGGCTCAAAGGTCCCTGGGGCTGAGAGGCTGCTTGGGAGCCCTGTGTGGCTGCCTGGCTCCCACCCGGATGCTGGGCAGCTCTTTTCCGGGTGGCTGTGGGTAGCACAGGCAGACAGGATCCTTGCCACGGGCTGCCAGCTGTCCCCAGCCTGACATCCTGGGCCCCAGAGCAGGACATGGTAGGTGCAGCTGACACTGAACCCAGCTCCATGTTTCGTGGATAGCACATTGCACACTCAAAGCTTTACTTAAAGACTGGCTTGACAGCCAAAGGTTTTGTTTGCATTGGGCTCGGCTCTGGCAAACAGGTGAAAGGACTTACTGGCCTTGCAGCTTTCAGAGAGCAAGCTGAGAAAGGGAAGGCAGTTTCTCCTCCTGGCCCGTGTGAAAGAAAGAGGAAATAAACCTTAGCATGCAGAAAGGAGAAAGCCCTGTGCCCCTGCATGCCACCGCGCTGTGGTGACAGTGATAGGTAGGGATTTGCTGGGATATCCCAGGCCCACATGGAGGTGTGTGAGGTGCAGGGAGGAGAGGAAGGTCAGGGGGATGGCTCTGCTGAGCCAGCAACCTTCTGGTTGTGCACAGCAAGCTGGCTAAAAATATCCATGCCTGCTGCCAGCTGCACACTGGCTTGGTGCCACATCCTGCTGTGCCCTCTGAGCGTGTCTGACACCTGTCACCCCGCCCTGCCATCGCAGCCTCCTCGCTGCCAGAGCACCTGGGAGGGCAGGGCTCCAGCATCGCCATCCCTGCACCATCCCAGCAGAGGAAAAAGCCTTGGCTGTGTTTGAAGTGTGGGGCTTTGGGTGCCTTTCCTGACAGTGCTTCCCTCGGGCAGGTGGTGGAGAAGACCAACCCGACGGAGCCGGTGGGCGTGGTGTGCCGGGTGGACGGCGTGTACCAGGTGGTGGAGTACAGCGAGATCTCCCTGGCCACTGCCCAGAAGCGGGGCCCGGACGGGCGGCTGCTCTTCAACGCGGGCAACATCGCCAATCACTACTTCACCACTGCCTTCCTGAAAGACGTGGTCAAGTAAGGGCCTGCTGGGCTGCCAGAATGGGAATTCTGGTGTTGAAGTGCTGGTTCTGAGCAGAGCTGGCTGTGCTTTGCTTTCTGCTGGTTGAGCTCCAGGCTTGGTCAGGCAAGTGACATCTCTTTCTTGGCCCATTGCAGCACTTACGAACCACAGCTGCAGCACCACGTGGCTGAGAAGAAGATCCCACATGTGGACATCACTACAGGGCAGCTTATCCAACCTGAGAAGCCCAACGGGATTAAAATGGAGAAGTTCGTCTTTGACATCTTCCAGTTTTCCAAGTATGTCCTTTGCTCTCTGTGGGGACCGGGCTGCTGGCTCTCCCTGAGGTAGCTTTGAGAGCCTCTGGGGTTGTGCCAGGGTGTGCCCATTGGCATTGCCCTGGGATCAGGGCAGGATGGCAGCTGGAGGGATGGGTGCTGCGTGCCTCTTGCTGGGCTGAGCCCTGCTCCTGGGCCAGAAAAACATCTGCTGACCCTACTGGCCAGGCCCTCCTCTCCCTCCTGTGTGGCTGTGAAAACAGCCTGTGGGTGTGCTCTGGGGGAGGGCTGTGGGCCCAGCTCAGCCCCCCTGGCAGGGGAAGCAGTCACAGTTTCCAAAGCTGACCCTCCCTTCCTGTTCCCCCAGGAAGTTCGTGGTGTACGAGGTGCTGCGTGAGGATGAGTTCTCTCCCCTGAAGAACGCAGACAGCCAGAATGGCAAGGACAACCCCACCACAGCCCGACAGGCCTTGATGTCCCTGCACCACTGCTGGGTTCTCAATGCAGGGGGGCACTTCGTGGATGAAAATGGAACACGCATCCCTGCCATCCCTCGGTGAGTTGCTTCTCCTGTCACTTCTGCTCCTTTTTGGGCTGCATATCAAGCACAATGCAATCCCATCACTGGTAACAGTGTCACTGAAGCAACCGGCTGTGGGTCCCCTCTCCTGGCTGTTCTGTGGAGCAGAGCTGGGTGTGGGCTGTGTGATGGCAACAGGAGTGTTGCCAGTCAGCAGCAGCTTTCCTTCTCGATTCAACACCTGTGAAGTAACCACATCCTGCCGCCCTCTTTAGGGATCAGCAAACCCCAGACTAGTTTTGCTCTGTTTTCCCCCCCGTTGCTAACCCTTGTTTATTTCCGTGTAGCATCACAAACGGAAGGTCAGCTGCCAGCCCAGCAGATGTCAATGACAAGTAACTATTCCTGTCCCAGGTGCATGGTGGCGGGGCTGTGCTTAGGGACTAACGGGCTGCAGGCCAGCAGCGTGCCAGGCTAACGGGGCCGGGGGCTGGTGGCTGCATGCGGGCAGTGGGGCATGGCACCCCTGGGCACAGGGGATGAGCTTCTCATGGTGGCGGGTGCAGCCAGATCTGCTCCTGCTGATCTGAGGGATCTTGTGGGGACAGCTGGATGGGGCTCACTCATGTTGTGGGTACAGATGCAGGATGGCAGCAGCCTGATGCTGACTGCACACAGTCCCCAGGGGGCAGGATGCTGTTGGCAAACACCCTGGCACGTCCTTTGATGACACTCCCGTTTGTCACAGCATGGCACGGACTGGTCCCAGCTGGTCCCGGCCATCTCCTGATGTCTGCTGTCCTGGCAGACCAAAATGGGATTAAAAACATGGAGCAAACGTCAGGCAGGCTTTGATGTAGCATGTGTGAATGTGAGTGCAGCAGCCAGCTGGGCTTTGTGTGACTCCAGCTCTGGAGTTTGGAAGATCCAGAGTGTGACTCCAGGGAAAGCCCCTGGCTCAGTGCTTGAAAGTTACGGGAATACATGGGGAAGCTTTAACTCTTCCATTATGTTCTGTAGGCACAAGCATGCTGGGACTTAGAGCTGGTGAGTGTAAATGACTCACAGGCTAAGCAATCTTGTTACCTTCCCCTCCTTCAGAAGCTGTACCTTCAGGTACTTTCTGTTGGAATACAGCTGTTTTATCTCTGTTTTAATTCCAGATGTTTTCTGGTTCATGGCTAGGCCATCACACTAGTTACAATGTAGGAGAAAGGATGCACCTTACCCTACATTTACCCTTCATTACCAGTTAATGTCAATTTTTTTTTAACAACTATCTTGACTCCAAGGCAAGTACCAGCGTGGGTTGGGATGGGTGAGTTTTATTTACTCACGCTTGGGACAGGAGGGGACTGAGTGAGTGTGTGGCAGCAGGAATGAGCTTTGACCTGGGTGAAGGGAGCATTGTCACAGAGGCTGTCCTGCCATGTCTTCCTGCCTGCTGTGGCCAGTGGCTGGGAAGGGTCACCCTGGGGTGCTGGTGCCATTGCTCCTTGTTGGCTCCACACAGCTGCACCCCCAGACTTAGATGCCAGCTGGATCCAGGGATCATCCAAGCGTGTCCTACAAAGGCTGGTGGCAGCAGGAGCAGGGTCAGGGACCCCGCACAGGCCCCTGCCCAGCAGTGCTGCTGCAGTGGGCAGTGCTGGTGTGCTTCTGACATTTTGCTCACCAGCTCCAGCTCACGGGCAGAACAGAGGAGCCAAGACAGTTGATCTAACAGGCAAAGGTAGAAGAGCAGACAGTGCTGCAGGGAGTGTTTCTGAGTGAGCAGAAGGGCTTTACTCTGTGTCCTCAGGTTGTGCTTTAAGCAGGAGAGGGCTTGAAGAAAGACCTCTTGTATCCAGCCAAACGGGAAGGTGCTCTGTGAGTGCATCTCACATCACCCCAGGGGTGCAGGAGGAGAAGGAAAGGGTGACTCGTTTCCGTGCAGCATCAAAACCAGTGGGGCTGGGGACACAGGCACTGCTTTAGTTACACACATGGAAAGGCATCATGAAAGCCCCATCTAAAGCTCTTTTCTCTTTCAGTCGCTGCTGGTATCTAAACTTTAGCTCGCACCTCCATGGAGAGCACGCAAGGCTTGACTAACCCAGGGCAGCTCTGCGTGGGCCCCAGACAGCCCCCGACCCTCTGCCGGGCCTTGGGAGATCTTGGCCCCCATCTGTGTCCCCCCTGGGCTGTACCTGACTCTCCTGACTGTGTGTTTTTCTCTGTAGCTTGAAGGATGCAAACGACCTGCCAATCCAGTGTGAAATTTCTCCCCTTGTCTCCTACGGAGGAGAAGTGAGTACTGGCTCTGCAGAGCTCAGGAGGCCCTTGCAGATGGACCAGGCTGGCAGGGCACACATGAGAGGGGATAAGCCACAGAAGTGACTCTAATTCACTGGGGAGCTCTTTGGGACGGTGCCCCCTGAGTTGCCAGCACAGGAGGGGAGCAGAGCTGCCAGTGAGCAGCTCAGCAGGGCAGGTAATGTGCCAGGTGTGTTCCTAACGAGCCCCTTCTCATTCCTGTAGGGTCTGGAGAAGCTGGTGAAGGACCGAGAGTTTCGCACACCCCTGATCATTGACGAGGATGGGATCCACGAGCTGGTGAAGAATGGGATGTAGTGGCAGCATGGTGCCCAGGCAGGGCTGCCCATCCCTCCAGGAACTCGGGCACATGAAGGTTGATGGCTGGGATGAGTAGGGTCTGGTCCTGCTCACTCCGGCCTGTGCAGAGGAGGATTTGACCCACTTGGTCCTTGGCACGTTGTGTGCTTCTATTTATGTTTAATTTAAAAACCAAACACTACGGATTCCCCGCCACAAAGCACAGCTGTGGTGCTGCTCTTTGCACTCCAGGCTGTGGACATTTATTTTTAAACATGTATATAGTAATAGTCATTGTACATGCAGAGAGAGGATTTTTATGGTACGGGGCTGGGTTTAATCTTGAATTTTTATTTTTCTTAAATCTACATAACTTTTTTTTTTTTTTAAAGGGTCTTTGCCATTGCCCATGTCTTCCCTTTTGGTCATCCTTTGTATATTGCACAACTGGAAACACCCAATTAAACTTTTGAGTCCCTCCTGTTTGTCATCAGGTGGTGTTTGAGTAACAATGACTTTCCTCCAAGAGGCTCATGGAGCAGAGATCCATGCATCATGCCAAGTGCTCTGCCCAGTACAGCAACGGTGGCTGTCTGGGGTGACTGCAGACAGGTCCTGTAGCCTGCAGTGCTCATTTGGGGTGTTCCTGGAGGAAGCAGAGAGTTGCACCTTCCTCTCACATTTCTGCAAGCAGTGGCAAGCCTTGAGCAGGTAGGAACAGGCAGGTGTGTTGCACTGCTGGAGCAAAACCAGCCTAGCACTGAGCCTTCCACCAGTGCCATGTGCCCTCTGCCTTTCCTAGAGGGGCTCCTTGGCTCCTGCAAGAGCCCACTGCTATGGAGTGTGGTGTCCTGATTCCCTTGGGCAGAGCACCTGTGCTGCCTCCCCTCCTGTTTGGGAAGAAGGATACAGAGCTTGGCCAGCTCCTCTCCTGATTCTCATGTGGTCACAGCCTCCCACTGCCCCGTGGCTGCCTGGGGAGGGATTTTCCCTTGCAGAACTGGGAATGGGACCCAAACCACTCCCTCTGAGGGAAGTCACCACGTGCCTCCCGGGTGCAAAGGTGGCTGCTGGGCATCCCGGGCTCAGCCCAGCACTCGGTTCCCTGGGCACTGGGGCCACCAGGGCAGTGCAGGGGCTCCTGGCTGGCGCTGTGCCTGCTGTTGGCTCACCACGGGCTGGCTGGGCTGTGTGTGGCCAAGCCTTTGGCTCTTTGGCTTTACAGACCACCACCTTTGCATTAGGTCCTGGGACAGAGCACTGTGGTGCTGCCAGGTTATCTGAGCACCAATTCCAGGGAGCAGGAGGGCGGTGGAGCAGAGCTGGCTGGTATTTGTGCCCCTGTGCTTCTCCCTGCCTGCTGATCTAGGGCAGCACAGGGGGCACTGCTCTGACCCGTTCCCAGCCCACAGGAAGCTATGCCCTGCCTCTGTCACCCTGGGCAGTGCTGGCTCAGCTGGTGCTGCAACCCCTCTGGTGGCAGTGATGAGGGTCACCAGTGTCTGTTGGGGACAGTGGGTGGCTTCCCCTACCTGTGATTTGACTGGTTTGGCTGGAGACTCCAGACTGGGTGTATGGCAAAGAGGTTGGTTTAGGAACAAGGCTACAGCCCTGGGGCTTTGGTGTGTCTAGTGGGACAGGAAAGCCTTTTAGGGAGCTGCTGGCCTGCTGCCAGGGGTGCTACTTCTTTCCCATAATGTGAGAGTGAAATTCAACACAGCTGAAACAGTCTGAAAAACAAAAAAAAAAATTTGGAAAAGTTCTTTAGTTGTGGTTTTTGCTGTTGCACGGAAACTAACGTGAATTATTATTATTATTATTATTGTTATTAATTTTCTCCCTGTGGGGTTGCATAGCCAGTGGCTGCTGTGCCAGGCTGGTGCCTGGAAATGATGTCAAGCCACCAGCTCTGCGTGGAGCTTGGGGAGCTGGAGCACTGAGCCAGTGCCCTGTGCCAGCTTGGCTCTCTGGCTGCTGTCCTGACCACACGTGCCCGTGCAGGAGTCCCAAATTGTTGCCCCAGGGGACTCTCTGGGCCAGCTCTGGGGTCTTGTGGAGTGTCCCCATTGCCCACATTTTGCGGGTGTCCTACCACAGTGCAAGAGGAAGGTCCTGGACACAGGTGCCATGGCACAGCCACGGGGCAAGCGTTGGAAAGTGAAACGTTGCCTATTGCTTTAAGCTCCCTTGCTGGCCACGGGGCCTTTTTTATTTTTTTTTTCTCTTGCGCTATGAATGGGTTTTGCTGTAAATTATAGCTTTGCACACATTCCCTCGGGCCGAGGAAAATAACCTCTGCCGAAAACCCAGCCCAGATCGCTGACTGGCTCCCCCTCTCCGCTCCCTAATTGAAACCAAATGTGCAAGATGTAGGATTGTGGGATTTCTGGCCGGCTCCCAGGAATCCACAGAATGCGAGCGAGCTCCCAGAGGCATCTTGCATCAGCCCGGGGAAGTTTGCTCCTCGCCTGGCTCCCCCGGCCCGGGCGAGGGGCGAGGAGCCCGCCCGCCCTCCGCCGCTGCCCCGCTCCGGTGAGTCGCTCTGGGCTGCCTGGGGACGTGTGTGCCCCTCCTAGCCTGGGGATTTTGGGGGGATACGGGTCAAGGGTGCTCCGCCGCGGAGCCCAGCCAGAGCGGCTGGGGTGTGGGTCTGCCTGGGAAGGTCTGGGGCAGCAGCAGGGCAGTGTCCTCCCTCGGGGAGGTGACAATTGACCCCTTTTCGCTAGCTGACCCCCAGCCAGTGCCAGCGTTTCCCCCCGTGCCTCGTGCCAGGCCAGCGTTTCCTGGTGTCCCTCCTCAGCTCCCGCCTATGTGTCTGTTGGCAGAGCTGGCGGCAGTGCCGGTCAGCCAGAGAGGCCCTGCTGTCCCCAGGGTCCCCCAGGCAGACACCAGGTCACACTGGGCAGGGGAACACAAGGCCACTGCTCTGGGGCTCGTGAGCATCGTGCTGGGAGCCCACTGGTGGCTCCAGGCTGGCACTGGGGCGATGCCGCTCGCGGCGGGGTGAGCCCGCGGCTCGGAGCGTGGAGCAGGGCTGGGAGCTTCTGGCTGTTGGAGAGCACCCACAGGACGGTGTCCCCAGGCCACCAGCTGGTGTCCCCAGGTCCCCAGCTGTGCTCCTGGCAGGTCCCTCCAGGGCAGCTGGAGCCACGGGACCGTGCTGGCTGCTCCTCGCAGCCCAGACAGCTGCGATGCCCGTGGCTGGGGAGGCGCTTGCTGCTGCAGAAAATGGGGCTGCATCCAGCCCAGAAAAGGTCTAAAATGGCATTTTTGGAAGGGAGGAGGACTACGGGTCCCGGCATGCTGCACTGTGCTCCCGCTAAGGCTGCCAACAGCTTGGCATGCTGGGGGCTGTAGTGCCAGCTAGAGCTGGGATCCTGAACCCCCTTCTCCAGACACCCTTGGGCCCGGGTCACAGAGAGCCTCTCCTCACTCCAGGGCATTCCTGAGTGTGGCCTTGACGTGTCCCATGCAGCAGGACGGCAGCCCCAGTCCCGTGTGAGGACAGGGCCCCTGCAGCAGGAGCCCTAAAAGGCCTGGCAGACTCGTGTCCAGGACCTGGTGTGCACAGGGGGTGCAGGCTCCTGCCATCCAGGCCCCTCCCCACGCATGGTGCTCCTCCAGTGCCAGCAAAGGTGGCAGTGCCCACCTGGGAAGCCAGCTGGGGACCTCACCTGGAACGGGCTGAGGGCACGAGGGACCATGGCTCAGGTGGGGTTTGTCTCTTAACAAACGTAGGTTTAGCTTTTCCCCCAATTATTTGCCTTGGTTGTTTCAGTAGAATAAGGAAGGAGGGAAATAAAAGGGGAAAACAACAGAAAAGCAGCGGCCAAGGGAAACTCGAAGCCCAGGCAATGCCAGGGAGGAGCTCCAAAAACTCTCTGCACTAAAACTTTCCAGTGATTGAAAACTTTCAGCAAACATTTTTAGTCAAAACGTTGCAAAGCCATCCCTTTTGCAAGGCTGGTGGAACAAAACTGATTTCCAGCTGGGCTGGGCCCATGTGTTTGACCATGTGTCCCTTAGCCCGCAGCCTCCTGGCCTGAGCCACTGTCCCCACACTGTCCCCCAGCCCCACAGCCCTGAGGAACGATGAGCACTTCCTAATGGCTACGTGGGGGTGATTTCCCTATACTGGACTAAATGTAAATGCATTCCCTGCAGGAGACTACAGCATCTGGTATCCTGATGCTTAAAGAGTTTACTCAGCCTGAAAGAATAGTGGGGGAAAATATCCCTAGATATTTTTTGGAATGCAGAAGGAAATTAAGATTTTAATGTTGGGGGGAACTGGCCATCATCAAACACAGGAGCCTCCTGCGTGTGCCTCTCGGCAATGCAGCTGAGTTAGTTGCAACTAGCTACAGTTTCCTAGCTGAGAATAGGGGAAAAAAAGCAACCACGTGTGTGCTTTTCAAAAAAAAAGAAAAAAACCCCAAGAAAATTAGAAAAAGGCGGGGAAATCATCCCAACTGCAGGTGTTTATTTGCACCCCCTGCAGAGTCCCCCAGGAATGCAGCAGGGTGCTGTGGGGTGCAGAGAGCTTCTAGCAGAGTGCAGGTGGCAGCTCCTGGGGTTTTGCTCTCCCCTTGGGTGCTGGTGTGGCCACAGCAAGGCCCAGTCTTGCTCCTGCCATGCCAAACTCCACCTTTGGCAGCGACCAGGGCCATACCCAGCTGGCTTTGTGGGATGTGGGCAGCTGGTTTGGGTGGGATTGACCCTTCTCTTGGTGGCAGGGACAAGGCTGTGGGGCGACGCAGGGGCACAACCAGGCATTCACCTGCAGGGTCAGTGGTGTTGGGCTGGTTCAAGGATGTGCCAGCCAGGACAGACATCCCTGGTGCAGTGGGCTTGGCTGGGATTTACCCCAGCAGCCAGGCCCCATTTGGCCAGGAGCTGTGGTCCCTTTAACCCCTAGGTTAGTAGGTTTTTCTCTCAAAGGTTAATGCACATTTAAATGATACAAAACCAGCCCTTTTTAATAGAAAGAGAACTGATTGCATCTGGTGCTGGTGTGAAGTGTCCTCTTGGCAAATAAGGGGAGCTCATGGAGCCTGGGGCAGGGCTGGTGACGTTTAGGGGTGTCCCTGGTGCTTCCCCCGGCACAGTGCCAAACCCCCTGGGGTTACCCAGAGGTGTGTGGGCACAGTGGGAGCTGCTCAGGCTCTGGGGGTTCCTGGAGGTGAGGGCTGGCTGGAGCCAAGGTGATGGCTGTGGTGACAGCCCTGACACAAGGGCAGGCACATCCTGGGGAGGTCCCCTTGTCCCCTCCGAGGGGAAGCTCCAGCAGCACCAGTCCTTTTTCTCCCCGTGCTGTGGCCCGAGCCCCATTCCCAGAACCCCCAGTCCCCTCCAGCCCCATCCCATGCTCCCCTCCAGGCAGTGTGTGCAAGTTGACTCCCACACCCTCTGTCACACCTTCCTGTGTCTCACATGTCCTGGGACCCACTTTGCCATCACAGTGAATACCCTGTAAATCTCGGGTGATTATCTGCTCTCCTCTCTCTGGAGCCAGCAGGCAGGGAAACCACTCTGGCACCCTGCTATTATTGTCTTATAGGATGGGGTTGTGCAACTTCTTGCTCTCAAAGGTGGCCAAGGGTGGGTGGCCCAGCCAGACCCTTTCTGCCCTGTGGTGGAGGCAGCCAGAGCCCAGGGAGTTTCCTGCGGGTCCTGTGGCCATTCCATGTGGATGTGGCACACCATAGCTCCCAGGGGTGGTGGCCGGCATCCCCGTGACCACCACCACAGATCTGAGGCTTGGGGCTCTGTTCCTGCTCTGAGGCTGAGCTGGAGACACTTGGTCTCCTGCTGGAGAAGTGCTCCCATCCTCAGCTGGCTGCCCCAAGCAGGGCAGGTGTTTCCCCCCTCCTCAGCTGCCTCAGCGTGACGAGTCCTGGCTGTGTCTCCACAGGACTGCCGACATGTCAGCCGCCCCCAGAGCGGCCCTGCTGCCACTGCTGCTGCCACTGCTGCTGCACATCCCACAGGCTGCCAGAGCCCAGGTCAACCCTGGTAAGTCAGACAGGGACCAGGTGGCTGCAGGTGCCATAATTTCGTTTCCCTGGTCTCTGCTCCTGCCAGGTGGCCAAGTTTGGACTTGCATCATCTCCATCGCGTCTGGGACTTCCCCAGCTCTGGGAGCAGCAGTATGTGATGGCACCCCAAGCCTGCACCTGCCTGGTCACTCTGCTGTCCTGCACCTCACTTGGGCACCTGCAGTGACCTGCAGAGCTCCCTCTGTGTGCCCCGGGTGCTGTCCTGGCCCTGGCAGCTGGCGGGGTGCTGGACATGGCAAAGCCCTCCCGCCAGAGCCCTGGGCTCTGAGTGGGGCCCATGGGGGCTCACTGAGTCTGGAGGCTGCCAGGTGCCAGGCTATTGTTTTCTCTGCTGGGCTGTGCCTTCTCTGGTGGTTGTGCAGCAAACCAAAGCTACCTTTAGTGAAGTGGCTTGACTGGGTGCCTGGCTTCTGCTCAGAAACCACAACACTGAGCTGGCCAGCAGCACAAGTGTGTTTAGACGGCTGTTCCTGCAGGGCTCAGCCCCATCCTGTGCTGCAGGGATGGACAGAGCCCAGGTTTTCCCAGGGTTTCCCCAGGGAGTCCCCATAACAAGTCCCTTCAAAGGCTTCTCCCATCTGTGGGAGGAGTTAGCTGAGTCTTCCCTGGAGGTTGCACGGTGCTTACTTAGGGAGGCAATCCTGCTTCTCCTGCAGACATCTGTGGCTGGCAAAATTGGATTTGCCTGGCCAGGATTGTTATTACCAAGACAAAAAAACCGGGCTGGCTCCATGTTTGGCAAGAATTAAATGGGAATTCGGTGGGAGCTGTGCTCTGCAGAGCATCACGAGTGGGAGAGCAGGAGACAAGAAGATGCTCCCACTGTGCCAATGCTCATGATGAAGACTCGCTCATCCCTCTGCCTCATGCAGGACACGGTCCCTGTGTGTGGTGTCCCGGGGACGGTGGCACAATGGGACCTGGGCTCTCTGCCGGCGCAGTGCCCGGCGAGCCAGGGGCTGTGGGGGCAGGAGGTGGCCAAGGCACGGTGTCCTGCCCGGTCCTGGCCACCTCGGTGCGGGTGTTTGCTCGGGGTGGTGTGTGGCGGGAGCGGGGTGGGCTGGAGCCGGCAGCCAGACGGTAAACACGGCCAGACAAGCGCCCTTTCAGCAGCGCTCTTGGCAGCCAGGCGTGAAAAAATAACTCCTGTGAAGCTGCGAGGATGCGGTGCTGAGGGAGCCGGCTGCTGCTCGGGGGTGCAGCCCGACTGCCACCCCGGGTACTTTTCCACTCGCAGCCAGGCTGGTGCTGATGGGAGCTGAGGGGTCAGCAGGGAGGAGGAGTGCCTGTCTTTGTCACTTGTTCCACCAGGCAGGGACAGGGAGCAGCAGGGCAGCACGGCACGGTTGCTGCCAGTGAGGTTTGTGGGCAAGTGGCCTCTGGAGTGAGCCCTCTGGAGCATGGGGACAGCGGTGCCAGCTCACAGGCTCCCCACCGCAGCCGAGATCTCGGGCAGCAAGGCTGAGGAGGTCCCTGGGGACAGGGCCCCGTGTGCCCATCAGCCCTTGGAGCAGCACCTCCCCTTCTTCCCCCTTTACTTGGAGCTGGGCTGGTATCCGCTTCAAGCCAGAGGCTCCATTTGCTGGAGAAGGTGCCTGCTTCGGCAGCACTGTCCCCTCCTTGCTTTGTCCTCTCTCCGTAAGCCAGAGGGATGGAGAGTGCTGCCCTGGGGGCAGGGTGGATGTGCCCCAGCCCAGGCCGTTTCCAGCTCGGCTGGGGAGCCAGGGAGGGGTTCCCTCCGGCTCAGTGCCCTGCCGGTGTCATTGCAGCGGTGTGCAGGTACCCCCTGGGCATGTCCGGCGGGCACATCCCTGACGAGGACATCTCAGCCTCCAGCCAGTGGTCGGACTCCACGGCCGCCAAGTACGGACGGTGAGTGTGGGCACCCTCCTGCAACAGCCACGGCAGGTGCTGGGCTGGCGTGGAGGGGGAAGGGGGGGACACGGGGCTGGCCTCAGCCGCCTGCAAACAGCTCCTCCGCTCTGGGCTCGCAGGCTGGACTCGGAAGGTGGCGATGGAGCCTGGTGCCCCAAGACTGCAGTGGAGCCAAATGACCTGAAGGAGTTCCTGCAGGTTGACCTGCAGGCCCTGCACTTCATCACGCTGGTGGGCACCCAGGGGCGCCACGCCGAGGGCCACGGCAATGAGTTTGCCCCCATGTATAAAATCAACTACAGCCGGGACGGCACCCGCTGGATCTCTTGGAGGAACCGGCACGGGAAGCAGGTGAGGAGGCAGGTGGGGGCTGCCTTGGATGGTGGGTGAGGAGGCTCCTCCTGCCCATCCCCACCGTGCTTCTCTCCTCCAGGTGCTGGATGGAAACACCAACACCTATGACATCGTCCTCAAGGACCTGGAGCCACCCCTCATCGCCCGCTTTGTCCGCTTCATCCCCGTCACTGACCACTCCATGAGCGTCTGCCTCCGTGTGGAGCTGTACGGCTGTGTCTGGCTGGGTGGGTGGTGTGCCCCTGTGCCTGTCCCCGTGTCCCCAGCGCCCACCTGGCGTGCTGGCCATCCCAGTGGGGGCTGTCTGTCCCGCAGCACCCAGGACTGGCGGGGTGTCTGTGCACTCACCCTTCCCTCCCTGCAGATGGGCTGGTGTCCTACAACGCACCTGTTGGGCAGCAGCTCATCCTTCCCGGGGGCACCGTCATCTACCTGAACGACTCGGTGTACGATGGGGCCTTCGGGTACAGGTGAGGACTGGGTGCCATGCTGGGCAGCAGGCGAGGGGGATGTTTCTTCCCTGCACTGTCAGGCTGATGTGCTGATCCCCAGCAGAGCAATTGCTTGCGGTGCCCTTGAGGTGGGGGATGTGGCCAGCCTGGGGAGGGGGACAGCGTGATGGAGAAACCAGCCCCAGCCCTTCCCTTGGATTTGCTATAGCTGCACCCCATGTTCAGCACCCTGCAGCCTTTTCCAGAGAGAACATCCAGAACAAAATCCCCCCTTGAGTGTCCCAGCACCTGCGAGGAGCTGCCAGGGGGTGCTGGGTGGTGCAGGTTTGCGGGGCTGGCGAGAGTCACGCTCCTCCTGTCCCCGTGCACGTGCCAGCATGACAGAGGGCCTGGGCCAGCTGACGGACGGGGTGTCGGGGCTGGACGACTTCACGCAGACCCACGAGTACCACGTGTGGCCGGGCTACGACTACGTGGGCTGGCGCAACGAGAGCACGTCTGGCGGCTACGTGGAGATCACCTTCGAGTTCGACCGCATCAGGAACTTCACCGCTATGAAGGTCCACACCCCCCCTGCCCTGCCACCCGTCCCCATGCCCCTCGGTGGCCGTGCTGACAGGCTGCCCCACAGGTCCACTGCAACAACATGTTCGCCAAAGGGGTGAAGATCTTCAAGGAGGTGCAGTGCTACTTCCGTGCCGATGCCAGCGAGTGGGAGCCCAGCGCCGTCTCCTCAGTGCTGGTGCTGGATGACGTGAACCCCAGCGCCCGCTTCGTCACTGTGCCCCTGCTCCACCGCATGGCCAGTGCCATCAAGTGCCAGTACTACTTCGCTGACACCTGGATGATGTTCAGTGAGATCACCTTCCAGTCAGGTACCCATCGCCACGAGCCCTGTGGGGACCAGGCCCCCCTGGTGGGGGGCTCAAGGAGATAGCAGGGCTGCAGGGCACCCACACCCCCACCCTGATGTTCTCTTCTCCCCGGCCAGATGCAGCCATGTACAACAACTCGGTGCCCCCAGCTGAGGCACCCGTGGTCCCCACCACTTACGGTAAGGCATGGGCAGCATGTCACCCTGTGCTGCGTGGGGGCTGTGCCCCCTCCCACGGGGAAAAGGGGCAGGGGGTCTCCCCATGCCCCACTGTGACCGGCTCTTGCTGTCCCCTTCTCCGGCCAGACCCCACGCTCAAGGTAGATGACAGCAACACACGCATCCTGATCGGGTGCCTGGTGGCCATCATCTTCATCCTGGTGGCCATCATCGTCATCATACTGTGGCGGCAGTTCTGGCAGAAGATGCTGGAGAAGGTGGGCAAGTGTGGCGTGGCTGGTGAAGTGCCCTGTGGCGGTGGGCTTGTTCTAGGAAGGTTCCTCTGGGAGCTTAGCATGGAGAAAACAGACTCCATGTAAGGGCTGATGCTCCCTTGCCCTCCTTAGAAAGGCTGTGCTTGGCACCCATCTCCCAAGCAAGGGGACTCAGCTGAGCAGCGTGGTGACTTTGGGACTTGCCTGTTTGTCCATCTCTCTGTCCTGAAGCTGATCTGGGGAACAGGAGCCTGGGTGTGGAGGGTTCTCACCACAGCCACCACCTAACCAAGGTCACTCACAGAAGTGATGAAGCCAAACCCTTCTCCATAGAGGCAGACAAGAGAAGGGGGGAACATGAGGACAAACCCAGGGAAAAGGCACTAGAGGAGGTCTGGGCTCATGCCTGGTACCAGGGAACACGAGAGACCCCATGCTGCAGGGAAGCCCACCTCTCTCCTCCCTTGCCCCGCTGTCACAGGCATCACGGAGGATGCTGGACGATGAAATGACCGTCAGCCTCTCCCTGCCCAGCGAATCCAGCATGTTCAACCACAACCACTCCTCCTCCTCCAGCGAGCAGGAGTCCAGCTCCACCTACGACCGCATTTTCCCCCTGGGACCCGACTACCAGGAGCCCTCCCGCCTGATCCGCAAACTGCCCGAGTTCACCTCGGGGGAGGAGGACACAGGTGAGAGCCAGGACACCCTGCCTGCCCACAGCCATCTACCTCACACTGAGCCTGCTGCAGCCCCCTCTCCCCAGCCGCAGCTTTTGGCCACTCTCCAAACATTTTGTCACAGAGGGGAGAGGCCACACGAGCCCCCATGCATCCCACATGAAGGTCGCACAAAGCCCATGACTGACAACCATCGCTGATGTCCACTGCCAGACTAAGCTGTGTCCCAGTATCATCCTTGGGATGCTCTGGCACCTCTTCCTCAATGGCCTGGAGGTCAAGCATTGATCTCTGCTCATCTGGAGCTCAGGGCTTGGTTGCTGTGTTTGCCGTTGATGGGGGAGGAGTGGAGCAGCCTGCGCTGCCTGCAGGAATGCAGCGCCGCGGGGCAGTGCAGGGGCTCTGGGCACACAGGGGCACAGTGTGAGCAGCCACCAGGGAGCAGAGGGTGCAGGGCAGGACACCCACGGCAGCGCTGGCCCCGCTGTGTCCCCCCAGGCTGCAGTGGCCCCGCGAAGCCATCCCAGGCCAGCGTCCCCGAGGGCGTCCCGCACTACGCCGAGGCCGACATTGTGAACCTGCAGGGTGTGACAGGTGGCAACACCTACTCAGTGCCAGCTCTCACCATGGACCTGCTCTCTGGCAAGGATGTGGCCGTCGAAGAGTTCCCCAGGAAGCTGCTGACCTTCAAGGAGAAGCTGGGGGAAGGCCAGTTTGGGGAGGTGAGCGGGAATTGGGCCTGCTCCCAGAAGGGCTCTTCCCAGTTCACAGGGGCTGTGGGAGACTGCAGCGAGCAGAGGTAATGGCTGCCCCTTGCTCTCCCCCAGGTTCACCTCTGTGAAGTGGAGGGGATGGAGAAGTTCACAGGGAAGGACTTTGCCCTGGAGGGCTTGGATGGCAGCTCCGACCACCCCGTGCTGGTGGCTGTGAAGATGCTGCGGGCGGATGCCAACAAGAATGCCAGGTAGGGGCTGAGGGGTGCACACACCTGAGCACTGCCCCCGCACAGAGCCTCACCGGGAGAGCTGGGATGATTGGAAAGCATCCCCTGTCTCCATCAGCCGGACGCTCAGTGCAGCTGCAAGGACCACACACCTGAGCTCTCTGGGCTGTCACATGTCAGGATCTTTGGCCCTAACCAGCTCCCCAGTGCCCGTCTACCTGCTGAGCCCACCCTGCGACTCAACTTCTCCAGTCCCAGGGGAGGGGCCCACGGGTCCCCCAGGAGGCTTGGGCGGGCGGGTGGCACTCTTGGCCGGTCTGTGCTCACCTCCATGCCCCTCTGGGCGTGTCTATCCGATCCGTGTGGTTTCTGTTCCGGAAAGGAATGATTTTCTGAAGGAAATCAAGATCATGTCGCGGCTGAAGGACCCCAACATCATCCGGCTGCTGGCAGTGTGCATCACAGATGACCCCCTGTGCATGATCACCGAGTACATGGAGAACGGGGACCTCAACCAGTTCCTGTCCCGCCAGCAGGCAGCTGGCTCCGCTGCTGGCCATGCACCCACTGTCAGGTAGGGCTGCCTGGGATAGCAGGGGCAGGCAGGGCTGCTTGCTCCAGGGACACCCTGCTTGGGGGCGTGCCCTTCCTGGCTGCTGTCCTTCCTTCCTTCCTTCCTTCCTTCTGCTCATCCCTCCCTCGTGCCCCCGCAGCGACCTGCGGTTCATGGCCACCCAGATCGCCTCGGGCATGAAGTACCTCTCCTCCCTCAACTTCGTGCACCGGGACCTGGCCACGCGCAACTGCCTGGTGGGGAAGCACTACACCATCAAGATCGCCGACTTTGGGATGAGCAGGAACCTCTACAGCGGGGACTACTACCGCATCCAGGGCCGGGCGGTGCTCCCCATCCGCTGGATGTCCTGGGAGAGCATCCTGCTGGTACTCCTCTGGGGCTGGGCTCCTCTGACAGGCACTGACACGGCTCTGGGGATGCTCACTGACTTGTTTCCTTGGGCTGGGGGGTGCAAGAGGGGTGGGGAGGTCTCTGCTCTCTGCAGCCCAGGTTTGGGGTGAAGCATGGGGAAAGCGGGAGTGGTAGCAGCTTTTCCAGGCAGGCTGGAGGGACTGTGGTGATTTTTGATGTCCGAGTGCAGGACATCCTTTAAGAGGGATGTTTGGCATTTTATCCTGGCCATGGTCAGACCTGGAAGAAGGAGCAGTGTTGGTTTTTACCTTTGCAGGGAGCTGGGTCCTTGGCAAGCCCCAGCTTTCAGAGCAGGCACTGCCAGCCAGACCTGGAGCTCACCAGGCTCTGGCCCCAGGCAGAAAGCAGGTCTGTGGGGCCAAGCACTTCTCTGGGCCCAGATCTGGACAGCATCCAGAACGAGGGTTTGATCCCTGAGCGCCTACAGCTTCTGGAGCAGGATGGGGTAAAGCCCACGCCTGACCCTGCTCTGCTCCCTCTGGCCAGGGCAAGTTCACAACGGCCAGTGACGTGTGGGCGTTCGGGGTGACGCTGTGGGAGACCTTCACGCTCTGCCGGGAGCAGCCCTACTCCCAAATGTCTGACGAGCAGGTCATCGAAAACACCGGCGAGTTCTTCCGGGACCAGGGCCGGCAGGTGGGGACGCGGTGGGGTGGCATGGCATGGCACGGGACAGGAGGGGCAGTGGGACATCAGGGACCTGGGGAGAGACTTTAAGGGGACCAGAGAGGGAGCTTGGCTGTGAGGCAGCCATGGGACAGGGGCTCCTCCGGGAAGGAATTCTGGTGAAGGGCCCATCATGGCAAACCCTGCACTTCGCACAGCCCGAGGCACTGCTTGCTCGCTGACCCCACTTCAGTGTTTAGGGCCTGGGGGACACAGGCAGGTGTCCCCAGCTGCCTCACTGTGCCATCACGGGTCACCTTGCCCCTGGGCACATGGCAGTGTAGTCCCCTGCCCTGGAGCATGGAGAGATGGGGCACCCTGAAAAACAGGGCTCCCCAGGAGCAGTTTGCACATTGCTTTCTGTGGCAGTAAGTCTCTCTTTGCCATTTTTGCCTTTTGTTTTGCAGACCTACCTTCCCCAGCCCGTGCTGTGCCCTGACTCAGTCTATAAGCTAATGCTCAGCTGCTGGAGACGGGACACTAAAGACCGTCCCTCCTTCCAGGACATCCACCGCCTTCTCCAGGAGTCAGCCAGTGAAGAATGACCCTTGGCTCCCACCCATCCTGGTCCCCATCCTTCCCTGTCCCCAGAGGTGCCCCATATGCAAACGGAAGCCACTTCACTCGGACTTAGCCATAAACCCCGAGCAGCTGCTCGTGTTCTCGTTGTGCAGCGAGGCCTCAGAGGAGACCCCCAAGGACAGCAAAGCCCCTCGGCGTGGGACGGCTCAGACCTCCCCCTTCCCTGCAGACCTGAGCCCGGGAGCAGGCGTGGATGAGGGTTATTTATTGATGCAGCTTGTTCTTGCTGACGAGGACCGGGACAGAGCGGCTTCTCTTCCCCAGCTGGAGGGAAGGAACTCAGCTGGATTTTCTCCGTGAGGAAGCTCAGCCCACACCTGGGGAAGCTCAGCAGGCGCCTGGGGAAGGGATGTGTGCGGGTGTGTGCCCGCTGGAGCAGGGACAGACCGGCAGCCACCCCCAGTTCAGGAGGAGCCGGGAGCTGCCACCACCTCTCAGTGGGCTGTGCAGTCACAGGGTGAAAACAAAGACTCCGCGGACGTTCGGGGGTTTGGACACGGCACATGGAGAGGCAGGAAGCGCCCTCCCTGCTGGCCAGCCCCAGCTGCACAGGGAGAAGACTGAGGGCACTCCCAGCACCTCACCCAGCTGCTGGAGTAGGCAGCCGGGGAGGAGCGGAGCGGGCATCCTGCGCCGAGGGGACATTCCCTCACCGACCACAGCCACTCCAGAGCAGCTCAGCTGCCCACCAAATGCGTTTTGGATGGCCCACCGGTGATGCATGGCAGCCGGCAGCAGGATGCCAGCACCTTTCACTTCCATGGGGAAATCTCCAGATCCTCCTGCCCCAGGGTTAACCCACATCTTCATCTGCCACGGGAGGGATGCACGTAGCAGAGTCTCATTGGCAGCTGCCTGTGCCCAACCCTGTAACAGCCCCACGGGCATGGAGCAGGACACTGCAGCTCTCCCTGGCTCTCAGCCTGGGAACACAGTCCGGCTGCAGCCCCTGAGCTGGGCTCTGCCACCCCGAGCATCCCACAGCATTCTGGCACCAGCCAGTCCTCCCGAGCATCCTGAGCGAACTGGGCAGGTGCCAGAGCTATGTGCCCTGGCAGGGTACCCACCACGCCCCAAACTCGGACCCTCCTACGGCTGGACGAGAGGAACTGTGGACTTGGAGGGTACACGGACCCCTCCACACTTTTGTACACGTTAGTTGAGCACCAGCAGTTCCCAGTACCCCCTGGCTAAGGCATGTGTATATTCAGTAGATGCACCTGTGTGTAGGGGCAGACCCGCTGAAGAGACACTCGGAACGTGAATTCGGCTGCGTGCTTTCCTTGCAATGCTCCTGCAGGCAGCTCAGCCCGCCTCCCCCTGGGCACCCCGGGGCTGGGGGGTTCTGGGGCTGCACTGGGCTGTGCCTGGGCTGTGCTGGGCTGTGGGAACACAGGTAAAGTCTAAGAGTCGGAGCAAGGAGCATCAGGAGCCCAGCTTGGCTGACCCACACCAGCTGTCCACCTCAGCGGGTGGGAGGGAAGGTGCTCTGAGGCTCAGTGTCCGTGTCAGAACATATCCAGCAGCAGGAGCGGGGCAGGACCGTGGGTGTGGGAGAGGGGAGGGCAGGGATGGTGGGCTGTGCCCCGCACAGAGGCTGGCTGGTCTCCCGTGGGGTCTCACTGGCTGCGACAGAGGATGGCTCATCCCTGCTGAGTGTATCAAAGGCGAGGACGGGTTTTGTTCATGTCCTGGAACTGGAACCCCTCTGCCTGTCCCCTCGGACGCCCTCTCCGTGCTCAGTGTGCGTGGTGGCCCATCCCAGCCCTGCCTCAGCAAAACTGGGAGCACTGGTGCAGGTGGTGCACATCTGCAGCTCCCAGTGCCCGGGCACCCTGCACGCTCTGCACGGCCCCGCATTCAGTAACACACTGGAGTGTCTGGGGAGCAGCTGTGGGGGGCTCGTGTGACCATCCCCTGCCCCAGCTGAGGGGAGGCCATGGGCACCCAGACCTCCCCGCCACGGCGACACCGGGGAACAGCGACCTGCTGGGCAACAAAACGTTCCTCGGTGGCACAGGATGGCAGGGCTGAGCAGAGCGGGGCACAGCGGGCTCCTCTGGGGAAGGGAAGGGAAGGGAAGGGAAAGGAAAGGAAAGGAAAGGGAAAGGATACGGAAAGGAAAGGAAAAGACATCCGAGCCTCTCCGCGGAGTGGGCGGGTCCTGCGCGGAATGGGCGTGATCAGCACTATGTGGGCGTGGCCTTCTCCACAGGGGCGTGTCATACGGGGGCGTGGCCATCTGGGGCGCGTCCCGTGGCCCCGCCCCCGCCCTCTGCTCACCATCACGCCACCGGCGGCGCTGGCCCC
>WEKY01021179.1:341814-355898 GCA_013390045.1 Picathartes gymnocephalus
CCCCCTGTCCCCCTCCAACCCCGACCCTCGTGCTCTTCTCCACGCAGGTTTCAGCGCCTGGACTTTGTCTACCTCAACGCTGGGATCATGCCCAACCCACACGTGAACTTCAAGGCTCTCTGGCATGGTCTCCTCACCGGGTAGGAGATGTTGCCGGCGGTTCCAGCCCCGCGCCTGTGGGAAGCGCGGGGTGCTGGCATCGTCAGGACGTACCCTTGGGTCCAGTGCTGCAGAGCCTGTCTCCGTCCCTGGCGTGAGATAGAGCACATCCCTGTGGGGTGCACGCTCTTGGGTGGGGTGGGTGGGTTTGGCGACTGAGTGCCGTGCTGCTGCAGTGGTCCAAGGCACCCAGTGCCACTTCTGATCCCAGGTGTGAGGCCTGCTGGCTGCGTGGGGAGGGCAGGAGGTCACCCAAAGCCTGCAGCCCCTGGCACTACGTGAGAAGTGCTGCTGTGTTGAAGTTGTTCACACTGGGTCTCCTTAGTGTTGTTGTGATGCCAGCGTAGGTTTTTGTGGTTGTTCGTAGCTGTGAGTCTCAGTATTTTGTGAAACTGGTGGGGTTGTTATGAGCATCATTATTCTATGAGTAGCACGGGGAAGCTGCGCTGGGGAGCACAGTGACTTGAGTCGAGTCTAACAGAACTGCTGGGGTGTTGAGCACTGAGGCCAGACTGGTTTCCTTTCCTGCATTAGGTATGGCCCGAGGGCTTAGTTCGGTGCTGGAGCTTGATTTAGTTATCTGAGCGTGAAATGAAGGAACAAGATGTTTTTAACGGTACTTTACCGTGGGAAAGTGAAGGAAGGGACAAGTCTTCTCTGTTCTAGTCAGTACTGAGGCACTTGCAAATAAAGGACCTGGGATACTCTGTAAACTTTTCCCATCTGTTTTTCTCATGGTTTGATATTGCCCTTGAAGGTGAAATTGTGTGGAGCCTGTGAGGCGGGGGGTACTGCCCAAGGACTGAACTGGGGGAGTGGTGGATTCCTCCTGGCAGTGTTGCTCACTAACTCCTGTCCTTGGCTTCCAGGAAGGTGCTCCACATGCTGACCACTGCAGAAGGCATCATGACCCAGACAGACAGGCTGAATGGAGATGGGCTGCAGGAGGTGTTTGCTACCAACCTCTTTGGACACTTCATGCTGGTGAGGCTTCGTATGAAGACTGAACCCTCAGTCTGATGTTCATGGGTAGGGATGGGAGTGAGCAGTACAGATGAATCAGCTCTCACAGGCTCAGATGCTGATGGAGGCTGCAGCCTGACAGATAAAGAATGACAGGGGAAAGGCCTGGACATTTGTTTCAATAGCAATAAATGGTGACTTTTGTTGCAAGAGTTAATATAATTTTGAGGTTACTCTAGTGAGCCAGCAGATAGAGGTAAATCATATATAGTTCTCCATCCAGGAGAAATACTAAGGCTTGGCTGTATGGAATTCTGAAGTGCTCAACTGAGCTGTCCAGCAGAATAACAGCTGCTTGTACAAGTGTCTGCTTTTGGTAGCCTGGGAAAAGCTGGCTGACAAAACTAAGAGAAGCTCTCAGTGCTGTAAAGTTACACCCTGAGACTGGGAAACTGCTGTGTTAAATAAGTTAACGTGTCTTTTTCCAGGTTCGTCAGCTTCAGTCTCTCCTCTGTGGTAACGAGAAGCCCTCACGACTCATCTGGACGTCCTCCAGCAATGCCAGGGAGTCTGCCTTCAGCCTCTCTGACTATCAGCATGCCAAGGGGCAGGAATCATACAGTTCCTCCAAATATGCTACTGACCTGACAAGCGTAGTTCTGAACAGGAAATTTAATAACCAGGTGATGACGGGGTTGATGTTGCTGAAGAAACCTAATGAGCTTCTACTGTTTGTAATTATCATGACATTGTTGTTACCTAGCTGCATTCATCCACTCGTAGCAATGTGGTGCACTCCTTAATGCACAGGTAAGATCTAAACGTGGCTGAGGTTGAACTGGTGCCCTGTCCTGGGGGATTGATGGATTTTTGTTGACAGCTGCAGCCCTGGTCCAGCAGTAGCAGTTGTGCCATTCTCAAACACTTCTGGTGAAAATGGTTTAGTCCTAAAAGGCTGAGCTCTGTTTTAAAGGAGAGGTAGCCTTTGGTCTGAGTGGGCTGTAATTTGTGAGATACCTGCTGTGGCTGCTGAGCTGCATGGAGATAGCACCAGGAAGCTGAATTTTCTATCCTGGGGATTTTTAATAGGCATGGATTTAACACAAGCATTTCCAATTTGTACCTCTTATAAGTCACTACATCTAATTGCTTGGTACTTAGTGGAATATTACTGTCTAATGTCTGTACACACCCTCCCTTACTGAGGAGTACTGGAGTGTGACCCATCTTTTAACTGTGGTCTAATTACACACTGACTTGGTTTCTTCTCTGCAGGGTCTGTATTCCAGTGTTGTTTGTCCTGGGCTCGTTATGTCCAACATGACCTACGGAATTTTGCCTGTTTTTATGTGGAAGCTGCTAATGCCCATCATGTGGTTGGTGAGTGGATGTCCTGGCTGGTTTTGGGCTGTGACACTTCGCTGCAAGTGATGGACAGCACACTTCTGGCTCCTTGCTGCCTGTGCTGGTATAGAGCTCTTCCTCCTGTTGGGCTGGGCAGGCTGCACCCTCTGCAAACCTCCCCTTCCTCACCTTGGGGCCCTGATTTCCAAGCTGTTTGGAGGTTTGGTGCTGGACACTGTGCAGAGGGGCACCCTGCAGAGGGTTCAGCCCTTCAGCCACAGCAGTGTTTGTCAAGGCTCCCCTTGGAAGGTTTGCCAGTCCTGCTCGGGCTTGTGAAACACCATGAGTTTGCTGGCAGCAGAGCTCAGGATTTGGCCCCAGCACTTTGAAGTGCTGTTCATTTCTAGAACAGCGTGTTTTTCAGTGTTGTTCTTTCCATTCCTCTAGAAGGCAGTGTTGCTTTTTTCTTTCCAGCCCTATGGAAAGCAAAGCCTCCTGCTCCCTATTGCCTCTCCCACTGCTTCCCCAAGAGTTTCCTTGCCTTTCCTCCTCTGGCCTTCAGCTTTCCAGGTTCACTGCAGTCCTGTCCCTGAAGGCTGCCTGCTCTGAGCCTTGATGCTCTTGCTGCAGGAGTGGCCTTTCACATCCAGCTGCCCCAGTTGCAGCAGCTGATCCTGATGGATCACGTTTCTCCTGGCAGCAGAGAGGCAATGCCTTCTCAGTTGTCCTCAAAGCTGGCAGTCCTGCAGATCCTCTGCCCCCTGCCATTCCTGCCCTTGAGACCCTTCCAGAAGAGGCACCTGCAAAGGTGTGTGTGGCCTGTTGCTCCTGCCTCGGGGTGAGCTCTGTGTTGGAGCATGGAGTGACACTTGCTGGGGGGCTCCAGAAAGCACTTTGTGGTGATGAAGGGATGCTCTAGTCAGCATGCAGTGTTACCTGTTGCTCACTTTGAGAAGCATTTGTACCTCTGGTAGGTTATCTGGAGTGTTTGGGCTGCTCAGGGCTTGCCAACAAACCTTGGGCCACAGTACAGATTCTGCTGTGTCCTTCTTTTCCCCTCAGATCCGATTTTTTGCCAAAACTTATACTCTGACACCCTATAATGGAGCAGAAGCTCACGTAAGTAGTTCACAACTTGATTTTAACATTCCCTCCTTCTGGGTAGCTCTGCTGGGGTCTTGTAGCTTGAGCAAAGAGCCTGTCAGCAAGGCTGGGTGGGTGGGTGCTGTATTTGACCCCCAAATAGCATGCAGCAGTGCCTGTGGGGGACCAGCTGTCCCCAGGGCTCATCTGCCACATGGTGACCTTCATCTGGTACCCATAAAATGAGTGATTTTTGGGAAAACAGCCTGGCCAGGGAGAATGACGTGCAGCACAGGGGATGGAGGTGGGTGGTGAGGGGCACAGTGGGAGCAAGTTTAGCCATGCTGAACTGCTGGAGCATAAACCTGGGTTATTCTTGGCTTGGGTAGGTCAGCTGAAGGGAGCCAGCTCAGAAGTTCTTTACCTGTCACATCTTCCCCTGCTTGGTGGGAGCACCTGTGATGTCTTCTCTTGTGCCAGCTGGCAGTCAGGTCTTTGCCCACAGGCTTGGCTGGGACAGTGTGTGCTGGGCTTGTACATCTTTGTGCTGCTCTTCCCAGGTGTGGCTGTTCAAACAGAAGCCAGAGTACCTGGATTCTCTTGTCAAATACCACAGCTGTACCTCTGGGCTGGGGAGATGCTATGTGGAGCCTCGAAAGGTGAATGGGGAAGGAGCTTCCTGCTGCAGGGGCCTTGGCTGGGGGTCTGTCATCTGCTCTGCATGGGAGGGTTGGTGCCAAGGGTGGCCTGTGCCTGGAGTGGGAGATGCTTGTTGAATGCTGAGCAGCAGGGAGGGATGTGGGGTTATCTGCAGTGTTTCCTAGAGTAACTCCTGGCTTAGGCTGGAGTCTGGAAGATATTGGAAGTGATGGTTAGAACAGGTTAAGTGTGTAATGATGCTTCCCCAAAACATGTTCTGGTTTATGCCCTGCTAACAGATGTCTTTAGTTGGCTCTTTGTGAAGGCAGAGTCTCTGGAAGCGCACCCTGCTTGTCCCCAGAGCTGTCCTTGGGGTCTGCACTGGCTGCCACCAGGGTGAGGGTCTGACAGTGCTGTTTTCCTTCTCTTCCAGATGGATGTGGATGAAGACACTGCCGAGAAATTTTACCAGAAGCTGTTGGAACTGGAGGAGCAGACTCTAGAGAAATACCACGATCTCTTAGATTAAGTACAGCCAGTCTCAGTGGGGTGAGAGACTTGTATCAGTAACACAGGGTTTCTTCATTCTGGTGCTACCTGTGTTGCCAGCCGTTCTGCAGGCACACGGCTTCAGACACAACAATCTTCCTTCTCGACAGAAGGTGAACACTTCCTGAAAATGGAAGTGTGAAAACTGAAGAGAATTACTTAGACCTCTAGCTATGGGATTTTTCTTTTGGCATAAAACTGCAGACCTCGAGTAGGCAGAGTCTGTCTTAACACAGTTGCAAAGCAGTGTCTTGTGAAAGTGTGACTGAACTGTGCATGGTTCAGGAAAAGCCTCAAAACCTGTGCTTTCCCTCTGGCTCAGAGCAGTAAAGGCAGCAGTCTGGAGTGCTGCCCTGCATCTTGGCTCTGCCAGTGTTTGTAGAAGGCTCAAACACATCACCTGTGGCTGATCCTGAGCTACCTTCAGCAGAGCTGGGGCTGCTCACCAAGATTGAACCCTACTGGCAGGCAGGGTCTGCAAAGCACCTGAACCAAGCTCCTGAAGAGCTGGCCTGAGAAGCACCCAGCTGCCTCAACTGTGAGAACAGATGCCTTGCTGTCCCCTGGGTACAGGCACTTGAGGGTTTTAACCATGAGTGGCTCCAAAGGATGGTGTTAGCCTGGACTCAGGGCCGGTCTGCTCTGTTTAGAGCAAGAGGTTAAGATGTTGTTTTAGCTATTTAACTCTTTATATCAATCTCTTGTACCAATCATCCTTCCTGTTTATCTCCCACCAAGTAACTTCAAGTGCTGCAATAAATAAATGACTGTAACTGACTTGGCCTTGATGCAGTGGTGCTTTTACTCCAGTATCCATCTACTTTTGACTTGGAGGGCTGGAAGAAAGTTTAGTGTTGTTGCCTTGTGCTGTAAACCTGTGCATACCTGAGAGGTGTGGAGTCTCTCCTCTCTGCCACGGGAGAGCTGCTGACCACCTTCTTGGCTTACTTCTTCAGTTAAGGAAAGACATGAGTGATTTCTGACGACTTCAGTGTGGTTTTGTGTGCTGAGCACCTGTCTGCGACTATTTCCCAGCCTTAGGCTCTTGGGAGCTGTCTCTGGTGCTTGCTCACGCCGTTGTGTCACATAATTACTGGTTTAATGCTCCCTGCTGAGGTGCCCAGGTGCTTCCCTGGGGCTGGCAGGGGTCAGGTGAGGTTAGAGGGAGGCTGTGCTTGATGCCCAGGGTGGTGGCTCAGGGGTCTGGGTCTGCACAGAGCTGGGAGCCAGGAGCATCCAGGCTCTTCATGGAGTTGGCTTGCAGGGATACAGATTTAAAGAATCTTGCTTTTATTTTTTGACTTTTTCCCACCCTCCACTGGTTTTCAGCAGAGGGGTCTCAGTCTTGGCTTTGGGCTGAGGGGACCCTCCCAGCTCAGCCTTGTGTGAAGACCACCAGCACTAGTGGGGATAGGAATGTACTGGGAATGAGCAGGATGAGGAGCTGCCCATTGTGGGCTGGTGCTTCCCTCAGCTGTGGCTGTAGCTGTTCAGAGCTGTGAAGCAGACTGGGCTGTGCTTATGTGGATGTTGATTTAAATGCAATAAAGCCGCTCCCAGCACCAGATCTGGATTCTGTGGCTTTTTTCAGCTGTGTCCTAAGGGACCAAACCCCTCCATTTCTGGTGGAGTGCCTTCCCTTCTCCACAGGGAAGGAGTCACTGGCTGGTTCTCTTCACTTTGGGGTGGTTGATTCCCACAGCATCCTTGGCTCCTTGCTCTGGAGGGGGATGAAGCACAATGCCTTGGCTGGTTTTAGATGAGCACCTTGAGCTTTGCTGTGCTTCTGCCCTGGGCTGCAGCAGGTAACACTGACCTCCACCTTCAGGATTCCCCACCTACCCCAAATGCAGAGGCACCCAGTCCTTCCTCATCCCTGCCTCATTCTCTCTCTGGGGCTGAGATAAATGAAATAGCAGGTGTTACTCAAAACACAGTCTGGCACAACGCTTCTGAGCTGGGTGCAGCTCAGTGGGAAATGGGAGGGTCAAGGCTCTTACGCCAAGCTGATCAGCTGTACTGCCCTGTGCCACCTGTGTGCTGGCACTGCAGCTGTGCCAGGCCTAGGATTTGAATGCAGTGAGGTCTGGAGATCCCAGAAGATGTAGCTTTGAATAATCCAGCATACTTAAGAAAAAATAAATGTTTTCTGACATATGAGTTTGGTGGTTCTGTTGGGATTTTTTTTCTTTAAGCTTGGGAAAAAGGGGAAAATTTCTAGGATGGGCAGAGGTTGATGACCAGAGGTAGGACCTATTAGGTTTTATCTCAGGTATGCCTGCAGGATGGAGTTGGACAGGAAAAGTGGGGATGGGATGAGATGGGACAAGTGCTTTTTGCCTGTGGAGCATGCAGTGTCTGAGGGTACAGAATGTGTGAGCAGTCTTTATCCATGACATTGGTGTCAATAAAGCTATCAACATGTTTCTAGTTCCTCTTAAAAGCTCTCTGTGGCTCTCCCTTGAGGATTTGTGGCTCAGGGTTAGAGAAGAGGTGTTTTTCTGTCCTACTGTGAGCTCAGCTGCTGCCTGGTTTAGTTTCCCCTCAGTTGCTGTGGTGGCCCTTGGTGCACTGGGATGTGTGCTCCATCCTGGGAGATGCAGGTGTGGCGTTCAGGAGTTGTGGGAATCAGCTGCAGCCCGTGGTTGTCCTTGGTGTGGGTGCAAAGGGGCCTCTGGAGACCTCGAGCGCAGCTTCCTGTTCAGAGGTACACAAAGAAGGAGCAAAAGGTGCTAAAGCTGAGCCCTGGAGAGTGGAATGACCTGAAAAGATGGGATAAAGCTCGTGCTTTCCCTGACTTTGGTGCTGCATGGAGCTGGAGAGGCCCAGCCAGCCCAGGTGACTCCAGAGGAATGCTCTTCAGTGGGAGGAGGTGCTGTTCTATGGCACGTGTCGCAGTCCCTGCTTCTCTACAGGGCTTCCTACCTGCTTTTGTGACCCCAGGCATCATTGTCCATGCCTTTCTGTAGAAAAACCTCACACTCTGCCCCTCTCCTCCACGTGGTGAGAAGTTGGGTGTCTTTGCACCCAAAAGATGGGACTGTTCTGTGGGCTGGGAGCCATAACCACCTCTCACATTTTGTCTTTTGCCCTGAAAGCACAGGTAGGACCTGGAGCCTCGAAACAGGGACTGCCCCAAGGGCAGGGGGTGGCTCAGGTGTTGGCTGCTCCCAAGGTTTGGCTGCCCACCCCTCAGCTGGCCATGAAAAGGACTGGCCAGTGCTGTGGATCTGCAGGGAAGGGTGGCTCCTCGTGCCCTGCTCCTGGCTAGCAGGCACCTGTGCATGGACAGTAACCCCTTTCAGCTGGACCCAACTCCTTAGTGCAGTGAAAACAGGTCCTGCCCAGAGCACGGGGCCCTGTGGTGCAGGGTGGTGAGAAATTCCAGCTGGGACAGGGGAAGAGCTGCCAGTGCCAGCCATGAATCATTGCAGACACAGGAACCTGCTGCTTGTGGTCCTTGGATATGGAGCTTTCCAGAGAACCTCCAGGGCAGGTCCTGAGTGTGAAGGGTTGTTGTGGTTGCTCTGTGAAACCCTGCACAATCAGCTGTGTGATCTGGTAGCTCATGACCGTGCCTCGTCCTGAGCCACTGGTTTTACACATTTGTGAGCAAACACGTTGCCTTACTCCAAATACAGCCCGAGTCCAGCTTTTCAGCTCAGCTGACTTTCAGCTATGTAGGTGTAATAGACTGATCCAAAATCCCTCCTGTTTTTGCCTCACGATTGCCGTAAACCCTGAGACCCTGAAAAACCCTTGATGTGCAGGGGGGCCCTGAGCCTGGCTGAGGTAGGATGTCTGACAAGTGTTACCTGCAGGGTGCAGGTGTGTGCTGACTGGACTGAGAACTGGTCAAAAGACAATGCTCTCTCTGGCTGTAAAAGCAAACACAGCTCACCACAGAGGCTGGCAAAGAACAATGGGACGGTGGACTGACCACGCCGTGCTGGCTGCAGAGTTGAGCAGAAACGAACGGCCTGTACCTGTTCCAACCCTATACCTTGCCTCTTGGACAGTTGCCACTCGCTTTTGCTGTGTTTACTGCGAAACAGTGACTATTCCCCACCTGCAAACCCAGCAGCTCTCCTCCCCCCCTGCTTTTGCAAGGACTATAAAGAGACCCTCAACTCCACCATGATTTTGAGGCCCTCCCCACGGATGAAGACGCATCTATTAGGCTGGAGACTTCTCCTTCAGATCTACGAGGATTTCGTCTCATCTGTTGGTAGCTATTTCCCCTATACCCTCTTTCCTAAATCTTTTTCTCTTTCTTATTTCTCTCCCTCTGTCGCATTGAGTTTTTGAGCATAAATAAACTGTTTGATTTTTTAAGTTGAAGTTGATTTTCCCTTGTTACTTTTGCACTCTGAGGTCGAGTTAAAAGAACCTACACGAAATCTCGCTTGTAACTAAGCGGATCGTGACAGTAGGGCATGGATAACAGGAGGGTGGGTGGGAGCTGAGCCCTGGCCAAGGGAGGAGAAAGCTTGAGATCAGCGTGTCAGAGCTGAAATCCTGTGGCTGGGTGACCTTTGCCTCTCTGGGAAGGGAAGGGAATGGAATGGAAGAGAACAACAAGGGCTGGCATGTCCCTGCAAACAGATGGATGTAATACTGCCAGCTTGTTTGGAAAGATCCAGGCTTAGTGGATGGCAACTTTGGTGCTGAAAGTCTTGGAGGGGATCTGCCCAGAGTGGGGAGAGCAGAGAGGCAGCTCTGAAGAGCTGGGTGACAAATAGGGAGCAGGAGCCCCTCTGAGAGTGTTGCAGCAGCATGACCTGGCTGGCTGGCAGGGAAGAGCCAAGAGGGACCAGGATCTCGGTGGGTTTTGCTGAGAATGGGCAAACTGTAGAGCCAGGTCTGCCCCCAGGGCCAGGGAGGATTGTCAGAGCTGCTCTGAAAAACAGGGAGCTGTGCTCAGAGGAGAAATCAAAAGGGGAGCTGGCGGGTGAGTTCAGGAATGACTTGTGAGAAGCACCAGCACAAGTGGTAAATTCCTTGTCACACTCATCAGCCGATGCTCCTGTGGGCGAGCAGAGCTTGGAGAGGCTGGGATGCTGTAATTTACATTTTTGGCACCAGTGCTCAGTGAAAGGGGTGTGGAAAGGCTGCCCAGCCAGAGACCCTCTGCAGATGCAAGGGGTTGTATCAAACCAAGGTGCTAGCAGGGGACACAAGAGGGCAGGCAGGTGACATTCACCCTGAGGCAGGGCAGCTGAGCTGCTCGCTGTGCATTCATTTCTCCCTGAAAGCTGCCTCAAGCACAGCAAACAGGAGCGTGGCTGGGTACCCAGCCTGGGCTCAGGCTGTGCAAGGCAGCACAGATGCTGAACCTGTGTGTGGGACCCTGTTTGGTGAGGGAGAAGCTACCAAAGACAAAGATGACCTCAAGGCGCACCATGGAGGCACAGCTCCAGAGCTGGCCTCCTCTGTGTTCCTGTCTGTCTCAGCAGCAGCTTGGGCCAGCTCAGCTGGGCTCAGTGGGAGTCGTGTCCCCTGGGAGCTCCCTGAGCCACCGTGGCTGGCACCCCTCTGGGCAGCACGTGGCAGCTGCAGCAATATTTTGTGTCTTTGTCAGCTGAGCAGAAGGTGGCTCATTCTTGGCGAGCCAGCAAGAGCCAAGCTGGCTGCCATGGCTTGGATAAGTCGCTTCCAGGCAGCAGGGTGTGCAGGCTGCAGAGAGGGATGCTGCTCTGTCCTGGCTGGCCCGTGGAGCCCTGGGACATGTGTGGTGCCAAGTTTATTGATGGCTTTGAAATGCCATGACACCACTCAGAGCAGAGCAGAGCCTCACTCTGCCTGCCCACGCTCTGCCTGGCAGCTGCTGCCACAAATCGGGGTTCAGGGGGCCTGCGTCACATCCCTGCCTGGAATTCCTTGGATACCTCCCAGCAGGTCATGGCTTCCCTGGCTTTGGGCAGCTCTTGGGTTGACTCCGGCTCTTCCTGCTGTGCCCAGCTGATGATAGGCATCCTTGTCTGGAGAGGGGTGTGCAGTCACTTGGCTCTGGGCTGCGTGGATGGGAGCAGGCAGAATGCTGTGGGGGCCACGAGTCAGGGGCATGTGACAGCAGAAGTGCTGGAGAACAGAAGGGTTGGAGCCCAGCTGTGAGGACAGCTCCTCCCCTGGGCCCTGGGCTCGCTGCCAGGCAGTGGCAGAGGTCAAGGTCAGTGAAACTGGGGAGAGGAGCCCATAGCAGGCACGTTGCCTCATGTTCAGGCTGGGAACAGCGGCTCGAGGTCAGAGAAGTTGCAATGGCAGGAGCAGTTGGCAGCTGGAGCATGGCTCTGTACACAGGCAGGGCGTCATGTCTGCAGGTGCTGTGTTACAGCCCATGGTGATGTGGGCTCTGGAGGTCCCTGGTCAAGGATGTTCCTCCTGGAGCAGGAATAGGCAAAGCATTAATAATCCATCTCTTGGTTCCCTGCAGGGCCACACAGTTCTGGCCATGTCCTTGTATTCTCCTGCTCTCCTTTCATGCCCTGAGCTGTGAGGGTTTTGTATCCAGGGGTCTTATGTGCTGGCCTTGGGCACCTGAGGGAAGAGATCCATCCTCTTACCCAAACTCCTGCTGTGGGGTGAGCTGTCTCCAGGAGGGACAGTGTGTGGGGTCAGGGTGGCACTGGGGTGCTCAGCCATGGGGACATCCATGGAGCTCCCTGCTCTGCACGGGGTGGGTGTTCTGGCATATACCCTGTCCCACAGAGGGGCTTTGGGGACCCCTCTGCCATATGCAGGGGGACCAGAACTCCTGCTGGGACTGCACCTTTGCCTTTCTGAATTCCAGGCATGGGGCCAAAGAATCACCAGCAGCAGGACAGCCCAGCAGGCAGCTCTCTCCGGGTGCAGCCACCTCAGCCTCGTGGGCACAGGTGGCTTCCTGCCACCCACATGGTGATGGCCCTTGGCACTTCCATCATCAGCAAAGCCCGTCCGGTGCTCCTGTTGTCCCAAGCAGTGTTTAATGAGGAGGAACAATGCGGGTAGGACATTCCTGCAGGAAATGTTGCTCCTCCATGTGCACAGTCAGACTGTGGAGTTTGGGAGCTGGGTCCAGCTTCTGCCCTCATCTCTTGTGCCAAACTCAAGGACAACGCTGTTGGGTTGTGGAGCAGTAGAGTTGGCAAGGATATAGGGGAGAAGGGGAGGCATGCAGCTGAGGGGGTGGGGGCAGAAGCTGGTGGTATGGAGGTGTCCCCCCAAACACCTCTTGGGCCTCCAAAAGCCCACAGGATCCTCAGTGAGGTGTGGGCACTGACCATGGTGAAGTGATCTGCTATTTACATCCTGGGGCAAACAGAGAGCATGGTGGAACAAGTTCTATAGAATCATAGAATATCCTGAGTTGGAAGGGACCCACAAGGACCATCAAAGCACAACTCCTGGCCCTGCACAGGACACCCCAAGAATCACACCATGTGCCTGAGAGCATTATCCAAACACTTCTGAAACTCTGGCAGACATGATCACTTCCCTGGGGAGCCTGTTTCGATGCCTGAGCACTCTCTGGGTGAAGAACATTCTCTAGTGTCCAGCCTAAGCCTCTCTGGACAAAACTTTTTGCTGTTAGCTTGGGTTCTACCACTGGTCACCAGGGACAAGAGATTGGTGCTGCCCTTCTGCATGCTCTGGTGAGGAAGCTGTAGCCTGTTAGGAGGTCTCCCCTCAGCCTTCTCTCCTCCAGATGATCAAGTCACCTCCCTTCTCTGGCATGCTTTCACCTCCAGGCCCTTCACCATCCTCCTCTGGACACGAACAGGACCACCAGGAGATGCTGGGCAGGTTTGGTGGCGCTGGGCAGGTTTGGTGGCACTGGGCAGGTTTGGTGATGCTGGGCAGGTTGGTGACGCTGGCACTGGTGCCATGTCCGGATGTGCTGCCAGGGCACCTCTGTGGCAGGTGCTGCTGGAGAAACCTGTCCCAGCACATCCCACTCCATCAATCACCTTCCCTGAACGCTGCTGGTCAGGCTGATGCTCACAGCTCCCTGCCTGAGGAGCTGAGCTCATTCATTCCCCAGGGGCCTGTCAGTGCTGCCAGCTGTGACAGAGGCCTCTGTCAGAGAGAGGGCTCATTTTATCAGGCCTTGCTAATCCCTGTTTTCTCTCCACCTTTTCCCCTGCCCATGCATCCCTCAATGAGGTGTTTAGCAGTGATTTCATTGTTGCTGATGCTTATCAGAGCACTGCTGTGTGAGCTGTGGGTCCAACCATGGTGGCCTGGACACCTCAAAAGCACTGCTTGGAGCAGGACAGGCTGTCCTGGACCTGGCCCATGCTCACTTTGCCAGCAGTGCTGAATGCTGACCCCCAGCAACCTCTGCAGGGGCTGGCTGGGGTGAGCAGGCTCTGCCCAGGTCTCCCTGCACTGTCCCCTGACCTCTCAGGTCCGTGGCTCAGCTCAGCAGAGAGCAGAGCAGGGAAATAACAAGGGGGACATCCCAAGGTGGGTGCCAACACAGTTGGGAGTCACCTGGGTCAGCCAGGCTGGTTTCCCTGGAGCCCAAAAGAGCTGAAGCCAACCAGTCCTCAGAGCCTCACTTTTGTCCAAGTTGGAGGTTTCCCCAGAAACTTCTAATGGGGTTTTCTGTCTGAGAGATTGAAACAGAAGGTTTTGCTGCCTTGCTTTGTCCTTGAGCAGTTCCACGGCTACCCCAAGCCCCTGCTTCCCCTTGAAGGCCCTTCTTGTCCCCTGCCCTGTCTTGGCAGGGCTGCTCTGAGCACAGCTGGGCCAGCATGGAGACAGGGGAGCGTGGAGGGGTTCCAGGGGAGGGGAAGGGGTGAGGGCAGGGTCCTCCAGCCAGGGCTGCATGGAGAGATCGCTGTCCTTCTGTAAATTGCAGCTTTTGTCCAAAACAACTGATTTTGTGCTGAAAGTTGGCCACTAGAGGTGCTGCTTCTTGTGGCTGTGTGAGGTGCCAGTGCCAGCTGGTGCAACGTGCAGGTGGTGCTGGTGCCAAGGGCGGCGTGGGCGCACAGGTGCGGCACCTGGGCTTGGCACTTCCCGGCCATGAATCCTCTGCACACCCGTTCCTGTTACAGCTCCCACTGAAGGGTGGGATGTGCAGCCAGGAGAGGGGCAGGGAGGACCTGTTGATTGTCCCCAGACAACCCCGAGAGGCAGCTGATTATCCCCACGTGTCTGAGGGCTGATGGAGCAGCCTGGCAGCGCGTGGGTGTGCTGGAAGCGTGCTGTGAGGAAGGGCACTGATGTTGGCCAAGTGCCCTCAAAACCCAGAGACTGCCTTGCCCAGCCCCACGCAGCTCAGCTGATGGGATGGGATGGGATGGGATGGGACGGGACGGGACGGGACGGGACGGGACGGGATGGGATGGGATGGGATG
>WEKY01021179.1:361091-431544 GCA_013390045.1 Picathartes gymnocephalus
TGGCTCGGCCGCTGCCGCTGCTGCTCTGCCTGGCCGCGCTGGGCGCCGGCTGCCGGGCAGGGACCACTCCCGCCGGCACGGCCGGGCCCTCCGCCGAGCCGCTGCAGGACGAGGCGGACAACCAGGAGAACATCCTCTCGCAGGTACCCGCGGGGGCTGCGGGCACTGCCGGGCGTTGCCGTGCGCACCCCGCGGGGCGCTGGGTGATGCTGGCTGCTGTACGTGCTCCGCAGAGCTGGGTGATGCTGGGTGCCCACTCCGAGTGATGCCGGGCGATGCCGTGCGCATCCTGGGTGATGCTGGGTGTGCACTGTGGGTGGTGCTGGGTGATGCCGTGCACATCCTGGGTGATGCTGGGCGGACGTTCTCGGTGGAGCTCAGTGATGCTGTGCACTCACCCAGCACTGCTGCTGTGCACTGGAGGAAGTTTATCCACCCGGGGCGCAGTGAAATCACTGAAGCCCAGCAGGGAGCACTTCACAGACTCCATCCCGTCCTTTTTCCGGGGGGACTCAGGAAAAGGGGAACTCCTTGGGAGGAGAATTGGTGAGGCCTCTTTGTGTGCCGAGGGGAGGGATCCAGGCTCTTTCCCTGCCAGTGGGATGCGGTGGAGGTTTCTGTTAGATTCGGCTGATCAGTCAGGGTGTTATTATCTGCCCTCGGAAATGGCTAACGCAGGGACTGTTGCAAACGTACCGCCAAAGTTATTTTTGTGCTTGGGCTTTCAGAAGCGCTGTCTGCAAATCTCTGTAAAGGAAATTCCTGGCATTGTATAGGGCTAATCAGAAATACTGCTTCACCACCAGGTTACGCTGCTTATAGGGTGGCTTTCAGTCACTCTTCCAATGTCCCCTTGCCCTGTTGGGCTGTGTAAAACAGTCTTGCTCTAGGTAGCAGGTAATTTATTGGGTCTTCTGCACACAGAGCATTAAAAGAAAGCAGAAAAATTTAAAATTATTGTATTTAAAATTCAAAGCAGTGTTCTGCACACAGCGGAATAAAAAAATACTCTGTTGAAAGAAGCCAGTTTTTATTCCCCTTGTAGGCTGTGTCCAGCTCTGCGCTCTCTAGAAAGCTCCTTGGCTGGCAGATTCTGGAAGAGCAGGCCAGTTTCCTGGAGGCTCAGGGTATCCAGAGCGTGCTTTTGTGGACCTTGAGCTCTGGAGGGGCAGAGGACAGAGGTTTGCTGAGCGCTGGTGCCCTGTGCTCAGCTCTTAGGTGACTACGACAAGGTGAAGGCGGTGTCCGAAGGCTCCGACTGCCGCTGCAAATGCCTGGTGAGACCCCTGGGCCGTGGCGCCTGCCAGAGGATTAACGAGGGCGCTTTCCGAGCCGAGGATTTTTACACGGTGGAAACCATCACGTCAGGGCCCAGCTGCAAGTGTGCCTGCGTGGCCCCCCCCTCGGCCCTCAACCCCTGTGAGGGCGACTTCAGGCTGAAGAAGCTGCGGGAGGCAGACAGCGGCGACCTGAAGGTAGGAGAGCAGCTTGAGCTCCTGACACTTTGGAGACAAGGAGATCTTCTGAAGCCTTTTCTTTCTGAGCTTTTTCTAAAAAAAACCCCTATTTCCTAACCTCTTCTCCTAAACCATCCCCTAGTTACATCTATATCTGCATGGCTGACATAAAAACCAAGCTCTGCTTTAGGGATTGAGTCGAGCAGCTGCAGGGGATGATTCACTTGATTCATCCTGTGCTGCCTGGGGTCCACCGTGGCTTTCTGTGCTGAGAGCCCAGTAGGGACTGGGCTGCTCCCTGCCCTTTGTCCGGCTCCAAATGTCCCTGGAGGACAGCTCTGCTCCGCTCAGCAGCTGCCAGGTCTTTTTTCTGCTGCAGAGAGGGACTCCCAGGGACCCACGCAAAAAAGCTGTTTTGGCTTCCATGGGCCAAAAGCTGCTGATGCGTCAGCGCGAGGGTGTGATGCACAGCTGGCTGATGGCAGGATGGATTTGTTGTTTTAAATGCTGACACTTCTCTACTATTTAGTTTTTCATCTCTCTAGTGATATATATACCTCTTTTCCAAACGTGCCAGTGTTTGTTCTGAGGACTCCTGACTTTCGCTGGATACCTCCTTTTGCTGGTGCAGCAGCTGGCAGCAGACCCTGCTGGGTTTTCCAGTTTGCTACCAGTGCAGGGCAGCAGAAAGTGCCACTGGCTTGGTCCAGTCCTGGGAAGTCCCTGGAGTGGCAGGTTGAGTGCTGGTGGCACTGGTGACCCTGGATCCCTCTCGGGTGGGGAGGCAGCCGGCGTGCCAGGTGCTGTGGGGCAGCTGCCACCGAGGCCACCACCATGGGCTTTTTCTAATTAATTTGGAGCTTGAGGATGTGTTTCATCTTGTCCGACTGCAGACAGTTAGCAGCTTCTTGTCCAAGCGCCCCTGCAGCTAGGGAAGATAAACAGGCACAGGCAGACAATCCATCATTCCAGGGGAGGAGGAGTCCCAGCCTGGAGTTGCTTGGTGGTCCCTCGTCTGGGGAAAAGCCAGGAGGTCCCACGTGGCCTCGGATGAGAGCCGTGAGCTCTCCGCGGTTAGGGGAGGGGACACCCTCGAGGTGACAGAGCCACCCCTGTGGTCCCTTGCCGGGGACAGGCAGAGCTCCTGCAGCAGCAGCAGCTCCCAGCTCTGCCTGTCCTCCTGCAGGAGGAGCAGAGCGTGCCTGGCTGTCCCTTGGCTCCGGCTGCGCTTCCCAGCGGGATGCTGCTCACAGCCAGCCGCGCTGGGAAGGGCTGTGCTCTAGGAACCGGCCCCGGCTGCGCCGCTGGCCTCGCAAGGACTCGCGGCCAGCCCGTCTCACCAGGCTCATCCGAGCACACACACGCGGGGCTTCTCTGTGCTGCCACGGCCCGTCCCGGGAGCTGGGGAGCAGGACTGCTTTCCCTGCCAGCACAGAGCCCCTCCTGGGGTCGGGATCACTGGGAACAGCCCCTTCTTGTAGGAGAAGCTGGGAAGTAGGAGAGGACATAGCTCCAGTTCTTACACCACTCATGAGGGGCAGCTCCCACAGCTCCTCAGTGAGGGGCCAGGTGAGGCCACCCCACAGCTCTGAGCAGCCCCTAAGGGTTTTACTCTCTTTGCTGGTCCAACAAGCACCGCTCTTGCCCGGCCCAGCAGCGGGAAGAGCACTGGGTCATTTGTATGCTGTGTTTTACCAGACTTTCTTATGATGTGACACAAAAGCCCTGGGTACTCCACGTGTGGGAGAGCTGTGGGAAGGTCCCTCCCTTGGGTGGGCTGGAGGATGAGTCCCTGAGGGAATGGTGAGAAAGAGAGAGAAATCCAGGCAGCAGGAACAGCTCACGGCAACCAAACTGTCGAATGCCTGCACTGGGCTTCCCAGCTGAAGGTTTCAGTCCCATCTGTGCCTTTTGTAAGGTCCGGTGGGAGTTCATGGACCATCAGACCAGTGAGAGCCAAAGTGGGTGAAGAGAAGGAAGCAGTGAGTGGATAGGAAAGTCAGTGTGGTCTTTAGGGGAAGGTCAGCGTGCTGTTGGCAGGGAGTAGCTTAATCTCAGGTCTGTTTTTGTGAGGTGGCAGCTTGCTGCTTGCAGGCACAGTGTGTGTTGTGGGGGTCTTGGTGCAGAGTCGGGGCGAGGAGGCTGTGCTCAGGATCATTTGGAAGGAGGTTAATGCAGTCTGCAGCCTTTGTGCACCGATGGAAACCCTCCAGCCTGGAGGGAAAGCGCTTGTCTCCAGTGGCTGTCTGGCAGGCTGCGTGCATTGTATCGGTCGTCTCCATCCAGCTCTCAGTGGAAAGTGGATGCATAGCCATAAAACAGCTCTTGTCTCTTAATGCTGCCATTTTATCTGGCCCAAAAAATCTTTCCTTTGCTGTCAGCTCCACAGGGAGGCTGCAGAGGCCGGGGTGGAAACTCCAAGTGCTGCCAGCAGTGCTGCCTGTGATTCTCCCATGTTTATGAAGCTCTGCTGACCAGCTTGTAGCTGCTGGGAGAAAATGTCACTGCCCTGTAGTAATTCCTGTGCCTTGAAAATCTTGCTCAGACCCCAGAGTCTGCAGCACCACCCTGGATATGTGGGGACACATGGGACCAGGGGGAGGTGGCCCAGGAGCCCTTCCCATCAGCCTTGCCATGCTCAGCACTGTCCTCTGTGGAGCAGCACCAGAAACTGGACAAAAGGCAGAACAAGGCATTGCTGTCCAAATCCCCAGGAATGGTGACCGAGGGCTGATGCTGGGCAGGACACAGGCACAGGGGTGGCTTAAATGCAGTGTGCCTGTGAAATGGGTGGCTGCAGGAGAGGGCAGCGTCCCTCTGATAAAATTGTTCTCCAGGAAAGGAACTGTTGCCAGGCTGGCACCGAATTTCTATTTCTTCACTCTTGCAATTTGGGAGTGTTTTAAAACTTTTTAACAAGTTTCTTCTCATTCCAGGAAAAAGAGCACAGGATGGCACGAGCTCAGAGTCTGATCTCAAACTGAGCTGCCTTTTTCTTGTTGCCTCTTTTGCTGGCAGTCACATCACTGGTGGAGTAGTTAAGCCTTTGGGCTTGTGGGAGAGCCTGCCTAGAGCTGGCAAAGAGAGCAGAGCAGCATTTTACCTTGCTCTGCTACTAATCCCCAGCACCCAAAACGTGCTGCTGAAGCCGTGAGGCTCTGTGTGTTGTTCTGCATGCTGTGCTCCGACCAGGGAAAACTTGCTTTTTCACCCGAATTCTTGCACTCAGATGGGTGCAGCACCCTTGGCTTTTCAGCTGAGGAAACTACACGGGGTGTGTTAGAGCAAGTGCTGCTGCCTGACTGTGCTCTGCCCTTGCCTTGCAGCTCTCCTCCATCGTCGAGATGCTGGAAAGTGCCTTTTATGGCTTAGACCTCCTCAAGCTGCACTCGGTCACGACCAAGCTGGTGGGTCGGGTGGAGAAGCTCGAGGAGGTGAGTCCTGCTCTCCCTCAAGGTCCTCACCCTCGGTGGCACTGGACTCCAGCCAAGTTCCTGCTACTTTTGGTGCATTCAGAACCGCGTTGCTTGGGAAGAAATGCTAATTAACTATTTGGCTGAAACTAAACCAGATCAGACTTGGATGTCTGAAGCAGATCTGACCACAGGCAGTGCCCAGTGCATATCCACCCCATCAGCCTCGCCTGACCCTCTCCAGCTCCCCCAGTCCCTCAGGGCCTAGGTAGGGAGCGGGATCCCAGCTGTGGCCTCGCCAGGAGCAGCATCTCCTTTGGGTCAGAAGGCCCTGCTGTTAGGTTTTTCCTCTTTGTTTTGCTGGTGTGATGGTTGCCCTCAACCAGGAGCTTTTGTGCTCCTTGATGTGGGGGGAGAGGTTCAAGGCTGGTGCAGGGGTACACCCAGCAGGACTGTGGGGAGCTCAGATTCCTGAAGGACCAAGTTACGTCTTGGCCTGTGTTAAAAAAGAGCAGAACCCTCAACCTTCCATTTTATTTTAGAGCCGGCTTCCAGCGAAATAATTCTCACTTCCATACAGTTTAATATTTCTTTGGCTAGCACAGCATAGGGTTTGCAGTTTAAGCTGTGCTCAGCTATGTAGCAACAGGTTGCCAGATTAAATACTGGAGTTTTCTCCCGTGGTCCATATCTGGGACGGTATTTCCACATTCTTGTCAGAGTGGAGCAGTCCTGTTCGTCTCCAGCCAGGAGCTGAGAGGCCATGATTTATAAAGCCAAAATTCCACTTGCAGAGTGTTTCGGGAAGGCACGGCGTGCTCCATCCCGGGGTCAGGAAGGAGACAGCTGAGGGGAGCACACTTGCCTGGCGGGCTCTGGGTTTCCAAGCATGGGAATTGACCCAAAAGGGGTTTTGAGGTCTGAAAATAACAAAGCACTAATGTTCCCCTTTGCAATCCCACCCTCTTCCTGTGGTTTAGCCTGTTCTCCAGTTGTTACTCGAGTTTGCCAAGGGATTATTTCAGGTGGGGTTGTCGCTGCACTCTGCTCCAGTACCAAAGTGGTCCTGCCTGCCAGCCAGCCAGTCTCTGCAGGGGGTTCAGAGCCAGCAGGGCTGGTGGCATGGTGGGCACATGGGGTGACCTTTGCAGCCTGGTCACTCCGCTCACAGCCCGTCACAGGAGGCAGATGGGCAGAAAGCTCCGTAGGGCTGAGGGAATTTGGCCCGAGATGGAGCTGCAGAGGTATAGGAGCAGGGAATTCGCAGCTTGGGGTCTCTAATTTCCCAGAAGTGGGGCTGTAGGATCATGTAAAAGCAGCTGAAGCTGCCTGCAGGCACTTGGAGATGGAGAAAGACAGGAGAGACCTGGGTTAGAAGGAGATTTCCCAGTGCCCCAAGCTGATGCAGGCAGCAGGTGTGAAATGCCTCCTGCTGCTGGCTTAGCATGGGAATTCCTGTTGAGAGGATGTGGAGGAGGATCACACCCTGCACCAGCCGTGGGCTCTGACACAAAGGACAGCTGAGATGCTGAACTGGAGCCTGGCATGGCTTCAAAGCTTCGCCCTCCCAGGCGGGTGTGCTTTGGGCAGCTGCTCCTCTCTCTGTGCAGCAGCTGAGCAGCCTGAACAGCATCACAGGCCAGGCTTTGGTGTGCAAGGGGAGGCAAATTTTATCCCGAAGCGGGTCATGAGCCAAACATTGCACACAAGAAGTGGTAAGGGCACAAGGCTGCTGGAAGCAGTCATCCTTTCCAAAGGAGGATGGTGTCAAGAGCTGCTCCTGCTCCTGGGAGAGCATCCTGAGATCCCCCGTTCCTCTGCTTGCTGCAGCAAAACACTTGTTGAGGAGTCCCTGCGTCATCAGACTCGGCCTCAAAATGTCCTGGTAGATCTGTGACTCATGATTCCTGGGTAAAGACTGGGAATTCAGATGCCCATGGAAGGGGCTGGGGGTAACCCCTCTGTTTTTGCAGAGATTAGAAAGTTTTGTGAGTCCTCTCCAGTACAACAAGGTATTTTAGACCGATGGTGTCAGTAGAGGGAAGGAACCCCCAGTTCTTGGTCCATGGAGTGCTTTCTCTGGCGAGGCAGCTCCTCTGCTTTGTCTTCAGCTCACAGCTGTCACATCAGCTGGCAATTCTGAGGTCACAGATGGAGGTCACGGCCTCCTAAAGAAGAAATTAATGGCAGGACAGATTGAAAATGAAGGATCAGGGTAACCACCCCCAGTGCCTGTGCTAGAGTGCTTTGACTGATGTGCCACCTATCCAAAGCAGTTTCTGTTTGAGGTGTAGAAGCCCAAGGAGTGATGAGCAGAGACTGCAACAATCCCTTGAGTACAGGGTGTGCCTGTGGCTGGGGGACTGAGAAGGGAGAAAGGTTTTACCTGCTGGATGAGTTGCAACCAGCCCTGGCTCCCTCCTGGTCACAGAACAGCTCTCTGAGGGTCACTGGCTCTTGTCCTGTCCCCAGCTTCTCAGATTCTGTGGGAGCAGAGGGTGTTGGGGAGGAGCAGTCCCTGAGTGCAGGCACAGTGTGGCCAGGCCAGTAAAGTGGGATTAATAAATGCAAGATGAACTTGCTGCCACAGGCCAAGGACACCAGGCTGACTTAAGGTGTTTCAGCTTGTCTGTTCCTCTTCCTGGCGAGTGTGGCTGAAGATGGGGGTTGAGGAACCTCGAGGCCACTCTCCCACTCCATGGGAACCTGCAGCAAAGAGTGGATATGGGATATGCGCACCAGGGATGAGGGTCCTGGACCCCCCTGGGATCAGGGGCATCTCCTTAGCAGCTGAAGTGCCCAGCCCCATGGAGAATCCCCAGCTGTGAGCCCAGGATGGGGGCACAGAGCTCCAGGGGGCTGCAGAACATCCCCTGTTATTAAGTGGGGTAAAGTCTCCTCTCTTGCTTTTCTAGGGCATGTCCAGGAACTTCACGCAGGAAGGCCAGCGGGCAGGAGCCAGCGGGGAGGAGGGGCTGCAGGATCCCCCTGGCAGGGAAAACTGCTCCAGGCTCCTCACCAACAGCCTGGCCGACATCGAGAGCTCTCTGCAGCGGGACGCCGAGGCTGCCTACACTCACTCAGAGGTACAGCCCACTGTCACTGCTGCTGCTCCAGCCAGCCCCGGGCTGTCTCCTGGATGTGGCCACTGGCCCGGGGTGATTTTCTCCTCACCGGAGTGACCCTATTTGTGCGCCTCCCACTCCAGTCTGCGTGTCTCGCCCAGCCCAGCTGCTGCCGGGAAGGGACGTAGGTGGAAGCAGGGGGAGGTTGCTCCCTCGGCCTCCCCTCTTCCCTCGGGGCTGTTGGTTTTCAAGGTCAGCGGTGGCTGAGCTGCTTGGAAAGCGTGATGTCATTGCGGGGCCGGCTGGGAAGCGGTGGGAAAGAGAGCCTTTGATTAGCAGGGCTTGGGGCTCGGTGCAGGGACAGCCTGTCGCCCGCCTTGCCTCCCTCCTGGCGGGCAGTCACCCCTGCGCCTGGCAGGCTCCGGGCAGAGGCTCGGACACCCAGCAGCAGGCTGCGGGGATCCTATGGGATCTACCCAGCGCGGGGACATCCTTTGCCTGGGGCAGCAGCGCCTCAGAGATGGGTGAGCGGGGTTTTTTGGGAAAAGCTCTGTCCAGGGTGTCCTGATGTTCTTGCTGCTTCAGTGGTGCTATCTAGGATGGCCCGTGCTCCTCTGATCCCTGCTGGGCGGCTCCTGGAGCATCCTGCCCTCTCCTCAGTGTCCCTCTGCAGGGCAGTAGGAGGTGTCTAGCAGGGGGCACAGTTAGTACCCCATTCCCAGCCCAGACAGAGGTGCTCAGCTCCTGAGGCTGGCAACAGCCTGCACTTGCCCCCCAGCCCTGCTCTGCGGGTCCTGTGAGGGGATGGGCTCCCCAGGCCCTGGCGGGGTCAGGGCTGGGCTCCCACACCTGCACTGTGTGTCAGCGGGCAGGGAAATGGCACCAACCGTGCTGTGCCAGCGCTCTGTGCCCCGGGGAGAGCCGTGCCTGGGCGGGGGTATCCGGCCATGCCCCCAGCCCCTCTCCCCTGCTCCCCACGCCGTGAGCTGAGCAGCTGCTGCCTGCTGGACAGGAGCCAGCCCTGGCCAGGCAGGGGAGCGGAGCATGGGGCTTTTATTACCCCGAGTGACCTCATTTCCCAATATTCCCCTTTTCTCGCTGCTAATTGCAGCAGGGCCCATCTTCTCAGCCAAATGGGCACCGCTTCAACCCTCGGGCTGGCTTTCCGATTTCCTTTAATGAGATGAAATCCTCCAGACCTGAGCTGTGGCAGCTGCTCCCTGCCCCGGGAGGGTTCCTGCTGCCTGGCCCGGGAGGGTTCCTGCTCCCTGCCCCGGGACGGTTCCTGGTCCCTGCCCCAGGTGGGTTCCTGGTCCCTGCCTTGGGAGATTCCTGCTCCTGCTGGAAGGGGCCTTCAGCCTCTCTGCCCTGTGGCAGCTCAGTGCACATTGCACACTGTGCAGATCAGCTGCTGGAATCGGCCCCCGGCATGGCAGGGAGTGACCCTGCTCCTCCTGCCTGTCCTGCATCCCACAGCGTGTGCCTTACGGAGCCCTGAGCCCCTGAACTGCAGGGTGGCACCAAGGCTGTGCAGGGGCAGCACTGGTCTGCCACCCTGCTGTCTCCTGGAGGCTTTCCCATGGCAGAATGGGCTGAAGGAGACCCTGAGGAAGGAGGGAGCTCAGATCCTCCTGCCCAGCGTGGGGCTGTGCAGCCCCACCTGTTCTGTCGCCAAAACGTGGCATTTCTGGCCCGTCTGGTAACAACCTCCTGTGTCTCTCTTGAAGGGAAAATATGAAGAAAGATTCCTGAAGGATGAAACCATCTCTCAGCAGATCAACTCCGTGGAATCCCTGCCGGAGCTGCACCTCTCTCTGGAGGACAAGAAGCCTGAGCAGCTGCTGCAGAGGAAGCTGCGGGTGAGCAGCCGGCCTCCTTCCAAGCCCACCATTGTCCGAGGGGTCACCTACTACAAAGCCCAGTCCTCCGAGTCAGAGAATGACATCGAGGAGCAACGTGAGTTGGGTATGCAGCCATGCTTGGTGGGATGGTGACTGCATCCCGCAGCAAAACCAGTGCCTCATCCCCTGGGATTGTGTGGGTGAAGCGTGTGGGAGCAGCAGGGGAAGGTGGGACAGCTGGGACCCCAGCGCTGTGCAGCCTTTGAGCGGTGAATGTGCAGAAATGCTGCATTGTTATTCCGTGGAAAATCCCTGGTAGCTCAGGAAATAGGTCACTGCTTTGGTTCAAAACACCCAGCATCAACACCTTTCCACAGGTAAATGGAGGTTTATTGAATATGCTTGTGTTTCAAAGCCACCTGCCCAGAGGTGTCCCGAGAAATCAGTGCAGCGTTTACTGTGGTGGGAGGCGGCTTGGAGCTCATGGCCCTGGCTGTGCTGGGGGCAGGGGCTGAGCCCTGAGTGACCAGCAGAGTGGGCAGCAAGGGCAGAAGGACAAATGCCCTGGCTGTGCAGACTGGCTCAGCAGCGAGGTCGTCCAGCCCTGCCCTGGGGGGGTTTGTGAGCTCCTGGAGATGAGGAGGAGCAAAGGGTGCCCATGCTGGGGAACCCCAGAGATCCCTGCGCCCTGGCTGAGGCACCTACTTTGGCATCCTGGGTTAGGGAGGTGGGATCTGGTTGGGAATGCAGCTGGGTCTCCATCCTGCCCAGTCTCGGGGCGGTGGCAGGGCAGAATTGCTCTCTGCCGCCTCCTGCTCTGCCTGGCCTGAGGTGGTGGATGTCGCTGTGGTGGGGCCCCGCTCACCTCCTGACACGGGCACTGTCAGCCTCTGCAGTTCTCTGGGGGGCGAACGGAAGGTGGATTTAGTGCCAGGCATCCTGCAGAGATGGGCAGGGCCAGCTGGAGGGGCTGTAGGGGACTCTCTCCCCTGGCTGCGGGGCTGACACCTGTGCCTGTGCTTGGCAGCGGACGAGCTGTTCAGCGGGGACAACACGGTGGACCTGCTGATCGAGGACCAGCTCCTGAGGCCCAGCAGCCGGGCAGGCGAGGCTGTGAGGAAGCCCTCCCCGGTGGGGTGGCCACCCACCCCTGGCAGCACTCCCACCACCCTGCCAGCTGCTGGCACTGCTGTGACAGCCACGGTGCCCCTGTCCCCTGCCACGCCGGACCCCACTGCCGTGAGCCGGCTGACCCCCACCCCAGAGACCGTGACTGCCCCGGCTGGGCTGGCAGAGGAGGGGACCCCACAGCTACCGGCAGCCTTGGCCAGCACGGTGGTGGCCACAGCCACGGAGAACCTGCCCACGGCCACCCCCGCTGGAGGCTGGAGTGACATGGAGAGCAGCCCAGAAGCTTGGGTACAGGCGAACACCCCCGCGATGCCGGTCAGCCCGGTCATCCCTGCCACCCCAAAGGAGGGCCTGGAGGAGGAGGACATCAGGAACATCATTGGTGAGTGCCTGCAGGTCCTGCTCCCATCCAACTGTGTTCGGGGAGGGGGTGGCTGGTGCTCACAGTGTGTCCTGCTAAGCACAGCACACCTGGATTTGGTCACAGGTGGGAGGTGCCATGGAGATGGCAGCTGGACAGCACTTCACTGGGGTGCCAGGTTTAATTATTAACTCTGGAACCTACTGTAGTTTCCTCCCACCTTTAGGGGCTGGGCTGGGCAAGGCAAGAAGGGACAGGACCTGAGACAGGCAGCAGCCTCAGCCGGAGCAGGGACATGGCTGAGGCTGTGGGGAGATGTTTGCGGGGTCTGGCCAGCACTGCTGAGCCTCACAAAGCTGCACCAGGGCCAAGGTGGCAGGGTGGTAAGGGGTGGTGAGCAAGGGGCTGGAGGGGGGTGATGCCTCCAGGGACAGTGTGGCCACCCTGCCTCTGGCCTCAGAAGCCTTTCCCTGCCCACGCAGGGCGCTGCAAAGACACGCTGTCCACCATCTCGGGGCCCACCACCCAGAACACCTACGGGCGCAATGAGGGAGCCTGGATGAAGGACCCCCTGGCCCGGGAGGAGCGGATCTATGTCACCAATTACTACTATGGGAACACACTGGTGGAGTTCAGGAACCTTGACAACTTCAAGCAAGGTGGGTTTGCACCATCTCTGATACCATGCTAGCCCCCATTCGGCTGATCCGAGTAGCGTCCTCACTGCTGGAGATGCTGCATCATGGGGGGATGATCTGCCTGGGGACTCTCCCCTCTCGGGTGCTGGCACCCGGCGTGTGGGGTTCAGAGCATGGGACAGCTCAGGCTGTGGCTGGTGGCCAGGGAGGAAGTGCAGGCAGAGCTGGGGGCAGAGGGTGCTGATGGCATGGCCACCCACCCCACAGCAAGGGGAGGTCTCACCAGCCGGGTGTGTCTGCCCTGCAGGTCGCTGGAGCAACTCCTACAAGCTCCCGTACAGCTGGATTGGGACAGGGCACGTTGTCTACAATGGCTCCTTCTACTACAACCGGGCCTTCACGCGGAACATCATCAAGTACGACCTGAGGCAGCGCTACGTGGCCGCCTGGGCCATGCTGCACGACGTGGCCTACGAGGAGTCCACCCCATGGCGGTGGCGAGGCCACTCGGACGTGGACTTTGCTGTGGACGAGAACGGCCTGTGGGTCATCTACCCGGCCATCAGCTACGAGGGCTTCAACCAGGAGGTGATCGTGCTGAGCAAGCTGAACGCGGCCGACCTCAGCACCCAGAAGGAGACCACGTGGAGGACGGGGCTGCGCAAGAACTTCTACGGGAACTGCTTTGTCATCTGTGGGGTCCTGTACGCGGTCGACAGCTACAACAAGAGGAACGCCAACATCTCCTACGCCTTCGACACGCACACCAACACGCAGATCATCCCCAGGCTGCTCTTTGAGAACGAGTACGCCTACACCACGCAGATAGACTATAACCCCAAGGACCGCCTGCTCTACGCCTGGGACAATGGCCACCAGGTCACCTACCATGTCATCTTTGCCTACTGAGACCCCCCACCACAGTGGGGCACTGCGAGCCAGGGGCCACCAGCACCTTTTATTATTGTTTGTATTGTTATTATTGTTATTTTGTACAAATTGAGGAGTAAATGATGGGTTTTGTTTCAAGCTGGTTTTCTATGGTGGATTGTAGATCGATCCCCAGGCCAGAACCACCCCCTTCGTCTTTGCTGTATCCTTGCTTCTGATTTTCCTTCCCAGGGGAAGGACGTTCTCCTTTGGAAGGGCAGCCCCGGCTCTCCTGCCCAGGGAAGAGGAGGTGGCCCAGACACGGTTCTCCTGGTGATGTTTTTAGCTAAAGATGCTCAGCAAGGCACCCTGAACCAGTGCAAAGCTGCGTGCACCAGGTCCCACTGGGGTGCTGCTGCCTGCCTGTCCTGGTGGAGGACCTGCATGTCCCGTGGGAATGTCCCGTCTCTCAGGACCATCTTCCCAGCCGACGGCCAGCAGGCCCTTTGGCGATCCTGCTGTACAACGGGGCTGCGAGCACAGCTCCTGCAGCCCCTGGTGCTGGTATTATGCCGAGGACTGTCCCCTCCAGCCGGGGCTCTGCTCTCTGCAGGCTGCTCTGGGGGGCCGGGCACACCCTGAGCCCTGGCTCATGCCCAGAGGGAGCTGGCGGTGGGAGGGGGATGCTGTAAATACGTGTAGATGGCTTTTGTTTGTTCATTTTGTAACCCAAAGCAGTCCCCTTGAGCATTTGCAGGGTGAAGGCTCTGCTCAGCTGGGCAGGGGCTGCCTGGGCAGGGACTGGCAGAGCCCTCATTGTGCCACTCTGTCTCATGTCCATGCCCACCTGGGTCCTGGGCCATCAGGATCCCCTCACAGAGGCACAGCCCTTGCCCTCCTGCCCACCAGCATCTTGTATTTACCTGCTGTCAGTAATAAAGGATCCAGTACCTTCGCAGCTCTTCGGGGCTTTCTTTGGCTCTGGTTCACCCTCTGAGTGCATGAAAATGCACGGGGGTGTTTTGGGTGGGTTTTGACTGGTTTGGGGACAGCCAGTTACACACCAGATGGGGACAAACCCCAGAGGGCTTTAGGCTGCTTGGGACTGGCACTGGGGCAGGGTGACATGGCCATGTCCAGCCCTGGGAAGAGCTTGTCTCTGTGACACCTGCAGTTGTCCTCAGGTCACTTGGGCTCCAGTAAGACCCTCATGGGCTCCTCTGGCAGGCTCGGGGTGAGCAGCTCGTGTAGGGTGCCCCCTTCTCCAGCAGCAGGAGGGGGACAGGGTGGATGTGCCATGGGCAGTGCCAGCACTGTGCCAAGCAGAGCCACACTGCACCCCAAGAGATGGCAGACACGGGGCAGCTGTTCCAGTAATTTGCCTAAGGGAAACAGTATTAACAAGCACAATAACAGTGTTATTAGTAATAAATAAAAGAAGGATTTTATTGCCTTCAGTACTAAGGACACAGAGAACAGAATCACACAGGATGAGAGATGCTCTCCACCACCAGAGCCCAGGGGTGCTGGCTGAGGATGTGGTGCTGCAGCAGCCTTGAGCCCCCAGCCCCACCTCCAGCAGCCCTTCCCACCGTGCCAGGCTGTGCCAAGCCCAGCCACCACCTCCGGTCCCCTCCCCGGCTCCCTGGCAGCAAATGCCCCCCAGAGCAGCCAGTTGCCCCTACCCAGGGCTGCGGGGGAGCCAAGTGCCTCTGGCTGGGGCACAGCTGGGGTTTTTATTTCTGACTATTGTGTGAGCTGGCCCACAGTCAGGTGGGGCCAGGGCCAGGAAAATGAACGGGTGTGAGCAGTGCAGCCAAACCCCGGCCGAGCCCGGCTTCTTCCCAGAGGGGCCTGCACAGCCTGCGCCGGGGACGTGGCAAAGGGCACAGCTTTTCCATGGTGTTGCAAGGCACATACTTCACAGGGGTGTACTGCTCCTCATCCTCCTCCTCCTCACTGCCCCTGGAGCTGTTCGTCTTGCTGCAGGATCAACCTTTATTTCCTAACAGCCACATGCATACACAAATAATAACAATGATTAATTTTTTAATTAAAACCCCACATGAGCCAGTTAGCACTCAGACCATGAAGGAACGGCAGCTGGCTGGCAAACTGAAGCTCATCATCTTCTGTGTGAACTGCACAGGGGAAAAAAAATAATGTAACAACATATTGAAGTCATTATGCAAGGCTGATGCTCTGCTGGCAGCTCATCCCAGCTGAGCACCAGTGTGCTGGAGCTCCTGGGCCCAGCTCTGGCCTGGGGCTCAGCTGACAAATGTGGGACCAGTGAACAGAGCTCCACAGACACTCTGGAATGGCAGCAGTTGGCTGCAGCCAGTGTTTGGGGCACATGGAATGTCCCCCCACTGCCCGGCGGGTGGCTGTCAGTGCTGGCGAGGCAGAGAGGGGTGTGTGGGGTTGAGTGTGTATGACGTGTGTGTGGCTTCAGGAGAAGGTGCTGTGGCTGTGTCCCATGGACCTGAAGCAGCCCCCCTGCCCCAGCAAGGCCAGTGCTGCTCCACGGGCTGTTGTCAGCAGTGAAAAGTATTAAATAGCACACACAAAAAACCCACGATAACAAAAACCAGGAAGAAAAACAAAAAAACCCAAAAAAAACCCCCTCAAAAACCTGAACTTTACAAATGCATCTGCTGCATGAAATCACTTCCCTTGGGCCAAGCCTTCAGGCGTGCAGCCACGTGGGCTGGGGAAGGCAGCAGCAGCAGCAGCCTGGAGAGGCAGGCAGGTGAGGGGTGGGCAGGGCTCGGAGGGCAGCCCAGCCCCGGGGCAGTGCGGTTGTTCTGCTGTAGTGCTTTAGTGGTGAGCGCAGGCTTCCAGCACCCCCCTGCGTGGCTGGGCTGCTTCCCACCGAGGGAGGCTGCACAGGCAGGATCTGGGCACGGACTGATGAGGAGTGGGGCTGTCTGGTCAGGCCCAGCACCTGCAGCAGGGAGCTGGACACTGCTTCCTCCTGCTGCCCGGGCACACTGCAGGGAGAGCGGCCGATCCGAAGCGCTGCCATGTCTCTGGCTCATCAGCCCAGCTCCAGCAGCCTAACAGGGACAAAAATTAAAAACTACCCCCAATTCTGGACAGTGCATAAGTAGCAGGGATGGCCTATGTCCCCCCAGAGTGGGGGGACTGGGTGGGGCCCCCAGGACTGTCCCTGGCCAGGAGGCAGCTGAGCTGCACAATCCCCGGGCAGGATGTGACCACTGGGTAGGGTCAGGCACAGGAAGGGGCTGAAGGGGACTGTCCCTGCCGTGCCCACGTGCCAGGAGCCCCAGCACCAGCCGGGGAAGGACCTGCTAAAGCCGGGTGCTCCCCTGTCACAGGGGCTACTGCAGGGATTTGACAATGGCCCTCAGGGCATGGGGTGTCTGAGGCACGGAGGGGGATGAGCTGTAGAAGGTGTTGGTGTGGTTTCTGCGCTGCTCTCGGAGGTACGGAGGGACAGAGGAACTTTTGATGTGGAGGATCCTGGTGTCCATCACTTCGCAGTCAATCTGCATCATCACCTCGTAGTCCTGCCCATTGATCACATTCTCTGCAAAAGGAAGGATAAAAAAAACCCAGTCAGAGTTAGCCCTGCAAGCTAGGGATCCAACAGCACTAAAAGCAGAGCTTTCTGGATCTTTTTTTTGTCTGAAGCAGGAGCTGCAGTGGGGGAACTCCCTTTCTGCAGCTGCACACATGGAGCTCCAACACACAGAGCAGAGCCCCAGATTGCTCGTGACACCTCAAAGAGCCCAGACCATACTTAGCATGTGCAGTCACACCTAGAACTTAATGTCTTTTATTTCCCCTTCTTCATCTGCACATAATTACTGATGAAGTTTGCACTGTGTAACATTTATGGCAGAACTGTTGTTTTTGAGCCACTAAAGTATGGGAGTGATTGAAGATAAAGTTTATTTAAGAAAGCTGAATGTTTCACTTTCTGTAACCCTCCTGACACTGAGGATCTTGAGGAATTTCTTTACCAGTTTATTAATAAAAAAAGCTAAAATGTGATCTCTCAAAAGAATTAACTGTGCCTCATTCCTGTCCTGACCTGGCTGTTGTACTTGAGTGATGTGGTGACACTGGGCAAGGCCACTCCCGTGACAGACCCCTGGACACAGGAAGACCCAGGCCAGCAGACGGGACCCCAGTGTGGCCCCAGGCCCGGCACAGCTGCTGCCACAGGAGCTGCTGGGCTTACAGGCTGTGCACATGGCTAGCATCTGCTGCCTGGATTTAAAGGTGGGAGACTGCTCCCTGCATAGACAGTGTGCCCAGGAATGCAAGAGCTAAGATCAGATTTCCAGGCACGACCAATCCTTTCAGAGTCAGAAGACTGCCATTGGCAGGGTTTCCTTTCTGTGCTAAGGAGGATGGAAGATCACCTAATGGAAAGCGTATGGACTGGAGGAATGCAATATACATTACTAATTTTTACTGTTTTCCTGGATTAACTCTGACTCTGGATGACAGCTGACAACCGTGGCCGGACCCTCTTGTACCCCACACCACCTGTAGAAGCCATTAGATCAACTATGTCTGGTATAGTAATGAAAAGCAGGAGCAAACCCTTGCTAAGGGGGCTGAGAGACTGCAAGGGAAATCAAAGCTCCCACCTGCAAGAAATGAAATGGAAAAAGCTCTGGATGTGCCACCAGGAGACCGAAGCCAGGAGCAGCTGTGCAAGTCTGGGTCACTGACCCAACCCCCTGACAGGCACCTCGTCCCTCCTGGATGCTGCACTGCTGATAAAGCCCTGCTGTGACATCAGGAGTGTCCCCACCTGGGACCCTTTCACCAGCAATCCCTCCAGGTCACTCTTCCTCTCTGCCTTTGGATGTCCCCTTGGCTCCCACCCTACAGGCTCAGGAGCAGGGGGCTGGGGGAAGGAAAAGGAAAGCAGGGTTGGAGAGGGGAGCAGAGGGGCACGAGGGGAAGCTGAGGGGCACAGGGCCTGGAGCCACCAAATGGGCACATTTCCTGTCACTTCCCTGTGACACAGCAAGCTGGAAGCTCCTCAGCTCTCATGCTGCAGCTGACAGGACCCCAGCTATGTGAGAAACAGTGCTCCAAAGCCACAAGTGGGTGAGGTGGGGTGGGATGGGATGGTGGCCAGGGCCAGGAAAACCTCTTGGTAATGCAGTGAGCTTCCCTGACTACCCACAGCAGCCAGCATAGAAGGGTATTATTAACTTCTGGGCATTGCACAAGACAGAGGAGAATAGCAACCCCAAGGGCTGCCCAGGCAAGGCAGGGAGCTGTGCTGTGTGGGTGGCACTGAGGAGCCAGCCCAGCCCGTTCTGGCCAGCTGGGATCCCACGGCTCCCTCCCAACAAAGTGTGCCAGGATGAAAGCCACAGCTCTGCTACCCCATGGCAAGAGGGGCTGTGTCTTCTGAGTGCACCACAGCAGAGAGAGCTGGGAGGAATCACACAGAGCCTCTCTGGCCAGCAGGCACACAGAGGATGCACACCCCCCACGCAGACATTCACAAAAAGTACCCAGATCCTGCCCAGGGCCCGTGAGTTAGCCCAGAAGTTAAAGGCAGGTTTAAAGTCGACATCTGATTCTTTCCTATTTTGGGGTGAAGCTGCTGAACTGCTGCAGAAAGCCTCTGCAAAGGGTTTGATCCCACAGGAGTGAGGGCAGCAGTGGGAACGGCTCAATGCCCACTACAGGCATTTCCAGCTGCCTTTCTCATTCCCATTAGCTCCAAACTGACACGGAAGAGGAGGTGGGATGTTCCTCAGAGACAGCAGTTCCTGCCTGGTGCTGCTGCCAGGCACCTGGACCAGCCTCGTTGTAAGGAGGGGTCTGGAAGTGGTGGCAGCCCTGGGACACCTGGCCCACCCCAGCCCAGGCTGGTGCTCTGTGAACACCCATGTGATGGTCTCAGCAAAACAACAGGCAAATGTGACCCGAGTGCAGTTGGCACCATCCCGTTTGGGAAGACTAGCTCACTGTCATTGCAAAAAATGATTCCACACAGCTCCATCCCGAGCTCGATGCCATTAAACTGCTTCATGATCTGGATGAGGAATAGAGAGCATACTTAGAAGATTTCTGGAAGATGCTAAACTGGAGAGATTCCAACCACCTTGGAGTGGCTAGATTGGATGAGAGTGCAGTTTTGATAAAAGAGAGAAGCTATCCAAAATCTTCAGAATCCATTTCAACCACGGTCAGAGCTGGAAAACATGAGTAAAAATGGGGCTGGGCAGAAGTACTACAGAAAAACCTCGAGGACTGCTGAGGATCACTGTGGATAAGCCAGCAGAATGGTAGGACTAGAAAAAACAGCTCAACTTCAAAAGAAACATATTTAACTTTGACCGAGTTTCTAATGAAAATGAAATACAAGCCCTGGATGAAAGTACCTTGGGGAGATGAGAGGATCTCCATGACGGAGGATTTTAAGGAAAGGCTGGAGGAGCAGCTGCCCATCAAGCCCTCAGGTAACAGAGCTCCACACAGACACCTGGATTCGCTCCTGGTCCCTCTGGCCCTGCCCTTCTGTGAGCTGCAAGTGCCTGCCCATGACTGGAGCTGTGGGCAGCACCTTCCCAAAACACAGTACCTGGAGCTCTGGGGTCTCCGTGGTCTGATCTGATTCCTGGAACAAGAGAATGATTTTGCCTGGGGATTCCTGTGTCAGATCATTTAAAAATGGCCTCGTCAGGCTTTCTCTCCTTCCCTCCCGTGCAGTACCAACATCTGGAGGCACCAGGGGGGCAGAGGGTGGGTTTCCAGTGCCGTGCCCAGCACTGAGCTCACCAGCTGCGTGGGGCTGATCCCTGGAGGGGTCAGTGTGTGCACCAGAGCTCAGGCCAGCCTGTACTGCCCTGCCTGAGCACAGCCACCCCCCCGCAGCCAGGCACAGGTAGCAGGGTGCCTGTGAAGCAGATCTGACAGCCCCAGGCTGCTGGAAGGTCAGCACTGCCAGTGTGCATTGCACAGGGCTGCCCAACGGCCCAGAGCAACGCTGACACCGAGTGATTTCCAAAGTTTACTGTCTTGAATTACCTATGACTGATGTTTTGTGGGATTACGTAAGTGAAAACACAGGAACGGATCTCCTGTAGAGGTGTCTGGATTTATAAATAGATTTATTGCTCTTTGAAGTTCAGAACATACAGTTTCTCAACAGTGTAGACTCAGGCTTAAGAAGCCATCCTTGCTGGGCCAAGAGGCTGCGCTGCAGTTAATTATTTGTTAACAGGTTTAAAAGCCATGCCTCAGATGACTGACTATTTCAAATTAATAGCAAAGGTAATTGTGCCAAGCGTTGCTGCTCTGACTGCACTTTCCCAAAGAGCCTCGCAAGGCTGTACCAAACTCCCAGCACAAGCTTGGTCTAGGGAACAGAAACCTAATTCCAAGGGCTGCTCTCCCCCTAAAAACAATCATGTTGCAAGATCCAACAGATGAAAGCTGAAGTCTGCAATCCAAACCAAAACCAAGTAAGGCTGAGGGCATTAACTACTGCTACAAATTACTGAGGATGATGGAAGATTGCCTTCACATTGGAAGCACTAGGTTTTCAAAACTGTCTTACTGAAAAGGCCATAAAACCAAAATCCTCCTTCTTCCCTCAGTGGCACTGACATCCATCAACCAGTCAGTCGACTGTTCAAATGTCTGTGAGATTGAGCACCTGCTTCTGTGGGGGATGCTCTCCCACAGAAAGGCAGAAGACAGGCAGAGGGCTTGAAAGGCAGGCAGTGAAACTTTTGTTCTGCAGTTAGAACAAATGGTGATGTCAACTGTCTCCACACACTTCATCTTTACACATATCATCAGGCTCTTTGGCCCTATGGACACATCTCTCTTAAAGAAGATGTAATTGTGATAATTTATCCTTTCCTGCTTACATACCTCTTCCCCAAAAATGCTTTGCTGCAGCAAATGTTTCACCAGTTGTGAAAACTGGTGTCTGCAGACACAGAGCTCCCCTGGAAGGCCACCTGAGCTTGCTGGACTGTTTCAAACACCATAGAAAAGCTTTACAGCTTTCTGAAGGTGCACTCACACCACAGGTATATTTATAGAGCCTTATTCTACCAGAACTCTGAATTTCACCTTACTCTGGGCAATATCACAGTGGATTACCAAAAAAATACTCTGTGGGACCAATACTCTATCATTCAGTGAGACCCTCAGTCCTCAGGCCCTTCTCTAAGGCCCCAGCTGCCTTTGAAGCAGATAACCCATGTACCTACTGGCTGGTTTCTGAGTAGGTGACTTTAAATGGTCAGAACCTGCCTGGCTCTGTATCTCACTGAACACACATTTAAGGTGCTATCAGCCACACGGATCTGGACCACATGTCCTTGCTCTTGGTAAGGTACAGGGAGGGCAATCACCTGCCTCATCCTTCCTTTAGCTACCTGTCTTTGCCAACAAGGCTAGAGAACCATCCCCTCCTCGTGGACAACAGCAGAGGGTGAATTTGCTATCCACGGAACCAGTTTAATTGATGTCAAAATAGGAGCCAGCGAATCATCCCTGTGTAAGGTGATCCAAACCCAGCAACTCTATTAAAGCCAGCTTTGCTGAACAGCTACTCACACTCTGTACTTTCCACAATTGCTTCTAAAGAGGAACTTTTCAGTCTGTGTCAGCATTGATCTTCACTCGGAGCCCCTTCTGCAGGCCCATCTCTCACAGCAGCAGGAACCAGGGCAGCTTTCAAAGAGCCACAGACGTGTTCCAGCACCTGGGTGCTTTGTGTGAGCTGCACCAAGCTGACATTGCTCAAGTTTACCTTTAAGAATGATTTAGCACCTAATTACCCAAATAGTTTTTATTGTAACCTGCCCTGGCCCAAACCAGAGCTTATGTTCAGGGTAGCAGGCTCAGAAAGTGCCAGCCTCAGGAGTTGAAGGCACCAGCTGCACTCTGGCACGGGCCTGCTGAGGGGCTGCAGCTGTCCCCACACGGCTCAGGGGGCTTTCTCTGCATTGTCACTGCTGCAATCCTCCATCTCATCTCCCTTGAGAAGCCCTGACTGTCCTACACATCTGGACAATGTTTCCATCTGAAGGGTTGGTATACACTACCAAATAAGTATATAAATGAAGCGTAGTTTAGTTACAGACTAAAAATACGCTCGCTGCAACAACGCAGCAGGATTGCTAAAACACTTACAGATGGGCTTGTTAGACAGGATTGTTTGAGGCAAGGGAGAAAGTTACAGTGTGACCCAAATAACTTCCCTTTTTAAAAGCAAATTGCCACTTGGAATTACTTCCAGAGTGGTTGCAATGGCCTCACCTCTGTGAACTCAGCTGTCCTCAGTCCCTGGCACAGGCTAAGTGAGATCCTGGCATTTCAGTCTCCAGGTCTGCTAGCACCTCTCAGACTGTGAGCCAGGCATCTCTGGGAGTCTGAAACACTGGATCCACACCATCAAAGTCACCCTGACAAGCCATGAGCTGACAGCAAGGAGACTGGGTCTCCCTCCATGCCTGATCCATTGGAGCAGTGGTGTCAGGGGTTATCCAAGGGAGATATACACAGGTATGAGAGGTAAGCAAGCAAAGTAGGGGAAACAAACTCTCTGTGGCCTCTGAAGTAAATAATGGAGCCACCAGAGAAACTGGCACTGGCTGTGGGTGAGGAGCATCACCTGCCCTTAGCTTAGCCCACTGTGTGGTTTTTGGAAGAGGTCAGCAGCACCTGTGAGCAATGAGGTCAGGGGCCAAGCTGTGCCAGATGGTGCTTTGCAGTACCTGGTCTAGACTGGGAGGTCTCAGGGAGAGGGAGGGAAATCTGGCTCTTCCCAGGGACCATTTCCCACTGGATTGCCCACCTCCCTTTTCAATCTTCTTTCATGCTGCATCACTTCCCTCTAAATGAAAGAACATGAACTACAGAGGAGATGGCCCCATGTGGACTTGGTGGGATTGCTCTCATTTTGGAGAGGGAGCCAATGGTCACCTCAGGAACAGAGGATCAGACTCACCAGTGTTGACCCTTGCAGGCACTTCATTTAAAACTCCCTCAGATGGAGTATTTCTTGGAAAAACAGACATTTCTGACAGCCCTGGCTGTGCATATGTGTGTTGTTGGCAGGGTGGCATTGCTGCAGGATGACCATACATAAAATCTAACCAGCTGTGACAATGCTAATGACAAGAGGCAAAAACCCGAAGAGAAAACAAAGACAAGGGTCAAAGGAGTTCTGCTGCACACAAAACTCTTGGGAGTGAAGGAAAGGGGCTAGAGGACGAGCAGTGCTTTTAGTCAGAACAATCCCATGCCCACTTGGGAGGCACTAAAAGGATAAACACACTTCCCACACTGCCTGCAAATCCAGACATACCCACTTTACAAGACATAAAACTGCACACAGGAGAGTAGCCTGGAAAGGCATTCCAGTAAAGGCTTCTTTCAAGAACCAGGGCTGGAGGGCTTGTCCCAGGACAAGGGCACTGCTCCCTGTGAGTGCAGCAGGGACTGGGAGCCAGGGCACCTCCTCAGCACAGACCTGCCTGTGAACCTACTGGAAACAACCCCAAAGTGAGACCATCTGTTTCAACCTTCTAGAGAGACACTAATCCACGAGTGAGCCTTCCCTCTTGCCTCACAAAAGCTTGCTTCCTTTTAGCAGTCTCAAAGAACCATCTTTTTCCAAGGTTTCTGAACACTCAGTATGTTACTGTGCTGAAGAGACCACCCTCATCCTCATTCTCCCTCTGGGGCCTCCAGTGGAGCACTAAGGTGGGACTTCCCTCTGCAGGAGCTGCGCCCTCTTCCCAATCTGTTGCATGTGCCAGGACACACTCAACTCTCACGGGTTCTGCCAACTTGTGCAAAACTGAGACTTCAGTTTAAGCCATTCTTTAAAAGTTTGCCTGATTTGTCACCTGCCATTCTCCTGATATTTATACAGCCTCAGTGGTTAACACCAGCACAAGAACACTTTACTCCTTCCTTCAGCACTGCTGACTTCCACTTTCAGTGCTCCTTTACACCTTGGTCCTCCACAGACACTAGAGACTCCCTGGCGGGCTTCCTCTGAGAAATATTTTCATTATTTTTTTTTATGCCTCAGGCATGCTGTGGTTCAGTATCTTTTTCTGGCTTAACTTCTTATGGTTTGACGTTTCATCTGCCAGAAATTATCCTCTTTTTTTGTTCCCCTATTCCCTCATTCAGCTACAATGTCTATTGCTTAAAAGTTATCTTCTTACTTCTACGAATTGACTTTAATGTGTTACACTGGATTTTTTAGTGTTCTTTTAAAGATTTTTGCAGTGAGCTTTTAATTTTTAATCAATCTTCATCTGCCAGCATTTTAACCCCACTAGTTCCTCCTTTAACATTTTCCTATTTTATTTAGCCCTTACCTTTGAACTGTGCCATTTCAAGTTGTAGGCACTTACTGATAAAATTAATTTAACTACCGGACTTAATTTTTATTTTCAAGAGGCAGCATCACATTTTCGTTGACATGGACCTTGCTTATCACCCAGTGTCACTTGTACCCTGGTGTTAAAGTGTGGCACTGATTTAAGACTGAAGGCTGCTGAGAGCCTGTATTCCCTTACAGTAGAAATGTCTTTATAGTTTGGACGGTATCCAAAGAGTGAGCCAGATTTTCCACCTGTCTCACTTGGATACATAAAGTTACCTCATTTATTTAGATATTGCAATCAGCTCCTGCTCCTAGAATAGTATTTTTACCACCATCTTCTGTCTGTGTGGGGCGAGCACTCTCCTCCACGGGAGCTTCTGTGACTCGATGCAGGTGTCAGTTAATGATGAAAGCACTGCAGAGCCTGTCTGAAGGCAGCACATTAATAAAGAGACAGCCCTTGCACACATTTCTGTCTCCCAGCTACAGCAACAGGAGATTTACAGCTTTAATGTACCCCTGGAACAGGGGGCCTCCTTTCCCACGGAGAGGGGCAGCTGGGGCTGGCAGTCCTTTCTCCATCCACATTCACCCAGAAGGAATTGTTCTGTACAGGGATATGGCCCAGCCTCTTCCTCTGGAGCTGCACAGACTCAGGCAGGATGGAGATCATTTACTTAACGAAGTGGGGAATGAGCAAAAATGTTCTTCAGGAGCTCAGGATGTGTTTTTCAAATCCTCTCCAAGCCCAGCAGATGCCCAGGAAGCGCAGCAGAAAGCACCAGGGGTAAGGTGGGCTGCATGCCGAGGTGAGGAAGTGCAGCCTGGAGGACAGACCTGGGAGCTGAGGAGCAGGGAAAAGCCTCCCAGCCCTGCTGGCAGGAGTCTCCTTAGAGACTGACCCAAACACTCAAACAGGCCCTCTCAGACTGCTGTGTTTGCACCAGTCTCTAGGTTTACTCCACTCATAAATGTGAACCTCCCCTACCAGCTCTGTTGCAGCTTTTCATGTTTTTACAGGGTGAGCTCATTATGGATAATTATGCTTCAGATCACTGCAGAAATAAAGAGCTACCAGGGCTGGCCCATGTATCACAAACATAAAACTGTGTTTGCCACCAAGAGGAATAATTTCACACCAAGAGGCATTATATAATCTTGAATTGACAACATCTGAAGATACATTAAGGCTAGAATTGCAACATGCTGCACATAGCACAGGGTATCTGGGATGGCACAGACTGGGGTGTAAGTTCCCTCTTTGCAGCACAGCTCTCAGCACTGTGCTCTCTGTGAACCTTGGCAGAGCACATGTCCAGGGCAGCATCAGCACCCAGGGTAACAAACATCCAGGAGACACAGACATGCTCAGATCAAACCAGTTCTTCAATTCCACACTGGCATCCATGCTGCCAGCCTATGGCACAGGTTTCTTTGTAATTATACTTTGTGAATTTTATAGAAGTGTGCTATTCATATGGAAAAACCAATGTGCTGTAATAACTCCACACTGGCATTGGAAAAACTAAGTATGAAGCCCAATTAATTTATGACTAATTCTCTGCCCCCTTGGGGAACAGCGTGTTCCCAAAATGCCATCTGCAGCAGCAATCCTGTCTGCACAGGGAGCACCAGGCACACTGGGGCTTGGCCTGCCCTAGCAAACCCATGAGATACTCTTTTCTGTATTAATTAAGGGGCAAAAAGGCACTGAAGATCCTCTGAAATAACCTTCCTGTTATTTTGAATGCATAAAAATAGATTACTCATTTAGCAATTTAGGTAAACAGCTCGTTATGAAAAGTCATTAGGGAATAACCCTTCATGATTTCATTTCTTGATCGTTTCCTGTCTAAATAAATAAACATGAACTCAAGTGACACAGATTCCATTACTTTTGTGCACATATTCTTAAATGATTTCTTTCATACTATTTTGAATAACTTAATCTCCTCCTTTCTGTCAAAGACAACATATTAACAAACATGGCTGGGAACAGCAAAGTCTTTCAAAGATAAAACAAGCTGTTAAAAACTTCTGTTTAGATTTAATCCAGGCAATGATCAATTCTGATTCAAAGAAATGTAGTAAAGTTGGAGGGAATATTTTGTTTTGACAAACTGCACTTCTACGTGACTTTGAGAACAGAAATGCAACTAGCAGTATCTTACAAGATTATTAAAATCTCTTGTTAAAATTCCTCATTAAACGATGTTCTGCCACGATTTCAATCCTGACCTCTGCAGCACAGCCTTACAGGAGTACAGCAGCAGAAGTACATCTCTGACATTGGCAAATCCTCCCCATCCCAGGAGAACCACAGCAAACGCTGCTTGTCCATGGCTGCACACAGGACACTGCAGGCTCTCCCTCTTCTCAGCCTCAGGCTCAGAATCAGCTGTTGCAGTGAGGTCTAACCATGGCTCTGATTTTTCCATGTCAGACTTCACCAAACTCCATTTACTCCTCAAATGGCAGCTCAAGAAGCAAAAGAATGGCAGTTTCAAAAAAACTGAAATGACAGCACTGAAGACATTCTCAGATGTATTTCCCTACATCCTGGTTTAGAGAACTTGATGGACTCTCAGTGACTTTCCCAAAAAGCCTTAGCAGTCACCCTTCTTTCATCTCACATCCAGGCTATAATCCCACATACACAATTCCCATTACCCTCCTGGAGAACAGTGAAGGACAACACCTATGGATAGCAGGGACCATCACCCTCCTGGAAAGCGTTCTGGAGCTATCCAGAGAGAGAGAGAAAGAGAGGATTCCCGAAATGCCAAGCAGTAACCTTCAGAGAAGGCAGCTGCTGTTCAGTTAGATATGTATTGTTTTAAACCTCCCTCAATGACTGACTGGGAATTCTGCTTCTTGCTCTGAAAAAAGGAAAGAGCATCTTTTGTTTGCTTGACCCTGAAAGGCAGAGGAAGTTGAAGACTTTATTTATTCAACCCGAAGACATGGGAACTTACAGGCCATTGTCACTTCCCAAAGAGCTTTTGTTTTTATTTTCCTCCTCAGACTGTGTGGGTTCTGTTTGCCTTACAGATTTTTCACAGACAGTTTGCTACCAGTCTGAGACATCTGTGACTTGCTTGCACATGGCTGTCAGTTGAAAGGAGGTTCTTTGTAGCTGCTTGATGGCAGAAATCGCTCCAGTTTTGATCAAAAAGCCTTACACTAGATTTGTTTTCCACCTTTTTAATTAGAATGTGTATTATTTGAGAGCACTTTTGAAGTCTGTCACGTCGGTATGATGATGGATGTCAAGAAGGAAAGCTGAGGGAACTGGTCACGATCAGAAGTTGGCCAAATCAAGAGAGCACACGGACTCAGCTGAAGTCATCATTCCATTCAATTTCTGCCTCTGGGAGATTATTTTGCTGTTGGATTTCATGACAAAAAGCAATCCTTGGCAGAAGAGGGCTCCTTAAGAACCCAGAAACACAGAGGTTATCAAGGGTCAGGCACAGAAACAGCTATCTAAAAGGCAGACTGCAGACAAATCCCACTGGGCTACATCAGACTAAGGACCTATCCAGAATATTTGTAAAAAATTCAAAACTCTCTCTGTCATGGTTGCCAATTCCAAGAAAAGGAGTCTTAGATTTCACCAGGGGCATTCTCATCAGGCCTCTCACTTTTGTTTTGGCCTAGAGCACGGACATCAACTCTCAGCTTCAAGAGAGTGAATCATGGAAGGACTTTGACATACAGGGAACTGTTTTGCACAGGGATCCTAAGAAGAGAAAAGACCTTTCTGGTCTTTGTGCTGCTGCTGAGGCCACCAGTATTCCTGATGAGTACACACCTGCACAGACACCTAGAGCTGCTGCTACCAAGAGCAGGTGCAAGCTGTGAGAGTCCCTCAGCTAATCCCAAGGAGAGCTGCATTCCTGAAAGGGGCTTCTTGAATTGATCCATTGAACTGGCTCTCTGACACTGCCTGTGCTCGCTCTGTGTGCTGCACAGAGCAGTCCTGCTGGGCTGGGCTGGGCTGCAGAGCTGCAGGCATGCTGCAGACACAGAAGACTTCTGCTGGAGTGGGAAGAGTGGCTCAGCTATGCTGTTCTCTATAGGTTACTTGGATCCAAAGATCTATGTTGTAACCCACTGCATTTTTTACAGCAGTTAAATAAAGAGAGGGCTAATGGCAGATGGTTTCACTTAAACTTCAAGAAAGGCACCGCCTATATGTCAATTTGGAATTGGTGTAATGAGCCAACAACATTCTGAATTACAATAAAAGCAAATTTAGGAATGAAACCTACTGGAGACTTCGCTGGTCTCAAGTGCATAGTTAGATTTCTGAAATAATAGCTGCGATCCAGCATAACAAACATGACTTACTTGAAAACAAGAGCCTGAGTTTAACTGTAGATTGCAGTTCATTTTCACTCCCATGAGAAACTGCAAGATATTTCTTCTTGGAGTAATTCCTCAGGAAGGCACACCAATGGTGCCTCCAAAACCACGTAGAGCAGCACTGGGACTCCCCAGTTCTGATTTTTTTCTTCCAGGCTTACCAATGCTGAAGCCCTTAGGTACCACCAGGCAGATTTTCTGTGAGTATTGCACGTGTTCACAAATGTTGGGGCTTTGACACTGCAGCTCAGAGTTGGGCATGGCTGGCTGCAGGGGCCAAGGGCAGAGCTGTACCACGGGACAGCAGCCAGCAGAGACATGGGTGTTCTGGTTTGGGACAGATTTGGGAGGAAAGGACAGGACCATACAGTCACCCCCGGACAATGGGGCAAGGGCAAAAGGCTGCCAGAGCATCTGGGGAGGTAGAAAAGGAAGAGCTGCCAGCAAGCATTGACTGTGAACTGGGGGATGGCCCAGCAAGCTTGGAAAGGGGCTCTAACCAGGGGTGAAGAAGGAAAATTGAGTAAGAGGTGGAGGATTAACATGTACCAATGTGTAACGAGTTCCTGTACTTCAAAAAATATACCCTTCAACATATTTAACATATTAAACACATTTAGATAGGCAAATGTGTTTCTGTGCACCTGCACAGTGAGGATCAGGCTCTATCCTAATGCTTACTGACAGGCATGGGTGATTGAGGCTGACCCTGAGAAGGAGCACACGGCACAGTATTACAAAGTAATGGCTGTTTTTACTATTTTCCAGCATAGACCAACTGAATACTTGAAAGCAAGTTATCATCTTGAAAATTAGCAACATACTGCTATTGCCTTGTACAAGACCTTCTTTTCAACTTCCATCTTACTGACTGCACACACGTGCATGTACACATCAATGACAAGATTGTCTGCTGACGTTTGCCACTTCCTCAGAGCACAAGGACTGCCACTTTCCTCCCAGAAAAACTCTTCAGGCTGTAACCCTGACTGTGCTTTGTACACTGGTGAAAACTGCCAGCTCAGTCTCGCAGAGCCATGTCAGGAACCACCGTGCAGAGCCATGTAGGACAGCAGTGGACAACTCATTCTACTCCATACTCGTCATCCATACCTGCTCTCTGTCCCTACAGCCAGCGGTGGGAACAGCTCAAGCCAGCCTCTAGTGCACCTCAGAAGGTACCAGAACAATCCAAGTGTGATCAGGAAAGGGTGACTGTCCTGCTGGGAAAAGACTGCCCAAGTAGTTCAAAGGGTTGGTTCTCAACTGCCCTGTCAAATATTTCATCTTTGGAAACAGTGTCATGGGTGAACTTTAGTACACAGAAAAAGACCCTGCAGAAGTAAGTGATGAAGTCCTGAAAAAGCTTCAAAACAAAGACCCCTTCGCTTGCATTCCTGTCATCTCCTCTGCCAGGGGTGTGTCAGTAAAAAGGAGGGGCAGGGAAGTGGCAGTAGAAAAGGTTCCCCTTCTTGCAGAGAGATCTGGCTGAGGCACAAGGAAAGAGAGGACAAGTTCTTTCACTGAAAGTTTTGCCAATTTCTCCAAAGGAGACTCATCCTTTTCCAGCAGCCAATTCTCTGCAGGTGCACAAAGAATTCAGGTGGGCTTAAAAGAACAGCAGACAGCTGGGAGGAAAGCTTTGTTGTCAGCCAGCTTCCAGATGCTTGTGCAGGACATCTCCAGTCTCCAGAGAGGGAGAACAGGGTGGAGAAGCGATGTTCTCAAAGGAGAGAAATGGGGTCTTCTCCAGGCGGAACATTTCAGAGAATCACTTCCTCCAAGTTATCAATAGCCAAATTAAAAATCAAGCTAAGTTACCTACTGGCTCTTGTGTGTCTTGTAACCTTTTTCCTAACACCTGGATGAGTGTCACAGAAGAATTGTGTTTGATGCTGTTGTTTACTTAATGCTATTCTTGTGTCTCATCTGTTTCGACATCTCTGCCCAAATCCCTGGACATTTTTTTTATTTCCTGGATTATGCTGATGTTCCAAAGAAAAATCCTGAAGAACTGAAGAAAATATAATTTCACAATGTTTCATTATTAATGGATAAGATTTGTCACTGGATTCTGATGCATATTTTCCAAATTATATTTACTCCAACAAATGAAAAGTTATTTCAAGTAAAAACAGGACTCAGTAAAATGTTGAGAAGAAATAATTTGTAATTTAGAAATAGTGTTTGCACTTCAAGTGATGAAGTGCCCACTTGTATGTGATAATTCAGGTCAGCCAGAAAAGGATTTTTGTAATAGACATAAAAAGGGAGTTTCAGGCAGATAAATGCCAAAAATAATTCTGATACATCTAATAAAAATTCCCCCAGGACAGCTGTACAGATTATCACACTCGGCTGTACTGCATGGGAAAGTGCAATTATCAAAATGCCAAAAGGTTGAACTGATTCTTTTTTTCTTAGTTTATGGAAATTCGCATCATCAGATAATGTTTTCGGCATGCTGGGATTTAACAAGAACATTGGGGTTTATGATTCACATGTACTGTAAAACACAGATGTTTTAAAAAAGCATTATGTGTACAGTTGTTCAGAAAGTAAAGTTTACACTGCTCCAGGGTTCTCAGTGCATTTGATGAGTGTGGCAGTGACCCTGTGCCCCAAACATGTCCTAACTTGGCAATTCCTCACCATCTGAATTCATGATACATTTGTGCAGGCCGTGTCCTGTCTCTCATGTGGGACTGAACTGCTGACCCAGAACATTTCTGGGCACTAACAAGCCCGTGCCCCAGTGCAGAGCTGTTTTCTCTGCTGTCCTGCAGCACTGTAACGTGATGATTATTAATGCTGACCAAATCCTGACCAGGCAGTGCTCAGAGGTCCCACTCACACTGAGTGTTGTATAACAGCCTGGTAAACAGCTGAGGAGGGCCAGGGAAGGCAGTCAGCATCCTAACAAACCAGCAGGGCCAAGGAATTTGCCCTGCTAAGCAGGCGTAGGAGGAACCCAAACGAGGAGATGAGGACAGTCTCCATGGGCTCTGTAAGCCACAAAGTTAGAGAAGTTAAATCCCATTCATGTAACCCTTAATTGGCTGGGTACAAACCACCAGGACTGGATGGCACCTTTCCCGTCCTCAAAGGAGCCAGAATGAGACACTGCACAACTGCTGGCCAAGTCCCACCTCTCCTCACAGGCTGGGTGACCAGGCACGGGGGATTAGCCAGCACTCCAGCTCCAGTGGGGACCCTGGCAACTAAACACCAGTAATGACCAGTTTGACTTCTTTTGCAAAGCTGTAATGACAGACATTTGGCCCAAGTTTGCTTTTCACTTACAAGTCAGTCACATCTCTTTGAAACTGTTCTCTTACCGTTCCCTTTCTTCTTTTGCACTTACCATTGATGTTTACAGCTGGCAGCACTATAGACATCTTTGGTCTCCTGGTCTTGTTATGTGTGGTGGCTGGCAGTAACAGGTGGTCCTGGAAAACAGCAGAAAAGATGTGTTAAATCTACTCTCAAAGTAGAGAGCTGGGAAGATGCCTTTCCATTCTCCTACTGGCATTCCACACTGAACTGTTTACAACAGCTCAGAAAATTCATATTACTCAGAGAGCCTTCCAAAAGTCACAGCCATTGCTCATGCTGTGTAACCAAGAAGAAATCCCTACTGCATGCAGCAGAATATGAAAAAGCCTTTATCATGTGGAAAGACATGGAAACTACTATTAAGCCCTCATTCAACAGAGTGCTTATGTATATCATTAAAGCAATTTAACTTGACTTCAATGATATTTAAACATGTGGTTTAAGGACCTTGCTGAACTGAAGCTTTGACTTGCTGTCTCTGTCAAGCCCTACACCACACGCCTGGAGCAGCAGGACTGCACTGCTCAGAGCTGGGGGGGGTGTGAAACACCAGCTCTGCTGCCAACACCTTCCAGGGAAGTTGGGTGGTAAGGATGGGCTTCAGTATCTGATCTCTGCTGGGTGCTGCTGTGAGACAGCAGTGCCCGAACTCATTGCCCTGGCTCTGACAGCGGAAGCTGCATCCTCAGGAGATGCTCTGGGTATGGACCTCGCCTGCAGGAAAAACACAGCCTTCCTTCAGGGTTCTTTTGCTGTTGCTGAACTCAGGCTGCTCAACTTGCAGCCTGCAAAAACACGGCTCTTCCCTTATCAACAGAACTTAAAAGCTCTGGTTCAGGCATCTCCCATATTATTAAGCAAGTTTGATGCTCTCCTTTCATATTTTCCCATACAAACATTTCATATTTTTGGGCAAGGTTATCTTTTTGGCAGACTGAATTAGACTTCCTTCAGGATACATTAATTTATTAATGTCAGGGTAACTGCAATTTTGCCATTTTGAAATATAAACACTACACTGTTATATATAAGATTCGGAGAACTGAGTTACACACGAAGTTAGGTGTTAAATATATCAAGATATTCTGCAGATACATTGCAGAAATATCACTCCCTTTCTCTTTTTTTCCCATCAAAAATTTCCCCCCCCAAAGCACCAAATGACTGACCATGAAAAAAAAAACATTACTTAAAGAAATGTCTGCAAAAAACATCTTGGTACCAAAATTATAAAACCACTCTGGTATAATTCTCAGATCACATACGTAATTCCCATTTCACTTTTGAACCGCTGAAGATTAAGACAACATTCGCTGAGACAATGACCCTTACATAAAAACTGTTCTTGAAATCCAACGTTCCCAAAGGAACAGACCAAAGATAAGATGTCCATTAAATTACATTTTGTAATAATGCCCTTGTCATGATTTGATGACTATTTTTAGCAGAGCTTAGAAAATGCTTATACTGTTTGGTTTCTTTTCTTTTGCAATGCTTCTGAGAGTCCATCATTACCTACCAAACCACAAGTACTGCACAGATTACCACCTGAGAGTCATTACAAGTAGCTTTTTGCTAACCTATCTGAAGAGTGGTGCATTAATTTATGCTGCCTTATTATGGCACCTTTATTTACTTATGTAAAAATTGTATTAAGTACTACCACAAGGACTTTCCAGTTGTATTCAAACGTGCTTTGGAGTTGCTGCAGAACCTCCCAGTGATTCAACACCAACTCTGGAGAAAACAGACAAACAAAAAGCTCTAAATCCAGACTGCCACCAGGAGCTAAAGTGCAAGATGCACACATTGTCTGGAAGCTGCCCATCTACAAAGAGACATTTCATAAATCTGGAATCAGTGAAATTGATCCATCTCTCTAATCATCTTTATCTTTCATATGCACTGTGACAATCAGTCCAAACTTGCAGAATTTCCTTCCTACCCTCATTCTTCATTGAAGTCAAAGGGTATGCTGCAGAATATCAGATATTATGACCACAACCACCCACAACATTGTCAAGTCCAAAAATGTTCCAATAGTCCAAACCTTTTATTTGAAAGCAATACAAAATTAATTCTATGCCACAGAAATGAGTGTACAGATTAGTGATTTGGAAGATATTAGACATTTAGAAGCACTGTCTGAATGAGTTTCTAAAGTGTCCTGTGCTGTTCTGAAGGATGCTGAATTGCACCCCAGAGGGGGCTTTGACACTATCACTCATCCCTAATTTAAACAGTAGACATAAAAAACCCCCTAAGTTAAAATACTGTTTGTGATATTAACACATGGTAGAAAACTAAAAATGAATAAAAGCAAATTTTGCAAGTCAGCATCTGGCTCAGGAGCATGAGTGTCAACCAGAGGCAGAATAAATCAGAACTATTACCCAACAACAGATGGCTTTGGCTTGGGGCAGGAGCTGCACTTAGGCGACAGCTTAAATAGACAAAGCAGACCTGAGACTGCTGGCAGAACGACTGGAAAAGTATCAGCCCGGAAAGAATATTTCAAATGAGACCCTTGCTTCAGCATTCTTATTTTGCTTTTGATCATCTCTGCAGTTCTGTGATACTGAAGCCAGATGAACCGGACAGATAAATATAGACAGAGATACTAAAAATCCAGCCACGAACACGTTACCTTAATTTAGTAAGTCTCAACAACACATGGAACTGCAATAAGGATTCTGAGGTTTCTTGCATATCAGATCAGTGTTATCAGGGCTCTAGCAGGGGTAAAGCTTTAGAGCCTCATGTATCTCTAACCCTACAGCCAAATGGCAATGGAAATCCTGTTCCACTGGGCTAGAATATTCCAAAAGTGCTGCTGCTCCTGCAGCTTCAGCCTCAGTCTCATGACATGTGCTTTGGTACTCAAAGTCCCTCCTACCTAGATGCATGAAAATATGCAGACATTGTAGCTTTCATTTTCATTTCTTCATTAAAAAATTGGCTTTAAATCTCTTAGTTTAAGGACATAAACAAAACATCATCACTGCACACCATGAGGTTTCATTAAACAGAGGAAAAAAATGCTAGTCATGGGTCTTTTTGATTTCATTTTGTTTCTTAAACTATCATCACTTCTAAGCTAGACTCTCAGCTTTTAAATTAATAGAACTGGCAACATTGCTTGTTTTGGCTTTTGCAATGCATATCCCATCAGCCACAGCACCTCCCAGGGAGCAGTCCTGCACCTCCTCCATTCCTGCCTCACTGTGTGACAGAAACACACAGGAACTAATCCTCACAGTATGCCCACGATAGAGGAAAATATTCCAGGGAATGTCTGGAGGAGAGGAGCAGCATTTGAGGGAAGCCCGTGTGACACGGGACACAAAGGAGCCGATTTCCAGCCCTGCAAGGCTCTGCACTCCCAGCATGAGCTGTCTTTCCTCCTGTCAAATCAATTCCCCCAGATTTTTCTTACCTTCTTAGTTGTTGTGCTTAGGTATGGATAAGTATTTTTCAAAAGGTTTTTCTGAGGTCTTAATTAAGGAGCCTTGTTTGAGATGTGCTTTGTTAGAGCATACTCAGCACATCTGCCTGTGCGAACACTGCTGCCCGTGCTGCTGCAGGGCAGCCGAGCCTCCGACCCTTCCTGGTGGCTTGGAGCAGGACCCTGCAAAGTACAGATGTGATCCATGCAGGATCCAAGGCCCCAGGAACACAGCCCCCACCCCACTTCCCACAAAGACTTCCTCAAGATGTCCCAACAAGCCCTGCTCTACGGTAAGAGATCCATCTCTGACAAACCAAGGATAACCTTTTGCAAAAACAAGTGACATTTGCTACTTTACAACAATGAAAGCTCCGAGGAGACTGGATTAAAATATCAAAGGAAAACTTTAATGTGCTGTTCTGGTAATTTGCCTTGATGAGGAGATTTGATCTTTCCCACTGCCTTGGAGAGCAGCTGTGTGCCAGAATACTGCAACCACCAAAGGCAGTTGCCAGAGCAGAGGGGACAAACGGAGCCAGGCGTGCCAAAGGGCAGTGTCCAGCAGCTTCCCAAGGCTCCTTACAGCAAACAAACACTGGAGCTGGGCATTTTTTCATCTCTGTTTATGACTAAGAAGTCTCCCAGGGAATTGTGTGCCTCAGTCTCTTGCAGCCTGACTCTTCCTGCTGTGGTTCCAGGACCACATTACAGCCCTGAGGAGCTCCCCACATGGCACGGAGGGGCCATTTTTCTTCAATGGCACAACTTCTGGCAGTGTTCAACACCTCCTGGCAGCTTAAAACCTTATCTGTTCACTGTCTGACCATACCTAGTGACCTCAAGATGAAACAGGTAGAAAACAAGGACTTTTTTTATCATACAGAAATTGTGCATCAAATCCACACAGGTCTTTCAAACCTATTTTTTCTGAACACCTTCAGGGATTTTGAGTCCATGATGTGACACTGGACCTTCTTTACAGGTATGCTTTTGACAATACAAAGAATGTGCAACAAAAATGTGCTCTCCAAGGCCCAAAACACTGCATGCCACTTCAGAGACTGATTCAGAGAACAAATACTCCAAGGAGCTAGACTTCTTAAACCCCTGGGCTGACAAGAGCCCATGAGCCAGCTTTTTTTCCCACAAACCACAGATTTCACGCTTTTTAAAAATGTCAAGATCGTTGTTTCAGGCTTTCTGCTGTTGCCAGAGATGTGATGTGTCTGTCCTGTTCTCCTACACAAGCCACTGACCTGGCCCTGAGCAGCACCACAGCCTTTGGCACACAATTCCTGGCCGAGAAATGGTACCTGAGAACTTCCTTCTCAGGAGTCCAGGGCTGGTTTTCAGCAGCTCTCTGATACAAAAGGAGGCTGTTCCCCATGGAAGAGAACTCACCAAAGTGCACTCAGGGCCACGGGGCTGATCCTCACCTACCCCAGCAGTTCCTAACGCTGTAAAGCACAGAGCACAGATCAGGATGTAAATGGGAGTCAGGTCTTGGCATTTCTGGTTTCCTCTGCCAGTTCAAAAAGGAGGTGTATGAAAGTTTGCAAATTTGTAGAGGAAATGGCTGTATAATTTCATGGCTGGTTCATTTGGGGGATGGCAACCACACGGTGCCCTGAGGTTACATCACAGTGGATGCAGCACTGGTCCACCTGAAAATGCCAGAAGTTCTGAAACACTGCCTTGGCTATCAGTGTAAACAGGGCAGAAATGCAGAGGGAAGGGTGCCTCTGGAAACATTTCTGACCCTTATATCTGAAAAACATGGGGATGGTTTTAAAAACAGCAAAAAAAAAAATAGGAAACCAATTAAAATCTCTACACAAACTGTGACTCACAGCCACCACTCCTGCTCATCATACCAGGAACTAAGTAAAGCTGACTTGTTTTTAAAGTTGATGTGTAGAGGTTTTTTTTAAAGGTAGACCTTAGGAATCCAAGGAGATTTACTCACCTCATCACGGCTCCTTACAGGGAATTCATGACATGAAGAGTGTGGGAGCAGGTGAAAGATGGGATAGTGACTGCAAGGAACCCACAGAAAACCCACAACAAAACTTCACAAGTTATCAGCCTCCCTGCACCAGCTCTCGACAGCCCACCCTGAGAGAAGCTTTACCACTTTGTGTTTAACAATAGCATTTAATTTAATTTGAAAGTGTACCGGTTCTACCTATGTTAACCTCGATGTTAACACATTTTAACACAGTTTGAGTTTGGAGCACACTTAACGAGTTTGCAATTGAGAATTCAAGCCCAAATCATAGAGTCTAATTTCTAGATTTCAAGTCCATTTTGAGGGATGGGGAGAAGATTGTCCCAGAACAAGAAAGCTCCAAAAAGCAGTGGGAACAGAGATTCTTTTTCTGTTTTTATTTTTGCCAAAATTGCTCCTTTTCACCCCAGCGCTGTTCCAAACACAGTGTTTCTGTGCACAGGTGGTTTTTACAGCCTGTACTTTGCACACAGTGATGGAATAAAGTGATATGATTTTTATTTAAGTGTTTTACCAGAAATAGCTCAATCCCACAGTCAATAAAATACCCTGTAGTGTAAGATTACACCTTTCTGCCATTCCCAGACAAATTTTCATAAATAAAACCTAACTGCACTTTGGAACAGCTTCTAGTCACTGTCCCTGCAGAAGAAGGAGTTGCTATCCAGTTCAGTTCCCACATGAGAGACCTTTTAATGACAAAGTCCTTAGTGCCTTTTATTGTAAACTGTGCTACTGCCAGATGTGATATGGCCTGGGCTCCAAAACCAAACACCTCGCTGTGAGTCAGACAGCCTTGTGAAAATCCCAGAGACCTCAGAGGAATGGAAAATTCCCTCTGTCCCAAGCTTCCTTCAGAGGAGCTTCCCCCCTCCCTTCAAAGGCAGCACTGCTGCCTGTCCACAAGCAGGGCTCAGCTTTGGAGCAAAGCTTCCTCCATGGAAAGGAGAACCTGCAGCAAAGGATCTCTCCTGGATTAAGAACTAGAAAGCTCATGGGGACTACTAAGGATAGCAGAGACCTGCTGGGCACTGTGTCCTTTGCAGTTCACAAACATACAAAGCACTCTGGAGGTGCACAAAAGGCAGCTCTAAAGCAGATGTCATAGAAAGGTGAAAAAAAATGGTATATAATTCAGTTTTTCTATTTTCATGGCTTATAGTCCCTTTGTTCAACATACAAGGCCAAAGAGGAGGAATTATGCCCTAAGATAACACTGAAAGAAGCTGGTAATCAGGTGTCTATAGACTCTACCCAGTGAGCCTCTGAGAAGGCACCATGTCTCCCTCTAGGAAGTGGAACATGAGCACACTTCCAAAGCCAGGCTCATTACCCTTCTGTCCTCCTGAAACATCTATCTTCATCCTGTTAAAGTGACACCAGAGCTGCAAAATCACCAGCTTCTCTCAAGCTCCCCTGCAAATCCCTCATTCTGGAATTGCCCATGACAAATCCACCTCATCTCCATCCAAGCTATTTCAGTATCATTTTTGACTTGCAAGACATCGTAAATAAGAGCCACTAAATACCATCATCCTTGCCCTGTGGGGATAGGGAATGCCCCAGGAAATCAGAGTTTGCAGAAGCTTGAATGAGGTACAGCAACACCAGTCCAACTGCAAGGGAGAACGAGGTGAAGGAATCCCATCTGGACTTTATTTCTGTCATAAATGTACCCTTCCTTGTAGTTTTGTCCTTTTTGATTTGAATAAGAAGGAAAAAGGCCATATGAACATGGAGGGCACAGGACAGAGACTGGACAGAAATCCTGCCAATTAAACTTGTCTGCAGAACTGCTCTGCAGGCCCAAAAGTAAAGAACAATGCATGCATTTGCTATGATGTAATTTTGGTTTGGCAGCAGATTAAAAAAAAAAATCCTAAATGCAAAGTAAGAGGATGTGAGAGATAGAATTCTATGTTTAAGTAAACAGTTTTGGTTAAAATCATATAGGAAGGTTCTAAAGGACTTGAAAATGCTTTGATAATTTGTGTGTGTGTTATTTGTGGACATTAGCTGAGTTTCAAAACAAACTGGAAAAGGTATGTCTAGCTGACTTAGTTCTGTGCCTCTGTGAAGGAAAAAGAATTCCAGCTTGTACTGGTGGAAAAGTTTCTCCCTTACGTTTGATAAGGATCAGATTTTCTTCTAAAGGCTGTCTCAATCTACCCAGCATCATAAAATTAAAAATGTTGGCTTCAAATTATTTGAAAATTATGTTTCTCTGCCATTTTCTGTCCTTCCCAGGGGCTATAGAAGCACAGAAATGCAGTTCCTCTATAACTCCCAGTTGAGTCTGTCAACTGTCTTTGCAAATTTTATAAAGTTGTAAGACCAAAAGGCATTAATTGCTTTATTACTACTACCCATAAAAAGAAATACCCCTCCTTCTATAATTCACTGCAGCAGAGCTCTGCTTTTGCATAGCATCTGCAGGCTATTAGTTTTGCAACTGCAATCTGTAATTGCAAAAACATGTAATTTAGGTAGGGCATGTGAATCCAGCCCAGTAAAACCAAAAAGGATATAATCCAGATTCTTTGCTTCTCTCACAAAACGTTAACCCAAGGTTTCTATACTTGTCAGCAAGACCTCAGGTCTTCTGCAGAACACAAATCCTGGATTCCCAGAGTTACTGCTCAGCTGGAGACTGCCCCAAAAGGCACACAGCACCCCAACTGGAGTGGGGAATGCTCCCACCAGCAAACAGCTTTTTTCTGCTGCTCTGCCTTTTGCAGCCCAGCCACAGGAGCACAGAGCCAGCCAGTGCACAAGAACAGTGCAGTTCCATGGGCACACTCCTTGCAGCGGAGCCTGATCTCTTCAGATCACGTTCCCATGAAACAGAAGCTGCACGGCTAAAAAGGAATTTGTGCCAGGCTTTCTCCAAACGCTGGCTCAACATAGCCCTGCAGTTTCAAACCCATGTGCTAATACAGCTGTCCTCTGCTTTCTCTGCCAGCTGACTTCAAAGGCCAGAGAAGTACTGGAACACTTTGATCTCGCTCTGTGCTGAGATCTCCATCCTGAGAGCTCTTCAGAGCCCACTTGACAAAGCCACAGCCAACTCAGTGTCAGCAACAGCCCTCCTCCACACAGGAGGCTGGACCAGAAGGCTCTTCTAAGCAGCATTTCCAAGATCCATAAGGACCTGGGCTCAAATTTGGAAGTCTGTCAAGATCATACTTCTGCCTTACCTTTTCCCTGTCTTGCTAACTTGCAGACCTCTCATGAAAAGACTGTACGAGAAAGATGCTGACAGCAATCAAGGTTACAAAGATATTAAAGACAGCAATCAGGGTTAAATACACATGAGAAATGTTCAGGAATAGCTACACTAGTCCAGGAAAGGTCACACAGCCTGTGACTGAAAGCTCTTCTGGCAGAACAATTTCATTTCAAAGCAGGAGAAAGGATCCTCTCTTACAGAGCAAAAATGCCCACACATGCAGGCAGCTGGGGATTCAAGAGAACTTTAAAATCCTAACCAGAAACAACTGTTAAGCAGAGTCAAGACTTCAATCTTTTTTAAATCAAGGCAATTAATTTGATCACAGTGTGTTCAGTCCTACAACACACATGGACAAGATCCAGCCCTGATCTGAAACTACTGTCTTCTTGTCTTCTGCAGCAACTGAAAGAATTTAAATCTCCCATTCAAGCTCCACACTATGTAAGACAGCTACAAGCCAAGAAGTAGATCACCTGCAGTTGCCAATGCAGCACACTCAGCATCTTGGACAGCTGAGCTAAAGAAGCAGAGACAGTCAGAATTTGGACACAAGATGCAGGATTCAATCTGAAGGGCAACTTTTATTAAGTGAATCCAACACGTTCCCATGGAAAGAAAAATTATATCTATATATATATACATTAAAAATATATAAATATTGTATTATACTATATATAAAATTATATTTTATTTATATATATGTATATGTGCATGTATATATATTACTGGTGCACAGGTGAATATACATTTAAAGCTTTGGGTAAAAATACTACTAGACTGCAAAACTTAATTTTACAGAAGCTGTTAATTATTCTAAAAAGTGTGCACCTGGTCCCTCATTTGGCACAACAGGACCCAACTGTTCATTAGCCCAAAAACTGAGCACACGCAGGTGCATTCTTGAGTTGAACACCTGGGATTTATCTTAAAACATGTTTTAGTGCCTGCAGAGAGCACATATGTCCTTTGCAGCCACGATATCAGGCACTGGATTCAGATCCGGCTTGAGGGAATAGAATGACACCTGCAGCTTTCATCTCACAGTCATTGCAACCTTCTCCCTTTCCTCATCCATCCACTGATCTGTGATTGTTGCCAGCTTGCTGGAAATACATTCACTGGGAGGGGTAAACAAGCAGATTGAAAGCAGGGCTAATGACAAGAGAGAATAAAGAAAGCCTAAATTAAACTCAGATCAAACCCGGTGGGAGCCAAACTCAGGGTGCTCCTCTCTCTTCTCCCTGCTGGGACAGCCCCAGCTTGCTGCTGCTTGCCCTTGAGTGCCTGTCCTGGTTTCAACTGGGAGAGAGTTATTTTTCTTCTCTGCAGCTGGCACAGTTTTGAATTTATGTAAGAATCATGTTGATAATGCACCAATTTTCTGGCTGTTGCCAAGTAGAGCTTACCTTAAATCAAGGACTTCTGGCTCTCCCATGCTCTGCCACTGAGCAGGTGCAGCTGACCCAAACTGGCCAAAGGGATATCCCAGACCACAGAATGCTGTGTCCAGTACACAAACAGGGGAGAACTGGCCAGGATTGCTGGTTGGGACAGGCTGGGCATCAGTCAGCACGTGGTGAGCAACTGTACTGGGCATCACTTGCTCCTCTCCTCTCTCTCCTTTTCATTAGAATTATTACTACGTTTATTATCACATTTATTTTAATTATTAAACTTTTTATCCTACAAGGTGTATTTTTTTTCCCAAATCTCCTTCCCACTGGTGGGGAGACAGGGAATGAACAAGTGGCTGCCTGGTTCTTATTTACTGGATGGGGTTAAACCATGGTACTGCCCAAGAGCAGGCAGTGGCAGCTTGATTCTCATCTGCAGTCTGACAGATGCTGCTTGTGAGAGCACAGCAGATGTACAGGAAATTAGCAACAAATATGTCCTAATTGTGGAAGTTGCATCAGTTACACAGAAATACATCAGAGGACTGGAAAGTCTGGGTTAGAAATGTTATCCCTCAAATTCCTGGAAAAAGCAACTGACCATGAGTTAAATTTCTGGGGATCTCCTTCTCCCTCTATCCTTTAGCCTTACATGCTCAGTGTACCTGAATCTCTCTCTAGACCTCTATGAAACCTCTTCTTCACTGAGATGGTGGTAATCACCTCCCAAGCAGTGGCAAGAAATGATGTTTTAGGCCACAGGCAGAAAGCTGTTTTCTAAACAGAGGCAGTACTTTTACTAAACTGCCTTTGACCTGGTTTTAGAAACACAGGTCTCATTTGCAGTGTCAGTACCTGCTGGGTAACGTGGCTTTGAAAGCACCTTTCTATGGAACCTAAAGAATTGGGTGCTCTTTCTTCTGTACCAATCTGACATTTTCTCTCCTCTGATTTCACTGCTGAAAGTGGTTTCCCCCTCCTTCCACATCATGTCAAAGTTGAATAAAAGAATACCTTTATATAAATATAATCACCCACGATGCAAATGCCACTGCCAAACCCACACGGACAGAGCAACAGAGGACATAAGGAAAGAAACACACCCAGATAACACAGAAATGAACACTCTGCTCAGTCAGCAGTCGGTTGCATTTCTGCCTGAACCCCCCAGCTTTACCCAGAGCTCTGCAGTGACTTCAGCTCAGAGCTGGGTGGGTCCCTGCACATCCTGGCAGCAGGGACAGGCAGAGCTCCTGATGGCTAGACAGTGCTCTGGCACACTCAGGCCATGGCTGGGGCTCCAAGCTGCCTCCTGTTTCACCCAAAATGCTGGAGCACAGACAACAAGGCTTTAGTATCAGGATGCAGTGGGCTGAATTAAAATTTGATGGCAGCATTTTAAGCTGTGCAATGTGTATCGCATTAGAGCTGCTTGTTGGGAAGATGTTTCTTATTCTGCAGATCCCAGGACATCTGTATGGCTAAGGATTCATCAACTATTAATAGCCTCTTCTAATTCAAGAGATATTCAATATAATAATGTCAAAAACGTTATTGCCTCTGTTACTAATAATCTCAGTTAAGAGAGTATGAAGTTTCCTTTCTTTTTTTGCCCATTGGTTTCTATTTAGCCCAGCCTGATGAGCTTCCTTCTTTTCACGTTTGTAGCAAAGTTGCACTTCTAAATCTTAATTCTGAGTCCAGATTTTTTGCCAAATGTCTGCTCTGTTTGAATTTCTAGTCTTGCTTAGGAAGACATAAATCAGTTTTAGAAACAGAGATCATTTTATAAGGGAAAAAGGACTATAAACACTTAGTGTTTACCCCCTAAAAAGAACCCCTCAAACCAAAACAAGAAAACAATCTGATAGAAAATGGTCTTAAAAGCATATGTAGAGTACATGATTAACTCACACTTGGAAGCAAAAAGGATCTTGGATGCCTGACATTGAGGATTCTTCCTTCATCACCCCCAAGCTACCTTAAGTGCACTTCAGAATGGCTAGGCATGGCTTGAGCAAGCTGATCCCCATGACCACCCAAAACAAAAGGTTTCCTTCTCCTTTCCTGGCAGCCTCTGGCAATTGTCAGACTCTCTTGGAAGTCCCCTGAACTCCTCAGACTCTTTTCCCCCCAAGACAATAAAAGGGCCCAAAGAGGGAGCGGAGTATTCACAGCCAAGGAACTGGCATGGACAACAGGAACCCTTTCTGGTGCTGATGAACCACGTCAGTGACTCACTGGTCTTCACCCTTAAACTGTCCTGGGATCTGCTCATGTAGGTGGGGAAGAAAAGAAATCATCTGGTTTTGAACAATGTCAGAGGACTACAGTGCTGTACAAGCCTTCACACGACCACCTGCACTTGTCCATTGTACAGCTTGTAGAAAACAGCAGTTTCCACAGAAAAACCTTTCTCTTGTGACAGTAGTTTCCTTGCATCCTGCTCTGAAGCCTGCTAATGGATAAAGAGAGGAATAAACTGGTGCATGAGCATCACACTGTTTGTCCATCTTGTGACTGCATGTGAGTAACTGCCTATCTGTCACACCAATGGAATTAGCAAGATCACAGACACCAGATTAGATAAAAGAGAGGGAAAGGTCAGCTTTGGGAAGATAAAAACGTGGAGATGCATGCTTGCATGCCACTCAGAAGACACCAGGCTATGGCTTTCAGGCTGGGCCTGTCTTTTCCTGCAGAGCAATATGTTTTCTTCTATCAGTACTTGCCAGCTCTCCACCACATTGAGAACATAACAGCTCGAACAAACAGAAGCCTTTTATCTCCTCACTCAGGCTGAGATTAATTTTTTCCAGCTTTAGCTATCTCACAGAGTTGTCTGGGCTCCCTTTAAAACCTACAGAAGGAAAGGCAACTCTGAAAGAAAACCCAATCCACACAATGGTAGATGATTGGGATAGGTGGGGAAAACTGAGAAGAGCTTTTCTGGCTCTGTTAAAGCAGATAAGGAACCTTGAGTGGTGCTTGAGAACGTGTGGTGCCTGGTAGTCCATCAAGTAGCAACAGCAATCTGTGAAATTATTTAAGAAAGAAAACCAGATGCAAAGAAATTAAGGAAGAAAAATAGAAGTATGAGAAGAACACTGCAAATTAAGCAAACCTAAATCTTTATCAGTGCATTTCTCACCTGGCATGTGCCAGTAACTTAAAACACCTAGAACTACAGTAAATGCTTTTGTACATTCTGCTCATGGAACAAGAAGTCTCGAGTTAATTTCAACATTTTCTACAAACATCCTGCGAAGTATGATGCAACCATATCAGAGAACCACAGAAGCTCTGTTTTCATAAATGTGGGTTTTAAAAATGAAATGCCCCATTGACAATAGTTCACCAAGCCACTGGAGTTCCCAGATTTTTTATTTCAAAATACAGGGGACTTTCAGGTCAAAGAAAGTTCTACCAGAATTCTAATTACAGAAGAAAGATTTGAGGAACGATGCATGAAAGGTTTTAGATGAGTACAGACATCAGTGTTCCTTTAAACACTGATACTATGGCAAAACAACTGATTTCTCTACATGGATAGCATCAATTGCATGGGCACTTTTTACATTACCTGAATTATGCTTCCATATGAACCCTTCCCTCTTTTGTCGTTACTGTACTGGTTTTAATTCTACACAAAACAATTGAACATCTTGGACTCACCAAGATTTCTGCAAATCAGAGGTACTGAGCACTCTGAAGGCACCAATCCTAATCTCCTCTTCTAGCTGGAGGGCCACTCATCTTGCCATTAACCAGTTAAATATGTATAGTCACTACTCTCTTCATTACCTCAACTCATCAACAAAAATACCTTATCAGGCTCTTCATGTGCAGGTCAATAGAAGAGCAAGAGGCTAAGGCTACTTCCTCCTGCTAGATGTGCTTCCCTTCACTTCCATTCCCTCCTGGCTCTGCAGAGCTACCCCTGACCCACACACAGCAGTGTGAACTCCAGGCAGTCCCCAGGCTGCAGATCATTTCCCCCTGTCCCTCTGATCCCACACAAATCTTTGTGAGCACATCCAGCCCTGTAACAACTGTACATACCGTTACTGGGAGGGAAACCCAGACCAGGAGCACAGCAGCACATCCTCTCGTAGGCCAGATCCAGCACTCTAAGTTCCTACAAGCACAGGCAGCTGCATCAAGGCTTTGTCAGGACATTTTCAAACAGAAAAAGCACTGCAAGCAGCCAGAGGTGATGTGTAACAGAATCAGACAGAAGGTGCCATAGCTGAGGAACAGGGTTCTGGCTTCCTTCCTTCAATCCACACCAGTGTTGTACTAAAATGCCTATTTCCCAGGAGAATTAAGGTACTGGAAGTGACTCTTACAAGCAAACAGGTAAATTCTCAACTCAACCATCAAGATTTGGAGAGACTAAGTCTTAAGGGTGCCAGTTTTGATTCATGTGAAGAGTTCTGCTCTGCTGAACAGTGCTGGTTAGAATCACCAGAGGAGCAGAGGAAGGATGGAGTGCTGGAGGGAATGAAATGTAATCATTCAAGAACTTACAGCATGTCAGCTTCTTCTCTCTGGCCTATCCTGCACTTTTTACAGACACGTGTGTGTGACAATGAGACTGAGGGACATACATGCTTTTTACATGCATTCCTTACATCCTTTTGGCAAGTGCCACGTTGTGGGCAATACCCTCCTCTTGGACTGTCACACCAAGCCAACACCAACTAACTCTTCCCTGAAATGGAAATACTCTGTCCTGACATGGCCCTTTACCCAGCTGGCTTCACACCCTTTTTTCAGCATTTGCAGTACCACACCTGTGTTTAGCCTGAACCTAAAGTTTCTTTCTGCTTGTGTAAATGCAGTTCTTTACACTTTTTCTTATTCTCCTAGATCTGCAATGACCTGCTTTTGCCAAAATTTTACACCAAGCCAACTGTTGCATCTGTAGCTTTTCTCCAAATGACAGCACGTTTATGTCTAGTTTCATTTTTGTACAGGTGCCTCTATGCTGGCACTTCAGAAACTGAGCTTGAGCAGTCAAGAAACTTCATGCCTGGACTGTATGCAGCACCTCTGCTGCCTGCTGGAGAGTTTTACAGCTGGTTAGCAAATGCCAAACAGATGGTCCAGCAAAAGCAAAGAGAAACCCACAGGGTTATTTCCCTGATGTTAAGGAGATGCCCTTCTGGAGCTGCTAGTCCCAGATTACCTGAGACAGCAAAATGGTTTCTTTTCAGCCACCTGTCCCAGGAGTCACCTGCCCACTGATTACCTACTGAGTTCCTGAGGATAAAGTCCATGTCCAATGCTCAGGACTGCTCTTCAAAAGGAAAAGACCTCCATGCTGATTTCCTGGAAAGCAGATTGAACAAGGCCCTCCCAGATGCTAACAAGTGATTCAACCTAAGAATCTCCACGCTGAGGAACAGCTTGGGAATGTGCACTTGTAGAGTCTCAGAGGAGAGCATTGTTTAACCCACAGGAGCCTGGCAGGACTCAGTTCCAGAGAGGAAGGGCTGTGTACCTTCCTCACACAGTGAAACCTCTCCAAGCACAGCTCAGACCGCTTTCCTCATAGTGGCTATAACCCTCTTTGAGACAGCTGATACTTCCAACCTTGTTTTGGACAGCCAGGAAAGCAAGGAGCAACAACAATCACTTGTGCAATACTTGGTGGCCCTTTGCCAGCCAGCTCCAAGGGCAGTGGCCATGGCAGTCAGCAGGCAGGCCCCTTCTCTGCAGCATCCTCGTGGTGCAATGTGCTGCTCGAGCTGTGCCCCTCCTGCACAGCTCTGCCTCCTCTCCATGAAAAGCACTTCCAAGTGCCAGAGTTATTCACAGGCACATTTGAACATTTGCAATCAAAACACAAAAGGGATTTCCTGCACAGTGGTTTCCAGCGTGAAGGATCTTTCAGCTTAGCCCATGGCATTCCAAATTCTCAATCACTAATGGAAAGCCCAATAGTCTCTATCAAATGTGCTGGCAAAACTGGAGTTTATCCAACTGCAGGGTGAGGAGCAAGCCATGCCAGGCACGAGGCAAAATGAGCTCTTCTCACATCCTTTACCATCCCAGTAGATAGAGCACAAGCAACCAGGAGACCCACAGCTGAAAACAAGTTTTATGGTCCATTTCCAAGCAGTTTCAAAGCCAGTTTAAAGATAAAAATGTACAGTTAATTCTATCACACTTCTTGTCCTAGGAGTGTCAGCTATTTAAAAATAAAACCTGGAAGCTGCAAGAGTTCTGTTCAGTCCAGTGGGAGGTGATGATAATCTGCACACACTCATAACAGCACCTGGGCTCTTACTTCATAAAATAAGCTTTGTGTGCTGTCCAGCTAAAAATCTGGCAAAAGGATTAATTCCAACTGGAAGCAAATAACTTCATCTGACGAGAATTAACTCTAAAAGTGTGCCTAAGATTTTAAATAATGGTCACAAATGTAATACTGTAATGATTAACATTTGCTAAAACGTAGGACACTAATGAAATCAAACCCATCTCAGTTCTGCATGCTTTACTTTTGCACAGACTCTAGAGTGTCAGATCTAAAAACTGAAAATGAACAGAAAAAGTATCACTGTCTGAAGCTGTGGAAGTGTGAAGTACAACTAAGAAAGCGAGCATGGGTACTTTAAAGGGTTCTCTGCATGTACTGTCATTCAAGGCAAACAAAGTATCATGAAGGTCATTTTTTCAAGCAGTTAATTCCTACCAAATTCAGGTCAGTGTCTTGCTGGCTACTGCAGTTCCAGAGCTGGAATGAAGGTATAATTTATGTCTCTGTACAGTTAGGGCTCGGTCACCATTTATCCCATAATTCAAAACTGCTACAGATCATAAGCAAGAGCCCATCATTCCCTTCTGGGAGGTGTTCAGAATAACTTAAGTAAAATTTTTTTCAATACCACACTATCACTAAAGAATGATGCACTATTATCTGGCATAATTAAAGTATTATTAATGCATTATTGAACTTGGGTTATTTCCTGAAGGAAGGGAACTGCTTTAGAGCTGCATATTTTCACCACCTGCTCTAACTGAACACACATTAATTGTCTGTGGATAAACTTGTGCTCCTGCTCACTTTGTTGGTAGTAATTGTCTGTTCTGTACTCTTATTAAGTGTTGTTCTGTACTCTCATTAAGTGAGATACTGCTGTCACTCCCTTTACTGAAACAATTCCCACTTTATAACCACATCTTCCTCCCACACTTTCCAATTATACTTCTCTAGTCTATGTCCACACCAATTTCATATGCAGTGGGTCTTTTACAGAGGTTTTCCAAACCCAACAATCTTCTTTTCCTTCCTTTGTCTCTCAAGCATGCAGCACATTTTAAATACGTGTATGCTATTACTGGTCACGTCTGTCTGCAACCACTTTGGGTTCTGGAGACATTTTCTGCAGCATGTTTTATTTTCACTATAATTATCTGTGGTGTATGTTGTCCTTCCAAATACTAGTTTAAAAATATCAAAGTATTAGATCTGGGACATGGAAAGAAGTTCAGTGACAGCATTAATACAATTCATGAAGTCCCAGCAGCCATGGAGAGGACAAACGAATCAAGACTATACACACAAAATTCAAGAGGAGCTTTTGCTTCATGCCAGACAAATGTGAGTTGACTTTTCTGCCTCTGCTTATACACCTGTCCTCAACACCACATCCATTCTCCATTTTATCTGGAGGACAGCAGGGTTTAAAGGGACCCAAGGAGATACAAATCAGAGTGCTAAGACTTTGCTTCCAAAACGCCTTGGGACAGATTCCCAAGCAGGAGCAGCTCTCCAAGCAGGGGCCAAGAACAGACCAAAGGGAACAAAACCCCACTTGCTGTGACAGGCATCACCTCCCTTCTCAGAAACACCATTCTGCATTGCTGTTCTGGTCCCTCCTACCCCTGTGAGCCCCTGGCTGAGCCAGGAGGCTGCAGGAGATGCTGCCCTGCAGCTGGCACTGGTGGCTGCTCCTCTCTGGCCTTCAGCCCCACACATCTGGGCTGTCTCACTGTCTGCTCCTTGTCTTCCCCCTCCCCTGCTTGTTCTCCACAGCACACACACACAGCTCTTTGCTGCTTCACTCCCCAAAGGATGTCCTCAGTGACAAATGATGACACAGTCAGCTCTTCTGGAAAATAAGAGAACCTGTTGACAGAAACACTTTTTAAGAAATTGCTGACCTTCAGCTGCAAACCTAAATTAACTTCTTTTGGGCTTCCTTTTACCTAACTTGCAGTTGTGTTGTTCTCATACAAAAGTATTTTGAGAATCCCAGGACTGAGGTGAGGCCATCTGTGTTCTACAGACCAACACACATTTTTAGACTTAATTTTAGATTATTAGATGTCTCTCTGGAGGTTTTTAGACTAAGCTCTAAGATGCTACCAAAAGCAACATCTTCCCCAGCTGAGTAACAGGAAGAGCACAGAGGAACCTTCTCCCCACCACCTCTCAGCCTCTTTGAAAGTCACCTCTCCTTCCTCTCCACCTACCTGAAATATTCCATATCAGAAAGGAAGACAGTTCAAGAAGGACCAGAAAGAAAGTTTGCTTCAGTGTTTTCATGGACACAAGGGATTCGGAAGGAGAAAATGCCCTGACACAGAAAGAATCCAAGGTTTGGCCAGAAAGGAGGGAATTTGTAACAAAGAATGCAGCAGGCCAGACTTAATTTTCACTATGGACACTTAGATGGGAACAGGAGGTTTTCATAATGGATTTTCAAATTTGGAAGGCAAATACAGCTGTAGTTTGACAGAGGCTGAGTCACTGAGCTTCAGGGCATGCTGAAGCACAATCACACACACTGTTTGCTTCCTCAAATTCTCCCAGAGGCAAGAACTGGCCTCACAGAGAAGACACGCTAAAGGGTGACCTCTGCTTTACAAGCACAGGCACTTTTATCACGGATACTATGCCCTGAGCCTCTTTTACCACATATTATTCTCAGCATATTTATAAAATATAGGACAAGATCTGAAAATCCTACAATCCTGGGATAAAGTAACCTTTTTCCTCTGAATAGCTAAGGTCAGGTTCCCCAGGAAAATGGGCAGTTTGTAAAATCTTTCAAAAATCTGCCTGGTAATATGCAGCAGTTGCAAACCCACAGGACTCAAACATACAGAATGGCTGCTCTCTCTCTAGGGGCAGCAGGACTATGTGGCTCTAATCAATTTATCTGAATGAAACACCAAATTACACATCCCAGTCTGCAGAAATCCACAAAAAAGTCAACAGCAGGAAACTAACTCCATGTTCAGTGAAAACCACCCATTGTCAAATGCAACAAAGTAGGAGGAAAGTATACGTTAGGACTGAATTTTTGGCTGTGAAACATCATCTGAAGCCAACTTCTTATAAAGCAGTTTTGCCTGCAGGATGTAGATGGCACCAGGAGTGCACTGAGTTGGAAACTGCCTCATACTCTCCGATACATTCAAATTATTGTTGCCAGAAGTGTGTGCAGCACAGCAAACTGCTGCTGCACCAGCATGTCAAAGCCAGGCTTTATAATCTTTTGCTTCCTGAAAGTAATAGATCATCCCAAATACAATTATATCATCCCAAATTAGCACGTGCAAATAAATTAGCACAGCACGGGCTTATTACCAACAGAAGCACATCACAACCTAGACATTTTTATTCCCAGCAAACAAAGAAAGAACCAAAGTTCTGATTGAAATTTTGGCTTAATCATTTCAGCAAAAAATTGTTTGCAGAACTTGAGAAACCCTTAAATGCTTACTGCAGATGTTGGCTTCTAGGACCAGAAATTCACTTTCATAATAAGAGGTTTCCCTGAAGCTCTATGGTTTATGGCAGTGAAGCAGAAATTTATAAAGCAAAATCCTGGTCTTACAGAAGCTGGTAAAGGCTTTGCCATTGATTCCCATAGGGCCAGCATCACTTTTGCTCTAAGAAACAAAATCACCATTTAATATCTACTTTTTACTGCACTCTACTGTAAGTTACTGTATATGCACTGCAGTAAATGCAAGTGGTAAACTTTGATATTAGGAGACATTTGTGCTTTGAAATAGAGAAAGTAGTGAGAGAAAATGCCAGAAGTCCTCTGAATTTCCCAACTGAATCAAACTTTAAACTGTGTCTTCCTTAAGAATATTAATTACATTCTTACCCTAAAAATGTCACTGTCCTTAAATAAGCCTGCGAAGATGTCATCAAAGGGTCACTGAGTGAACCTGCCAGGATGGGGAAATCTACTGCTTAATCACTCCAAGTTGTGGGGCTGTGATCCTAACCACACAGGAGTGGAATGATCTGAAGCAGCATTTGCAGGCCAAAGCAAATTGGAAGGGATTTGTTTTCTCCGATGATTTACTTAATTACCTTTCAAATTAAGCTAGCTATTCAGGTAATTCTAGACACGGTCTCAAAGCCCGAGTACTCTGCGGCAAACCAGATGTGAGCTCTGAGAGAGCTGTGAGGGTGCCAGGCTCACAGAGAGGCAGCCAGGTGTCCCTTCCCTGCTGACAGAGCACCTCAGATCCACCAGCTCCACTTTTGTGTCCATACTCCACTGGGCTTTTAGGACACATCAAGCAGACCTGGCATCACAGACATTACAGAGCAGAAATCAAAGGTGCAGCAGACTCTCCTTGTTTAAAAATGACATTATAGATTCCCCTGATAGTAGCAGCAAATTAATTTCTTTAGACACCCAGAGCAAAAGCCCTGCTTTTTCTATGGACTCAGGTGATCCAAATGTTACTTTATTTTCCTCTCTCCTCCCTAAAAGAGAGGAGAAAAAAAAAAAAAAAAAACCACGTAAACTTCAACTGTAAATATGCAGACCTGCAAGCCTTCCAAGGCAAGGAAAGAAAATAAAATTGAAGAGATTCATGGGAATCTCAGTCTTACAGGTACCAAGCATCACCAGAAGAACACGCAGTGCACAAGAGCTTTGCTTCCCAGCCCTGCACTTCCAGAAGCCTTGGCTGAGTCCTACCATGTAAGAGGCAGGGGTAGCCCTAGCAAATCCCATTTTCCAGAAAATCCAAGAACTCAGAGCACAGCTCCTGTAGTGCAAATGAGAACACACAAAACATGGTACATTTTATCACGTGCATTCAGGATAATTGCTGGTGTTTGTGAGGCTGCACACAGCGCAGGAGATGGGGACAGAGGATCCAGGGACATCAGGTGGAAGGGATTTCCTGAGATCCACAGTCCCACCTTCCACTTGGAGCACACTCCCACCAGAACCACCCACTCCCTGGAACTTTTAACTGGATGATTCTTGTTCTGTTGTTATGTTACAGGGCTGTTAAGGAGCTTTTTAAGTATGTAAACATGGCAAACAGGAGAGAGGAGAACAAAACCTTTCGTCTCCAGGCCTCGGCTCCTCACTTGGACACGGGCAAGCAACACTGAGGAGGAATCAGTCCCCTCCCAGCTCCTAACCATCAGTGAAAAAGGAGCTGTGGTCCAGAGAAAATGAAGTCAGCAATCCCCAGAAGGAGGTGAAAGGGCACCTCCCAGGCTGGGGCCCTGCCGATGGCACCCCTCGGGCTGTGCAGGAGTCCTTTCTTCTGCACTCACAAAAGAATCCAAGCAAGTCACTTAAATAAGTGCCTCAGGGCAGAGCTTGCTGCTAGATCAGGTTTGCCCTGTTAGAACAACAAATTAGGTAATGCATGAAACTGCCTTCTATTTGAGGACATTTCATTCATAAAACACAAATACCAAAAAGCTTTGCTACCAAATAAACTTCATGGATGGGTTTAAAAGGCCTCTGCACTTCTCCCTGCAAGAAAGCAGAGCAAGCTGTAGGAATTCTGTGGCACAAGGCACTCTGTTTCCAAGGACAGCCCCGCGACTTGAAATGAGAGCTGACAACTTCCAGGTCATTAACCCGACAGTGTAAACAGGGCCTATGGACACGTTCGTGCTTTCAGGTGGGCTGGAGCAACGGCCCCGAGTGCAGAGCTCTGCAAACACTATTCTGCTTTGTGTTCTGAGTTTCCAGGAAAACTTTCATTCTCCGCTCCCTTCTCCTCATCCTCAGGATATGTGGAGCCTGGTGCTGGCTCTATTTGTGTTGTTAGCTGAAAGAACGGCAGAACATGCCAAGCATTTAGTAACAAAATTCCAGCCTTGTGACACAACCCAGTAATCCCAAGACTGGAAACTAACCTCATATTTCTACTCAGCATAAAACCTTACTCCTAAGAAGAGCACCGCTATTTTTGCTTTGCCTGAACCTTTTCTACAGACATGCACCTCACAAATTAAGAAACTTGCTGTGTACCAGGTGGCACAGGGCTGCATTACCTGTGTACCTATGGCATCTATAGGCTGGTGGAGTTATGACAACACAGGAACTGCTAAAACCAGCTGTGCTTATCCGTGTGCTCTTACACAGAACTGGGTTTAGCTGGATCAGCTGCTGTCGTGGCCACTACTGGTCCCCCACTACACCTTGGGACCCCTCTCAGGACACTCCTATGAAGAGGAAACAAGTGGAGCTTTGCAGGTGCTGGGAGGATCATGGCTGGGTGGGAACACGCACACAGCAATTCTCATCTCACACCCCAACTCAAAATGGCAGGGCAGGAGGCTCAGCAAGACCCCGGGGTCAGCCAAAGGTGCATTATAGACATCTAATGACTCATCAAGACTTCTGCCAAAGGGAGGGAATTAACTCCTTCAACCCCAGGTTGGTGTTTCAACCACTGTCTGCCTTGATCATTTCCATCACCAGATCCCAAACAGCTTTTCACTGCTGCAGCTGTCCTGGCTTCAACACCAGTCAGACTTGCAGTGCAGAAAGTGCCATCAGACACCTGAAATTCCATTTTGTAACAGCTTTTACCATCATTAACTGTGCTGCAGAAGTGAGGCTGTGCCTGACAAAGCTGCAGCACAAGCCTCTGCTGTATCTCAGCACAGAAGGCAGACCTGCTCATCTGTCTCACAAGTCACAAAACAGCAGAAAAACTGGCCCTGCACACACTCCTGTACAACTGCAATATGTGACACATACAACTGCAAATGCAAGAGTTTTAGGGGATGATACAAAGTGTATAATGCTAACAGTAATAATTTGTGCAGAGGGTACATTTATTCCTATACCCAGAAGCACAAAAGGTTTATACACCTATTAAATAGCTCTAAAGTCTATTTAACCACAGGGTCCACGCAATTTTGGGCTGTCTTGCCCTGGCACTACAATGTTTTCTGCAAAGCTCTCTCCATTCCCAATATGATGGGCATGTTTTGTAAAGACCACGATCTGGCCATGTTACTGTAAAGGACATACAGAAGCATCATTTCAGAAGAAACAAATTTACCTTCAATCTTGACTAGGCCATCTTTGGTGTCCCTGTTAGAGGCAGCCTTAGGGACACGGTAAAAGGGCAGTATCAGCCACTGCTACACTTACTCTGCGGAATGACACCACATAGAAGGTATCCTCCCTTCGGTGAATCGCTTCAAAGAAGTCTTGATAGCTCCTTGGAGAGGCATAATACACTTGCAGCTCATTCCCTGAGTTCCTGCTGAAATAAAGAAGGGCAAAGGTAATTATTTTAGACAAGACAGCTAATTTCAGCAAGACAGTGACTTTGAAGACCTGCTTTGTAAAGGAACTGCAGTTCTTCATTCACTGAGAGAAGCATGAGGAACACAGAACACTGGTGAAGAACTACTCAGTACTTTTTGAAAGTTCAAGGTGCTTCAAAGGTCTTACTGTGGTGAAGTTTTCCAGATTTGTTTTTGTTCGTGCTTCTGAGGCCAGCAAAAACCTGTTTGCTAGCTCAACAGGGAAAAAAGTTTCAACCTGAAGCGTCTGAAAAATTGTGATGACTTCTGAAAATAAATTTTAGGATGAAATGTCATTCTGAAATAAAATATCAAACCATTTAATAATTTCATAATTTTCTTTTAGTGCTAAGAATCCAAACCACTGAAATTGAAAGAAGTGCAAAGTTAAGCATAAACAGAGCTTTTAATTTTGTGTCAAATGACAAATCCACCTTCTTTCTCACCCACCTTTTTTTTTTTTTTCCCCCCCACTGTGTCCTCTGGTCAACTCAAATAATTTTTCCCTGGTCAACTCAAGGGTTTGCTCTTGACTTTCAATTTAAACAGAGGAGCAAAAATAAGATCTTCACATAATTCTGGCTTATCTTTTCCACAGTTCTCATCTTGCACATACGAGACACAAGAAAACGATGCTCTAAACCAATCTAAGCCAAAACACTGGCAAGTCCTACAATCCTACAATCATGGTACTTACCCACTGTTTATCTTGGAAAGGTGAGAAATTCCTAGCACATACTGCTATCATTTATACTTCCCCAATCCCATTCCAAAATAACTTGCTTAATCACACTGGAAAGCTGTACTCAGGGAAACCATTAGCTGGACCTTCAACCTGTCATCTTAATTTCCTCCACTTGAATAGCACACTGTGTGTTTGTGACAAGGACACTGACCAGGCATCACTCCTCTCCCAAGATGTCTTCTGCTGACCCAGGTTTTGAACTAGGGGTGCTAATTTAGATTATTTTAGTATGTTTCTAAAATATAACATGGCACACATCTATCATCAAGAGATTTTCTCAAGCAGCAGTAACAGCAGGCTGTCACCCCTTTTCTTCCACTGCTAACAGAGTCCTGCTGCAAGCTAGAAGACTGCAGCTGCCAGGCCAGTTGCCCTTTCACAGGACTAGGGTGTAAGTCCTGGGGGATCAGGAGCAGGCAGCTCTACTCTGCACATCCTCTTCTGCAGAACTATGCACGAGAGGAATCAGCTCCCATCCTTCACACACAGGAAACAGAGACTGGAGCTAATCTGGGCTTGATTACTCATTCATGAAAACATGCAGGCCCAGCAAGCCAGCCCTGGGATGGAGCACTGCAAGTGGGCTGTGATAAAGGCACTAGCCCTGAGATAGAGCACTGCTCCCTACAACACATCCCAAGAGCTGACACAGAGGTTTTTGCTCACCCACACTCCATGGGACACAACAAGACCTAAAAACCAGCCATGGGACAGAACTGCTCCAAAGCACTTGGAAACCATGGGGCTTTTGCAACGCTCTCCTGGCCGTGTAACACATCAACACCAAGCAATACTAGGGGACTACAGGTAGGACATTGCACCTGCCTTTGAACATCTACTGATGACCACGATGGACCCCTCCATCAAAGGGAAGGAGGAACTCCAGAGCCAAAACCAGCTGCAAACCTATCAGCTGTTTCAGTAACACCTTTGCATATTACAGGAAAGCATCATATTAAATTGTGCATCCCAAACAGCAGTGCTGAATCTGGCCGTTTATTGGGAGAGAAATAAATCTTTTGTTTTAAAACCTTGAAGGACAGTGTTTGTTATGCATCACAGAGCACTGGAATATTGCACATAGGCTTGTTTTGGGCAGAAATGAGGCAGGACACAGCGCTTTATGCATCAAGAACCACAAAATTAATAGTGCAAAACCTAGGAAAATAACTGGAGAGTCTCATTTTGATACCTGAAGCCTTCAACACTCTTACAGAAGTCCTCAACAAAATCACCTCTGAAGAAAGCTACACAGACTATAAAGAGATGAGCTGTGTTGATGATTTTCTTTGAAATCATCTTAAAATTTATCTCCTCCACTGCTTTGACTTCCCTGAAATTCTTGTCAATCCTCAGCCTCCTGATGGAGATTACAGTACAGAGGAAGATAACCTCCTCTAACAGAGACATTCAGTAACCCTCAAATGAAGCCTACTTTGAGTAGGAAATTGGACTAGAGATCTCCAGAAGCCCTTTACAACATAAATTACCCTGTGAGTCTATGATTTCATGGAACACCTAATAGCTGGTGGCTCTGGGAGGAACTGGAAGTCTGTTCTATGTTCCTAGCAGTTCCAGGACAGTCTCAGCATGCAGCTGCCATGACTCACTGGTCCTGTTCATATAAACATCATTAATCTGAAAAAAAAAACCCCAAAAAAATCTCACTTCCTTTGGTGCACAACAGATTATTCCATGCAGAGCTACATGATGTTTCCAATAATCCAGGTAATTTTTTTCAAGAGGAATGCAAGCATGTATATTAAACTTCCTTATGCCATGAGGCAAACAGCTATCCTTCATCTGCCTGTAGAACTCAAAAAGCTTTTTCTTTTTTTTTTTTTTTTCTTGTAAGTCAAGACATATCAAAATTTGACAGCCTGGTTTCTGTAACATTTGCCTGCAGCTTGCTCTTTTCCCCCAGGCTGATCCTGCTTTCAAAGCAGCAATGCAAATGGAAAAGCCACAGCTGTCTGACTTCCCACAGCACCATTTCAGGTGGTATTCTCACCAGAAAGTCCCCTTTATACTCCATTCTGCTCTTACACTCCCTTGGGCACTTCAAAGCAGACAGCCCCTAAACAGTCTCACACAAAGTTCAGGAGAGAGAAATTTTGTTTCCTAAATCTTTTCTCTCCAGTACATTCTGTCACCAGGGCAAAGGGACAGGACAGTTATGAGGAGGGGTGGGCAGGGGATATCAGGAAACGCTGCATTAATGTGCTTCAATAATCAGCAGAGAAAAATCAGCGGATGGAGACAAAGAACGCAAATGAGATATAATGGTACTTTAAGTTCATCACAATAATTTGGTGCTAGTTATAATGGCTCTTCTTTTGAAAACAGTGAGAGAAACCTTTCCCTTACCAGACCCATGGCCCTTGGAAATCTTCTTAAAAATTAAAGATGTTCTCACAGATAGCTCCAAGTCAGTTTCCCCTGTTTTTCCCCTAAATATTCAAATCTGGAGAGCAAACAAGGATTTTCTTAAAATTCACGGCTAGAAAGACCCTGGAAGAATGCAGCTGTGATACAGGGGTTCCTTTAAATGCAGTATAAATAATTAGAAACAGTTATTTGCTAAGGGAGAGAAATTAGTCCAAGAAAAGGAGCTACATATGGCTTAAGAATTCTGACAAGATGAAAATGGGCATTCTTTACCAACTGTTGGTGAAAAACTAGGTTATTAAGTAGAAAGCAATAACAAAGGAACAGTTCTGCCTTACCTGAGACTGGTGTCTGTGTAAGGCATGGCCATTAGCTGGGAACCTGCTTTGGCACTGAGGGAGCTCTGGAAAAAGGAAAGGATGACACAAAGTGAAACCAATAAGCATCTCCTTGGTTTGCCACTACATAAAATACAACATTCAGAATGGGGGGACAGAGGTCAATCAGTGCCCTGCATCAGCAACATGTATTTTTCCACTAGTGAAACATGAGAAACTGAAATGGTCAGCAATTCAGCTGGAACAACAAAAATCAGTGAGATGTTAATACGGCCAAATTTGAAGTCAACATTCAGAGACAAGAAAGGGAGCTTGGCACCATACACAACAGTCCTAAATGTTCTACCATTCGGCTTTGGACACCAGTGAGAAAGATCTGAAGTTTAATACACAACACTTCTTCCCTCAAAAACTGCAGTATTTCCCACATTGTAATGCTCAATTCCTTTTAAACCTGTGTCTATGTCTAATCAATTTAAATACTTTGAAAATTCATTGTCTTAATTTCATCCTTGATACCAGTATGCCATGTAGATAAAAGACATTTTAGAAAACAGGAAATATGAGCACAAATCTCATAATTTTTACCAAGAAAAAGGAATCCCTTTTGGAAGAATTTAAACAATAGAAATATTTCAACAAAACCAATCAGCTGTGGCCCTTAACAGTGAGTCAGATGAATGTGCTGTAGGTTGTATTTCTCTCCACTAAGCAATTGCTTATCCTTACAGAGAACTCAAAAAAAGCATAACTATTGATTGCATTTTAAAAAATGCTGAATGTATTTTGGAAAAAAATACAAACCCCTGAATCCAAGAGCAAGAATGGCAGAACAACTTGGACAGCGTGATAATCAACCAAACCCAGCAATTTAAAATGGGAAGCATTGGCTGCCCCGATTACAGGGAGGATGGTTGGTTTTGTCTGTGATGCCAAGGGCAGCCAAGTGAGGGAGAATATTCCATGGAAGGCTCCTGTCCCACTGCAGGGAAGGCCAGGGAAGGCCAGGGAGGCACACCTGTGTCACCAATATGCTCTGGCTGTTGTTCAGCCGCCGGGAGCGCGTCTGCTCCACCTCGTGCCTGTGCACCCACCCTCGCAGCTCGTGGGCCAGCCTAGGAAAGCCACAGCATCAGCACAGACCGCAAACAACACTGGCACAACAGTTTCGTGTTATACAACAGTTTATAGATGATGCCTTAGGATTTTAGCTTTTGTAGTTTTCATGTATTTGTAATCCTGCAGTTCTTTAACTCTAAATTCCATACACAGTGTCAGCCGCTGCTTTCCCATTTTGGTCAGACACAATTCCTCTCCAGGCCTGGGAATCAAGGACACCTCACTGTCTCGGGCCCCAAGGAGTATAAACAAAAGTGAGTTGGTGGGGAGCAAACTGGGGGTAAATGACTTTCATCACCTGAGGCTGTAATTGGAAGATCAACCCCCAATATGCAAATGGGCCAAACTTATAAAAGTGTGAAAACTCGTGACCCACTCTCCATTTTGGGTGTAGCCCCTGGGTGGGCTTCAACTGCACAAGGTGTACCTATTGAAGGCCTTTAAAAAATACCTGCTTTTACTCTCTTAATCTTGTCCAGCCTCTGTTCTAGGCAGACACTACAAGGCATCATAAACTCTGAAGATTACTATTATTTCACATTATGATTACTTATTTTTAATACCACAGGAAGAAAATACCATTTTATCTATAAAGTATTAGATTCAAGGATGTTCTCACAAAGTAGATACAGTCCTTTCTTTTGCCAAACGAACAGTAATTTTGAAATTACTGGAAGGACTAGTGAAATTTAAAATCAAAACTTGATCAATTCAAGACAAATTATTGGTTAAGGATAAATTATGGCAAATCTGAGAGAAAGAATGGACAAAGAATGGACTCATATCTATGCAAAAAGTGGAGCTAGGTGTTTTCTAACAGTGAACAAAGAACATTTGCAATGTTAGGTTCAGTCTGCTTCTATCAGAAGCTGAAGAACAGAAGACCATCTCTTCTATAACTCAGATGGAATAGGCTTCTAGCTGGACTTGATTTCCATATCATTAACATTTCTACACAGGAAGTGACTTCTCTCTTAAGTCATGAAAACCCCCCAGACAATCAGAAGATTGTTATTTGGTTATTGCAAATGACCAGTGTGAAAAAAGAGTGGTGAAAATCATTACTAAAACCATGGAAAGATTACAAAGATCCAAGTGGATCTGTCCTTATGATAGCAGGCATTGGACAGTGCACTTAGGAGACACTGGTCACGTACTGGATAAGCACCATGAAGGCACAACATCATCATTCACAGCTGTCCAGTAGCACTCAGCCAACACAGAATTTATCTATCAACTCCTAATAAACTTTAAGTGCTCACAGCAGGTTGTTTGCTCACCTCAGTGACTCTGTCCTGTTGATCAGAGGCCGGCAGGGGGGTGGTGGTGGTGAAATATATAACAGTGGTTCTTCTGAGACTATCATTAGTGCTTTGTTATCAGACACAGAACGGTCATACCTGGGAAAAAAATCAACAAAAGCACATCAAGAAATCCCTTAAGAAACTTCTTCATGACCCTTTGACCAAATCTGAGAATGAGCACTAACACCAGCAGACCCCTGAATGTTCCAGCTGCTCCCATGAGACCTCTGAAACAGGTGAGTAACAATTCCTATCAAACATCCAATATTCTCAGTCAATCCCTCAAAGGGGGCTGACAGCAGTGCAGACAGATGAGCATTAGCAGATGTTGGATCTCTTCCCAAGAAGGCCAGATATTGATAGAATATGTAGTCTGTAAAATATTCCTCATAGTATGCAAACTATGTGATCTCTGCAGACAAAACTTTGTTTTTCATTCCAGAGCTGTGCAAGACTTGCTACAGAGATACTAAATTTACTATCCACTAAAAATCATGCAGATAGAAAGACCATGTTATATGACAATTGAGCAGCCACAAACTATATTACAACTTAGTGGAGAGGATTTACATCTCTGTCTCCAGAATCTAACTTGGTTTTGATAAAAAGTGAAAAGGAGTACGTATTTCTCAGTACAAAAATCCGTAACACTCTCAGCAGTTCCTGAGGGGTTATTTATCACCAAATACCTAATATAGGTTTCTCTCTTGACAGGTTATCAATGTAACAGCTTTAGTTCTCTTGGTTTTGACAGACTTGTAGCTCCTGAACCTCAACTTCCTTCTGAAAAATCAGGTATAAGAGCTTATGAAAGCCTTATTCATAGTCCCACTCCCTTTCCCAGCTTTCTCTCCAACTTCATGTCTACTTCTCCTCTCTACTGCATCTAGGACTGATAAAGAATATACAGCAAAGAACTCACAGGCTGCCAATCCCAGGGTGAAACAGTGAAAGAAAAGGAGGTCCAGGCACGAGCACACCCTCCTAAGAGAACCACTCTACTCTTCTGTCCCATAGGTCATGGTCTGAAACGTACCATGTAGGATAAAAGCCCTCACCATGGCCACAGCTTTAAAATGCTTCTGATTTGTTGCCTCCTTTCTGCATGGTAAAATGCATTAGGGCTTTCTGCACATCTGTGGCTGGCTTTGTTCAACCAGCCAAAACACTCCACTGGAAAGGGACAGTCTAATAGGATAAATCTTGTAAGGGGAAAACATGAGCTGTATTAGCCAGACCTCAATCTGGAGGCAATTATATGTTCACTTATGCAACTGCATGCTAGAGATCTAGGAAGCCTGAAAGCCAGTATTTAATTAAATAATGGATAAGCACAAAGATGGAGTCAGATGGACTTTTTTAAATGAAAAAGACACTGCTAAGTTCAGAGTGTGTTCTTAGTCGTGAACTTCCCCAGTCTTCTCTCGAGCAACCAAGAAAATAAGTACTCCAGCTTGAAAAGTAAGAAGAGAAATAATATGACAAATATCACAACTATGCAAGCTAAAATATAGATCAGAGGAAAAAAGCAAACAGATGAATTGAAGAAGGTCCTGAAAGTCTTGGTGACAAGCACCTGTGGATATGCTCTCTTCCCTAACACTGTGCAGCACAGCCACGTGTACACTTCTGAAGCACTATGTAGTGGGTACTCTGGGAGATAAAACAGCATATTCATTTGAAAAGCAAACTGAGCAGCTTTCAAAACACTGTCTTTAAATTCAGGTACTCTGTAAAAGCAGCAAGAGCACTGGCCAAAAAGGTGAGCAAGGCAGTGAGGGCTAAAAGCACCACTGCCCTCTGCCACCCAAAACATGTTAAAGGTTTTCATCTCACCTATTAGTCTTCTCGGGAATGATGCCCTCAGGTATCTTCTGAGCTGTGCTGGACTCCTGGCCAGCTGAGAACTCCAGAAGATTTCTGGTCCGGTGGTTAGAACTCACAGTGGAATCTACTGCATTGGGATCCTTCTCAAATACACTGGAAAACATAATAAACATAGCAAAATGTATCACACACACATGGGGTCTGCAAGGCACTTTTCTCTAAGGCATTAAATACTCAGGTGGAGAAGTTTCTGGCTGCTGTTACATTACATGGATAAGGTTCATGTCATAGCTAATGTAAAAAACTGATGTGTCATTAGAATATCATCATTCAAAGCAGTAGTAGTCAGAAAAGCAATCCTGTTGTCTTTTTCAGTTTTAATTGTCTGAAGGATTCTCATGCTCTGGTTCTCACATTCCCCCACGCAAGCTTCACCTGATGAAACTAAGAACACTCTGCTTATAACCCAGGTCTACAGGCATAAGAAAATTACCTACATTCAAATCAAAGCACTCTTAAACTTTAACTTTCATCACCCTCAAAGTACAATTTACATAGTTTATATGACTACAACATGTAAGGAAAACTTAGTTATCAAATTCCATGCAGCTGCAAGCCTAGAATGTTATGCCAGATATCTACCAGGGCTGTACACAAATATGTTCAGTTCTACTTGGATTTAGAACAACTGGCAGGGCCAAGAGCCCCACCAGCAGCAGGCCATGGTGCCAGACACCCTGTTCTGGTGTGGGCTGGCAGGGCCTGAAGAATCCTGGCCCAGGGGCTGCTCAGCCAGCCAGCCATGCAGCACAGCAGGGTCTGTGCTGCTCTCCATGCAAAGAGAGGGAGCAGCACTGCACACGAGAGCTGGCAACACAATCCCTCCACTGCCGAACCAGACCTGCATCTTCATCACAGGGGTGAGCTACAACAGAGAGCTCTTGAAGGCAAAGAAGCAATACTTCAATTTCTACTCTCCAGAGGCTGCCTTTCCTCTTCCACAACACGGTTGCTTCCTGAAACATGCATGTTTACAAACCCAAATCCTACCCTTCTTGGCTGACAACAGCAGAGTATCTCCAGCAGCAAAACAGCAAAAACAGAAAAACGCAACAAGCCCCCAGCAGGCCGATGAGATCTCTGCATTCATGCTGATCACAGGTCACAGAGTGTATTTTAATTCATGCCCCACCCCTACTGTGCAGCAGAGCATAAACTCTGCAGGAGAATATGTCCTGGTTTTACATGGCATCACTTTGCAACAGGCAACGAACACAAATAGAGACAGGCAAAATCTAGCAAGGAGGGCAGATTAAATACTCAACTAAGCAGAAGGCAGAATTGCCTAGAAATTCCCCCTCTTTTGCCAACACTTTTGCACTCCTATTAGTAGTAACCCAGGTGTCCCTGTGAGTAACTGTGTCATGTTCTGAACCACAGGATTCAGGACAATCCCAGAGCCAGGCTGACGTTGCTTCGATTGCCTCCTCTGCTCCAGGTTTCTAGGCAGCAGCACGGAATGAGGGCAGCAGAAATGTTACAGGCTCTGCTTTCACTTGTGCCAATGGGCAGGAAAGTACTTACAGTTTCCTTACTGCCTGTGTACACCAGTATCCAAATATCTCACTGCTTCTACTGCATGGAAATCTGGATGGTTTATTCACAATCTCCTATCAGGCAACACCAGGCCCATCCAGTTTTACAGAAACAACCTCCACTACCTACCAGGTTTTGTGAGATCACACTTCTTCTTTGCCAACAAAAGCATCAGCACAACTGGCAGAGTCTCAAGCCCAAGAACCAGAGCTCAAAACTAAGGCTGATGCTTAAACGGATGCCTCATGTTCCTGCTGGAAGCACCTGTGAAATGCCCTTACTGTACTTAATCTGGAGTTAGGACAGCCAGAAGTACATGGTCCTTTATTCATTAGACCAAGAAATCCCTCACAAGAGCTGAAAATTGTTAACTCTCCTGCAAATCCTTCCTCCACAGCCTGAAGTGTACCAGCCATCCAGTGTGTTGCTGCACCTCCTGGATCTGGTGTTTCAGCCTATCCTACTTGCCTCCTTTCCTGCTCAAAATGACACATGGAACCAAAGAAACTTTCCATGTAATTAGTTAGTTAAAGCTGAGAAAAATCTAAGCAGAAGAACTGCAACAAATAGCATTTGTCCACAATGCTTCTTCCTTCCTATTTGTCTCATTCTGCAAAAGCAATTCTTGTTATTTCGGGTTCCAGCTTGGCGAGGTGAAGTGTCACATGCAATACATTCCAACTGCACTTCACCCTGAACTCTGAGCAAGAGACAAATCCAAACCACGGATAAAGACACTGCACTGCTCTACAATCACAGCTAATCTTCCTTTTTGTGATTTAGTTGTTTTAGCTACACACCCATTCTAAACCACACACACCTCACTTTATTGCATCAGCTCTAGAAGAGAGGAAATGTTTATTTTCCCTCTTATCAGTGTGAAACGTCTTTATCTTTTCATCAAAAATCAACTGAGTATGGGATGTTTCAACCTGAAAGAAGATATCTTCAGCAGCAAAAGATAAAGAAGGAGGAGAACAGAGTACATTTTGCCATCCTTACAGGCATAAACCATGGCACCCACTTCTGACAATGTGAACACAAACTTGAGAACAAAATATGATATCAGGGTATTTTTTCCAATACCCTTTCCTTTATCAGGATTGCTATTTTTCTTTTGAAGCAGGGCTAGCAACAATTTCTGCTATATGGGCCACTTTTGCACCCCGCCCTTTCCCACTCTTTTTCTAGGACATTGAAGATGACTGAAAGTTTCCTTCTTGCTGTCTCAAATACGTCTGAAAAAAAAAAAAAAAGTAAAAATCCCCTTTGTTGCTCCTCTGGTTTGTGGCAATGACCCAAAACCAAAATAACTTTAGTTCTGGATAAGGAAAAGCCCTGCAAATTGAAATCCTGCCCCACTTCTAATTACTTGGGGAGTTTTGTTAGTTTTTTTCCCCATCTGAACAGATGATGTTGTTGTTCTGTTGTATCATTTCTTCCTTCTCCCAGAGGGAACACTAGTGAAATTTGTCTATAAATAGGGCTCCATCTTCAGGAAACAAATAGGAGCGGATGTGCAGGTAATGGTCCAGTCACATCCTCCTGTTTCTCCAAGACCTTTCCTTGCCCAGTGGATACCTGAGGGTCTGAGACAGGGTATCAGAAATATTCCTCCTTCAACATCTAAATTAATATGGAGCGAAAAGCATGACTTAGGAGCAAGGAATCCCTTCAAGCAGCTGGGATGAGGATGGACTCCTCATGCAGAGGTGCACCTGGAAACATCTGCTGAGCTCAGGTGTGCTGAGCTTCACCAGTACCAAGCAGAACAGCAACAATACAAGCTGCAGCAGGAAGGGTCTGCAGAGCACATCCCAACACCATGACACTGAAGAGGAAGTTAATATTGGGCATTTAAAAACATCAAGCAGAAGATGCTAGAAAGCATGAAAGGTAGAAGATCCCATTCAGAGAGAAGAAAGTTTCAGAAAAACTATTTTCAACTAAGATATCAGCAGCTGGTTTAAGAAGTGGTTTAGTATGACAGACAGCAAAAGCATGGACAGTTTTTCATCCTGTTGAGCTACAAGATGAGAAGTTGGAAAAGGAAAAGAACTTTGAAATGCCTGTCCTGTGCAAGTCCTGCTACTTGCAGGAACTGAGTTACTGCCCCACATTAAAAGTCAAGAAAGACTGAAGCTGAGAATTGGCTTTACTGGGCAAGACAGTCTTTTAGCAGTTGCAATCCTTCCAGTTTGGCTCACTCACACCTGGGGTGCCTGGGAAGGCTTTAGAGCCTGCATTTGTACATCCCAGATACCATGAGCATGAAAGGGTTTTCACAAGCCACAAACACCCTGTCCAAGCTGGCTGAGCTCTCAGCTTTTTTCAGATGCAAAACCAGATCCAAGGAAAAAAAGAAAGAACCACTAAATACTTCATGCAGATGTTTGTTCAGAAGTGTAGATAAATTTGATTATAAGAGGGGAAGAAAAGCAGCACTCATGCCATGGTTTCTCCAGGCATTCAACAGCACCTGATATTTTAGCTGTATTTTTACTTCTTTGGTTTGAATGTCAGTTTGATAAATGTGAAAGCAAGTCTTGCCAGGAGCCCAAACTAAATTTCATTTGTGCTTCTGGCTGAACAAATCCTGTGCACTTCAAGTTTTGAATACTGACATTTAAGTTGTACAGTAATTTGCAGACGAAAGCCAACAGTGATATCATAACAAAGAGTTTTCTGGGGACAGAACCATCTCTGAGTATGGAGCTGGGAAGTTTCCAACAAGCTAAAGACACTGCAAGGAGACACCAACCAAAGACCTTGTCCTCTTCCTAACTCATTCCAGACAAGGCTGCCATAGTGCCAGACTCTCTCTGGAAAGTATTTCTCCTTTCTATTCCTAGTGAGTGCAGCATCTGCTGACAGCAAGGCTCTGCCTCCTCCTGAGGGCTGCTCCACAGCTACTCTGAGTGCTGGGCTGGGGAGAGCAGCCCAGCCTTCTTCCTCTGCAGGGGAAGAAGAGGAAAGCAACCCAAAGTTGAGTTTTTGTGTGTTTTTGTTGTGTTTTGCATGTTTTAAATAGCAATTTATTCTTAATAAAGCCTCTAGAAAAGAAAGGAAGAAAGCAAATATTGACATTCAGAGCACTTTTTTATGCTTGGAAAACCTTGTACCATTATCTGGCCTTTATTACCAAAGCTTGTAGCTGTGATCAGCAGAGCAGAGAGGAAGGAATCCCTTCCTGCTCCCAGAGTTCTAGTTTCTAAGAAAACCAAAGGCATCCAATTTTATTCAAGCCTAAACCTATCAAGAGAGGTATTGAAAGGTCTGGAACCTAGACCCAAGTCCAATTTACTCAGCCTGTCCTTTTCCTCTTGATTTCTCCCTCTGCCTTCAAGGAGAAACTACAACACAAGACCAAAGGTGTGCTGCAGAAGCAGTTCATCATCTTTGGGCCATCTCCAGTACAAATGTACACTCAGCACTGAAATGTGTTCTTTCAGTGTCACAAACATAACACTTGTCATACAGGAAATTTAATGTAAAGAGCCACAAATGTCTTCTGATGCTTCTGCTGCTTTTGTTAAAATATCCAGAGGGCTTCAGCTTTCCTTGGCAGCCAGAAGCCATGGAGCTGGCTAACATGGAGGTTTCACACCTCCTGCACTCACCTCACAGTTTTTTCTTCACATTTCACCAGCTCCTCTCTAGTGGCGTGAGAAATTAGACATTTGATTGTCATCATTTGTATGTAGGTTTATTATACATCACATTTAAGCCTATCAACCTGTTGAAGGGAAATGGAAGGCTATTGAGACTTGCAAAAAGCACAAAACCAATCCTTTGCTATCCTTCACCAAGCACAAAAAAAGCCCAGGATTGGATGAACTGAGAAAAAGAAGCTGACGCTGAAGTACAGCCCCTGATTTGTGGTTCTCTGCTCTCAGAGCATCTCTTAGAGATGCTTCAAGCAGCCACTGCAAGTTTGGGAGTTCCACTCCTCCTGCAAGCCACCGGTGCTTCCAACTAACCTGTCCCACTTGGCTCTGGAATGGAGGCAGGCAGGGGCACGCACAGAGTCAGGGAAGAATTGTTGAGGAAACGAACTAATGTAAGGCAAAAATAATGCTTTGTTTGAGCTGTTAGTCACTGCCCTTCTCTTTGGGCAGGTGCCAGACACATGGCTTTAGTCTACTCAACACACGTTACTCAAGGGGACATTTGGGATGTTTCTGAACACACCATGACACTCCTTGTGGTCACCTGCCAGGGCAGCACACAGCTGACACCAGAGCACAGCCAGACCTTGGCCTGGCTGCTGTGGGTGGGATCTGCACTGGCAAACCCCAGCACACAACACAGAGCTCCCACACCTCTGCAGCAACACTGCACTTGCTGCACGTGATGGTCTGGGAACAGGATCAGCTCCTTGCCCATACAGAAAATGCTCCCTGTAAGGGAACAACAGCACTATTCCTCTACTTTCCAACATCCCATCACTGAGGTATCCCTATGCTCCTGCTGGCCATAAAATGGGTCTGCTTCTTTAATCAAAGAGTCCAGCATAAAGTCTCAAACAGCAAACTTGCACAAAAACACTGCTGAATGCACCAGGCCTCAATAATGCTGCTCTCCCACACACCAACTCAAAACTGCTCAGCCTGAGTACAGGCACTCGACCACAGTGACACCAATACAGGTGTGCTCAATGGATGGTGCTGTCAGCAGCCCAAATCCTTCATGCTCCAAAAGCTCAGCAGACCCCAGCAGTGCTGACTAGCATCCTCCACACTAGGTGGGATGCTAATCTGGGTGCTGCCTGTGTTGTTATTACTTTATCCTTACAAGCAGCAGGTCATGGTAGCTTGCAAGCTGAACAATCTTTGGGCAATTTCCTCATTTTTGGTAAAAGATGATTAATCTTAGCACTTCTGGGTTTTTTTTTTTTTCCTGTTTGTGCTACCAATTTAAGAATTGAGACACACCCCTAAGTCTTTCAGGAATCACAAGTCACTGCCTCTTCATTTGCTGTAGTCTACGACAACAGAAGACAAATCTCACTTCTAAGTCAGCCAGGCCAGTGTCTTTATTTGCAACTGCTCAGTGGATCTCAACTTTTAATAGATTATTCAGTTTCCGGGATAGTCCTGGAAAGTAGAGGAAAATCCATGAGGACAGCCTGGAGAGGAGCTGCAATGAAGTCTCTGCTGAAAGCCAGCCATTCTAGTGCAGCTGTTTGAGGTCAGTGGGAGACAAGAGGTTGTGAAGCTGCAGCAGCTTTACTGAGCTACATCAATCAGGACCTCAGTCATCCTCCCCCACAAATACAGCTTTTTTTATACCACCAAGTCTCTTTTCCAGCTTGACAGGGGTTCCAGCCATACAGAGGTGACCAACTTGTAAGAAAACACAAAATCAGTAATAATACTAGAAAACCAGTATCACACCACCTTCTCAGACCTCCTGTTCCAATCTCTTTGCAAATCTGCTTTTCCTCTCTCCAACTGCATATTTTTCTTTGTTTTCTGTCCACCACATATCCAAAGTTGTAGTCAGGACACTTTCTGGCTGGCTGACATCTTAATAAATGCTCTAAGACTGCAGCTAGGTGACAACCACCATGTAAGTTTACACAGACTGATTATGGGGAAAAAAAATAACTAGTTGAACACTTTTTACAGCCAAAAAAAAAAAAA
>WEKY01021179.1:431576-452262 GCA_013390045.1 Picathartes gymnocephalus
AAAAAAAAAAAAGCTACAACCACCAGCAAATATCTGGCTTACATACTTTGCTGCTACTGTCCCAAGAAGAGATGCAGAAAATTTATCTTTTGCATATTCTGTGATTGTTCTCTTTTCTTTGCTTCTTACACATTAGTTGGGGTTTTTTTCCTGCAAATATTTTACTATCGCATGTAGGACTTACATTAAAAAAAAACCAAAACAAACACACAAGACAAGTTATATTCAAATGAGAACAGGGAAGAGAATCAAAATAAAAATATTCCCAAAATAAACACATGGATTGTTTAGACTAGAACATGTGCTTGGTTTCCATTTGTTTCAGCCTTATTTGTGCTTGTTTAACACATTTTCAGATCTGGTTACTCTAAGGCACAGTCCAACACAAACATGGAAATCAAAGAAGGAGAAAAAGGCCTGTAGGAAACTGCAATCATTTGAAAGTGCCCACATTTGATGTTACAAGTGCTAAAAAGCCAGCACAGCTAATTAGATGTTTGTCAGTGCCAGCAGTCAGCCACATCTCAGGGATGCCATCCCAGCTGGGAATGTGACCAACACTGGCTCCACAGAAGGCACAGGTGGAGGCAGGAGAGCCTGGCTCCTGGGGACACCTGGCCCCCAGGGACACCTGGCTCCAGGCGCCCAGGCTGCAGCTCCCAGGCCTGCTGAGTGCCAAGACCTGTGCGCTCACTGCCTTCTCTGCAAACACTGCTGGCTTGCCAATTCCTGCCTTGCATCTCACGGAATGCAAGGCTGGGCCATGGAGGTGACCTCTGCAATGAACTGAACCAAAATGTACCCTTTACCCTTCACACACCTCACCAATCACTCCTAAATAGTAATAAAGGGAAGTTTTTGTACATGTTGAATCCAAATCCAAATAACTCATGAAGATTACAGAATAGTTCACTGACACACAGATGGGAAATTCCTGGGCGCCTTTCGTCTAGTATAAAACAAACAGATAAAACAGAAACACTAACTGAATTCCTGCTAAATTACTGCTCCTTTTAATAACTGAAACTTTCATTTTTTCAATACAAAGCAGCAACAAACCCAGAAGGGTTTAGTAACACAGTATTACCTAATGCAGAGTGACCACTAGCTCCACACAAGCCACTTTCACATCCTCAATTCACACTGGCATTCAATTCATATTTAATTAGACCTGCATTCTTTCCTTGGAGATACCGTGGTGCTGTGTCAAAGACTGGAGGATGTTCTGAAAGGCTTGTTGGTAATTAAGCAGACTGGGCAGCACTCTCCCTCCAGTATTTTCAAACAGATTTCTTGTGTCAAGAGGCCAGACTTTCACCCCACCCCCAAATTCCCAAGTTCAGTGTTACACATTACCCCCACACATATCTGTCAGCATGAAAAAATGTGTCAGCAGAATAATTTTATCTGCTAAACTTGTCTGCCAAGGGCTGTCACATCCTGGACTGCTTTCCGTAATCTTAACACAACTGAACAGCAGTCTCAGAGTTCTCCATGAAACATCACAAACATCTCACCACTCACACACAGTCAACAAGACTTAAGACCAATTAAAAAAATGATGTGTTAGTCTTCATCAGTGCAACACACATTCACTGATGCAGAGCTAACTAGAATCCAGATGGGATTCTTCTGTGGGATGCTGAGTGCCCAAACACTGCACCTTCGGTGATCCACTGCAGGCCATGGAGGCTTTGCAGGACTGCCTGTTCTTCAGCCTCACATCCCCAACCCTGAACAATCCAACTGCTTCCCTGCTGACACTGATTTTACAGGAACAGATTACACCGATTTTACAGGAACCTATACATCTGTCTTTTTGTTTTACCTCTAGTCTTCAAAAAATCCTATCCCTTCCAACAAGAGCCTAAGAAGCATCTTACAATACGGCCAGCTAAGGGAATTTCCACAGGTTTTAGGGAGTGAATTTCCCATGATCTTGCTTTTTTTGGATGTCACTCTCTCTTTGCAATGGTTCACTGGTTTTAAGTAACAAACTATTCACTGCTAATATGTTTGAATCAAAACATCCTGAGCCAAAATGCTGGCACACCTCCATTCAGGTGTGCAAATTATTTCTTACATAGAAAAAAATGGCAACATAAGGTTTCAGAACATATTTACCTCCAGCTGACCACTGCATGGAAATCAGGGATTCCACAGTTAAGCTAATTTGGGGGAGAAGTGTTTTTTGGTGAACTATAAGCTGGCATGGATATTATCACAAAAAATTACTTATTTCTGTAAGAAGTTGCAGGGACTGAAAAAAAAGCACATATATTGGAAGCTTCTGTTGTTAAGGACTAAGCAGAACAGCAATCCTGTCATGTTCGTGGAACTACTATTCAGTGACACCTTTATAAAAGGAAGAAAATGTGTATAGGAGGAGTGAAACCTAAAGAAATGGTTTGTATATCCCACATTCTGGATATTCCAAAGAGTATTGCACAATTAAACATTCACACCACCTTGATACAACCTAGGATTTTAATTCCAGTGTGAGCATTTATTCAGCTAGGGAGGAGAAAAAAAAACAACAAGCCAGAAAGAGTAATTCCTTGCAAATTTGCAATTGCATTTCTCTTAATTGCCTAAATCCAATGCAGATGCAAACCACCTGGCTCAGGCACAGCAGTTACACTGGCATGCTCAGCTACTGCAGTGGCCAGGAACAGCCAGACACCCAAGGATTTCTTCCTGCTTTATCTACTTTATTAAACATCAAACATCTCAGGAAATTAACCCTGCCACATTCCCATGGTTCCTGAGTGCTGCAAAGACAAGAACACAGTGTCACCTGCCAGCCCACTGTGACAGCAGTGCCCTGCCATCGAGCCCAACACCTTGCTCATTGCTGGGGGTAGGGAAGGTGCCACTGAACTGCAGAGCACTGTGCCAGAAGACTTCCCACCCACCTCTATGTGTTCCCAAGCCTTCCATCACCAACAAGAGCTTCATGCATTCCATGGTCTCACTGCAATGCAGACACAAGTACATTTTCCCCCAGCTTCAGAAAGATGACTGGTTCTAGTAATTCTCACCAAGTGTCTCTCTCAAGTGAGTGGTAATGCTTGAAATGCAGAACGGGATGCACAAATCATTCCCTTAGTATCTGGAAGATTATTTTTCTGCCTGATACTCAAAAATCACAATACAAACCCTGAATACACTACGAAATGGTCTACCTTATCATCCATATCAAAGCAAAATCATCAGCTGTATTTCCTGAGATAAACTATATTTGCAATAAGTGCAAATACTTCAGAAGTCACTTCAGCTTCAGCACATTTTCTAATATCAAAAACACAGACATCACTTCCTAAAAATTTATCACAGACAGAAACAAAGTCTTCCCCCATATTTATCCCATTCCTTCAGTTTGACTGGGATTTTGAAGACAAATGGAGACACTGCTAACTGGGATCCTACTGAAACATTAAGCCTTTTTGAAAAAGTGAACAGCTCCATCTAAAAGGTCTTTATGTTCCAAAGCCAAGTTAAATAGACAGGTATGTGCAAAAAGTATTTCTTTTTATTCTCCTTTCTTCCACACATTTCTTTATAAAGTGCCTGGGAAGTGATGTAGCTTTTCCCTGCTGCTCTCTGGCTCCTATGCCCTACTGATAAGAGTTCAAACAAGAGAGGTTTCTGATTACCACTTCAACTAATCCCGGAGAGGGAACAACTGCTTCACCAGACCTGGGAGACAAGGGCTTACACTGTAATGAGGGAGATTGGAGCAGGACACATCCAAGGACCAAGATTGCAAGGCACGGAATGTACAGAGGGATTTCCTGAGTATTTGAGTACTAAAGCAGCTTCAAGTCATAGCTACTGAAATTAGGACAGGTATGAGCAAGCAGATAAGCTCTCCAAGTCTAACTTTTTTTCCTAAAAGGATTCTAAACACAGTTTTTAATCTCTGCAGGTATAAATGGAGCAGACAAAACTGCTGCGTGCTGCACTGAATATAAAAATGCCAAACCAGAAGAAATGAGAAGTATAAGATCTAGCTCTTATTGCCAGAGGATTCCAAAAGAGAAACCATTATACAGATGCATATTCCCCTATGCAGGGGGAAAATAAAGGACAGATTTCAGATTTCAAGCTCAAAACTTTAAAATACAACACTGGCTGTTATTAGTGATTCAATCAAAAACCTCAGGACAGTTCACTTGCTAGGTAAAGGGGAATTTCTGAGCAGCTTACCTCAACGGACCATAATTCAACATTATAAAGGCCAGTATCACCATCACACACAGTGTCCTTCTCTTCGGAGATGATACTTTAAGCTTCTGGTTCTAGACAGAAAAAACAGAAGACACTGAGTAAAAGAGGGACACAGATATGCAGGGGTATGTCAAAAGCTAAGTACACCAAATTATATTTGCCTAAGTATGTGTGAATACATTCCTGAACTACTTAAAAAGAAAACTTTGGTTTATACATTATATTCAGCTTCTATCCAGTGAAATATTCAGCAGCACCAAGAAGTAAAGAATTAAAAGTCTACCAGATAATGTGTCAGCTGTCCTGCCCTAGAGTTGATGGAAGTCATGCTTGGAATGGGATGCTGGACTAGAAACCCTAAAAGGTCTTCCAGTCAACATTTCCCCAATTCTGTTCTAGCACCTTCCACCTGAGCAACTGTTTCCATATAAAAATCAAACTTTCATACAATCTCTTACCTCTAATACCACTTCATCCAGCTGCCTCTTGAGCGTGTTGTTTTCTTTCTTGAGTTTCTCATTCTCCAGCAGGGCTGCCTCCAGCCTGGCCTCCAGTCCCAACATGTATTCCTTCTTTTTCTTGCGTGACTGAAAGGCTGACTCGCGGTTTTTGATCATGCGCTGCTGCCGCCGCAAGACATTCACCTGAACACACAACACACAGCCTGTTAACAATCCACACGTTCAAACTGCCTCCATTGCACACAGACTTTCTGCTTCTCTGCTTTGTCAAAGGTCTGCACAGACAGCTTCAAATGAGCTGCAATGGTCAGCACAGAGGCACCTCAGGATCACGGTACACCTAAAGAAAAGCAGGTCCTGCACTGTCTCAGTTTTCTTCTGCATTCTCAACATTCTGCATGTATGTCAGTATGTCACCAAACATACACTTGAGTTTGATTTGACCAATCAAATCACAAAGACAGAAAATACCTATCTTCAGGTCTGTAAGGCAGCAAGAATGTCTTTCATCTTCACTTCTCCCTGCACCATTTTACAGGCTACAATCGGCCATCTGCTTTCCTAACAGGAAATTTCTAGGGTTTTCCAGTCTGCTCTGTATGGAAGTAATTTCCACACTGATGACACCTGCTTCTGTACCTTTTCCACCTCTGCAACACAGTTTTTGAGATTTTGAATAGTGTTGCTGATCTCAGATTGCACACTCTATGTGTATTAAGCAATTACAGGGCACTTTAAATGCAGCCTCTGGGTGCATCTACACGGACATTTTAATTCAGGAGTGTGGCTTGGGTTGACATTTCCTGACTGTCCCACTAAATATGCTTTTCTTCACATCACAGAACAGTCTCTGAGAGCACACAAACTGGATTCCTTCGGGATGAAGCTCAACCAGCAAACATTCTCCAGGAGGGTGCATAACACACTCTAACCACTAGCAGGCATTCAGTCTGCAAGACCAGACTGGGACAGCTCAAAGGAACCCCTCCCCATCCTCCAACAGCCCTGACGACTGATTTTTATCCTAAGCAGGAACACTCCATCATCTTTTACCATTTACTCATTTTGTGGTTTGCACTGAGTGGGATGACCCAGCCCAGAAGCATCTTGCTGCTGACAAGGATAATAATGATGGATACTGCAGAACCATACAAAACTACTTTAAATCCTAAGTTTATGCAATAGTCTGTTGATTTCCTTTCCCTCACAAATTAGCAACTCTATTTTCATTCGGAACAGAGGACTTCCATCACATTATTAAGCTGCAACTGGATGTGCCTTAACGACAATTACATTGACAGATAACTGAATGATCCATCTTACACAGATCTGAACATCCTTCAGTACCTACCACCACATGCACTGGTGTAACCTGTATCTCTCAGAGCAGGACCATTAACAACAAAAGATGAGAACTATTCCAGAAGTATTATTCTAGGGAAATAGTATAATCACAGAACAGTAACATTAACTAACTCAGATTTTGAGCCCGGCTACGTAAAAAACCTTAACCACAGCTTTTCAACTCTCTTCTCATATCTGCCTGCACACAGACAATATGTTGTTCTAGGGTACTGGTGTCTGCAAAAAACAAGTGGCCACAAGCTGTTTAAAGACAACATTCATCTTCATGATGCTGCAGTCTGGTGACAAAGATGAAGAAAATATGTTAAAGGGCATTAACATTCTGGGCTGCCTCCATATTGGTCTAATTGCTTTTTATAAAGATCATTTATTATATGTCTAGTCTGCTGCCACCAACAAAAGTCTGAAAGCAAAGCTCTTTGTACTTACTCCAGTTTCTCTCTTTAGCAGAGTGGAGAAGGAAAAAATTTTAACATATTTTCATTAACACTAAGCTTTGTCTTGAATTTTTTAAGTACTACAACATTTAACATAAAAAAGCTTCTACAGACGTATAAAAACCAGACCCAAAAAAAGATTCAGGCTAGCCAAGAACTGCAGTGTATAGAACACACCAGTTTGGGGCCAGGATCACTTAAACTGTTCAGAGATGAGAAAACAAGGAATGAGTTCTTGCAGCAGCTTTGGCTCAACTTCTCTGCTACTCCAAACAAGGAGCTACATTTCCCTTTGTAAAAAGAGGTTTTGCATCATGAACTCAGAGAAGACCAAATTGTTTACATCCATTCTTGTTTGCAGACCTGCTCAGGATTATTCATTACTGGATAGCTTTTAATTACACGTCTGGAACCTCTGGCAAATCTACACGCTTCCCTGAAGAAAATAAGGTGTTAGAGCACCAGTGCAGTGCCTCTACAGTACGAGTACACCTAAGGTACATCTGTCACTGTTTCAGACACTGCCATCTACATTTTACGTGTTATTTATGTGTTATTACCTCTCCTTTACTCAAAGTTCTACAAATGCTGTGAGGAACAGCAGCTCTCCCCAGCCTGATTCCAGGTACCCTGTGCAGTATGTGCATTTCAGTCTATGCCACACCAACTACATTTTGACTCATTTTTTAAGCTTGCTTAAACGAAATCCACTATTTGTGTCCTTAGGTTATTTTAATTTACAATCTGTAAACAGCTTAAGGTCCTCCTTGGTCAACCCTCCAGGTCTTGCCTGGCTTTTCCTGGGGAATGTGCCACAACTGCACACTCAATCCCACCTAAATGTGATGCAGGAAATGGAAAGAGCTGTGTGAGTGAAGCCATACAGGAATGCTGAATCTGGAAGCAGTATGACAATCAGCATTACGCAGCTGGCCTGGCACCAAGGTAAACATGGCCCCTGCTCGAGCACTTTGATGATCAGGAGGGAGAGGAACTAATTTGTAACGTCAGTTTGCTTGAGCAACACAGCATTGCACAAGTGCTGAACCAAGACTAAAGGTAGCTAACATCTCTGCTAGCTTCTTTTGCAGCCCCAAACTTTTAAAGTTATATTGTATTGATGTTCCACTCAAGATAGCAACTTCTGGTTCTAAGGAAACGCAGATCATAGAGGGAGAACATTGGCCTCAAAAACTATCAGTAGTCAGTGATGCAACTTGTGCTTTCTAGCTTTGAAAACTACACCACCACTGGCACAGACACATGAAAATGCTGCAAATATGGAGAACTGGAAGGTTCATTGCAAACCCTTGCTTCAAACAGCACTAACCAGATTCAGATTGTCCTCTGTCTTCAGAGGTTTTACAAAGAGTCTTGCACTTTACAAACACTGCCACCTCAATTTATTTCCAAAGAAAACTCAATTCTGAGCAAAAGTTAACCTCCCTTGCAACACAAGCTGTACTTCTAGAAGCAAGAATGCCTTCCAAATTCCACAGAGTTTTTTTTACACAAGCTGGGAAAGTTAAGAGCAGAAAGTACAAACTATTCAACTTAGCATTAGCTGGCTTCTTACCTCAGCTTATGAAAGCTGCTGTCTTTGAAGATGCATCTTTGATTGCAGGAATACAAAACATATGCAAGGGGTTTTTTTGTTCTTACGGAAGTTCTAGGTTTTCTTGTCTCTAACTCAACAGAACACAACTTGCCTAATGAGTTTATGTTATACAAATATTACACAACGTACAGCACAGAAATGAGGATTCTTCAACAGAAATCTACACTTACACTGAAGTTATTTTGCATAGTTAACCTTTTCTAGATTTTCAGTATTCTGGCACTTCCCCATGGCTGGCAGGCTGCACATGTGTGCCACCAGGACACACAGGGCCTCACACCTCCAGCCTGCCACCAGCCCATCCCAGTGTAATCCACTGGCAGTCTGAGTCTTAAGCTAACAGTTTATCCTTCCTAAGCCCAAAAGAAAGTCCTGCAGTGTTTCTTTTAATCCTGCAACATCTGCTTAGATTAGCAAACAAAACCACGTGTTACAGAGCTCAAATGACAGCCCCATCTGTGCAGCCCTGAGCACAGCATGCAGTGTCCAAGGCAGTCGGGGGATGTTTTAACCCTGCTGGTCCAGCTGAATCCCAAAACATTTGTTCTTTCTCAAAGCACTTTTTCACAGTATGTGCCGAAGAGCAGCTGTAACTGTTTTGTCATGTTTTAACAAACACAGGTAAGATGTGCAGCATTTCACAAGTCCTCAAACTGCCTCCCTAAAATGGCTTTGGGTGGAAATACCCACACAACCACCCTTGAAAACCAACCCATTTGTTACCCCAGCTACACATCTGACTCCTGATGTCACGGATATGTATATGGAGTATGATGACAATAAGGGGGTTTTGGCAATTAAACCTTACATTCAGACAATGGCAAGGTGCCATGCTAGCCCTGCTTTACAGGGAGTCTCAAATACAATGACTGCAGGTCATTGATTTGTGCTCTCTTGAGTTAACTTTGCACGACAGTGAATTATCATTTAAAAATGCAACACACTTAACTGCTCTTCCTACTGACAGACCTTTGTTTGCTTCTTGTACACTGAATATCAAGTTTCCACTGTACTCTGGCTGCTGAACTATTTGTACCACAATCCTTTCATTATAAAATGCAGCCCACACACAAGTATGATTAGAGAGGAAAATTTACCATCAAGCCTGAGTGGCAATCCCAGACACAGGAAACCATATAGCAACATCCCTCCTGTAGAAGCTAAAGGAACAGGCTTTGGGAAATAGAGACCTGCACAGCTAATAAGCAGGTGCCTATACAGCAAAATTCCATGTGTTTTCTTACTTACACTGAGGCATGATAGGACCCTCAGCTCACAACTGTGCTTGGAACAGCACACTGGAGAATGACAGAATTTTAAAGTTACCAACAAAAAGCTTTGATCCTTCCACAAGCATGTCTTCTTTGCACAACAAAATGCAATCAAAGCAGCTCCAAAATTACTAGGAGCTGAATCAAGTTAACACCCAGCTTGCTAGCTGGTTAAAATGTCAAAGCTGAAGGGGGGCAAAAAAAAAACCCACACACATCTCAAAAGCTACTGTTTACATGTACTGCTTACTATGAGCTACTGTGGAAAGCTTACTTATTTGCACTGTAATTGTTGAGAGCTTAACCCTCTTCTACTCATTCAATACATGATCAAAAGGGAGCCTGATGAGATTAGAATCATGTGGAACTCAGTAACTGAAGTTTCTAAAAATCATGAGTTAAATCTGGGGAGATAAAGGGGTATGGAAAAAGAATCAGGTACTAAAATTTCCAACCCATCTGCTTCCAAAGAAAAGTTTTTATTATATGGATTAGAAAAATGATTTAACACTAATCAAAAAGCAGATATATCAAATCTTCCTGTCTGTAAGAGAGCTCCAGCCACTGAGAGCTTGCACTTGAGAAGACAAGTGACAGAAAATATCTATCAGCACTGTCTTCTGCCACTACACTTGCACACCTGGTCTGCACCTCCAGGCAGGCCTGCAGATATTGAGCTGTTCCTCCCTGTTCTGTGCCAAGCTGCTAAACTCCCTGTTTACAGCTGGAAATCCTCTTAAGAGTTTTCCTGAGACTCTCAAGGGACCATGAGGTCCCACATGCAGGTAACTGAAAGCTGTGCCCAAGCCCTGGTTAGCAGCTATCACAGGGTCAGGTAAAGAGTCAGAACTCACATCCAGCCCCGTGGCTGGGGCGCTGCCCTGGAGCAAGGGCTTTGTCACCGGGATTTTGCCGCTGCCCGAGCCGTTTCCAGCAGCTGGAGGCAGCGCGTTCACCGCCTGGTTCTGAAGTGCTGGGGCCCCTCCCGTGACAGCAATGACAGGCTGGGAGGCTGGAAGCACCCCAGAGGCCTGGAGCTGTACCACAGCAGGCTGGGGCAGCACCACGGATGGACCTGGAACACAAGAACAGCAGCACTCAGCACAGATGAGATGGATTTGAACATCAGCCCTTTGTAGGGTCATCCTGCTATCCTCTCCTGCCCTGCACAACTGATCTCAAACCCATTAGTATATTCCACAGAACAGGAATGGAAAGAAGTTCCAAAGTTTACAGGACTCTTAATCCATCCTGCAAAACACAACTACAGGTATTAAAGGAATCCAATGAACCAGGCTCTGTCCCAAAAGCTCTTCAAAGTTAATAAAATTCAACATTTGTTGAATACATTGCTCAGTATTGCTAATACTTGAAGCACTCAACTTTTTCAAAGAATTTAACCAACTTACCTCAATCCTCCTTCTCCTTTTTGTCTATAACTACTTTATTGCTGTATTCAATGGAAAATTTACTACACAAAAGTGGCTCATACCACACAGATCAATTCAAACTAGCACAAAGATGGAAGATGGACAAAAAACCAATGCAAGTTCCACTTTCAAAACTCACGTTGAAGCTCCAATTCACACTTGGGCCATTTTTTAAGAAAAATGTCTTATGCAAGAAAGTTTATATACAAGCTGAATAGAGCTTAAAGAAAAGCTGGTAGAAAAAATGAGGTATTTTTGACAGAGTTTGAAATGGAATTAAAAACAGTCACTTCCAAGAAATTTCAGTCCAACAACTACATTTAACTCAAGCAGGTGCTTGAGTAATATTTTGTTGTCTGAAAACACATTAATGTCTCTCTAATCCTTTGTAACAGGATGACCTCGCCAGCTTTCGGAAAGAGCACATTCCAGCTGAGCATTCCAACCAAAATGCACGACAATGGATTACAGCATTTATCCAGCCTTCTGGAAGGAGAAAAGTGAAGTAATTTATCTAGTGCCAAGTTCTTATGTATGGGGTAAAATTAGACCTTTTTGTTTTTTGCAGACACAATCTTGAAGACATTGTAAGTTTGTATGACTCTATTTAAGAACCTTAAATGATAAATTTGAAACTATTTCAATTTTTTTTAATGTATAAAGGAGATGATCCTCTAAGACCATGCTTTCTCCTTTAAGCTTTTATAAAAGGGACTGTGAAAATATGATTTCTCATGCTTCTTTGAAGATAGTGGCATATTTCAAAATAGTAGTTCCAACTTGTCATAGGCAGGGGATTTAGACTGATGAAAAAAGATCCTTATGGTTTTTGTTATGGAAGCTGCACAAAAGAATTTTTAAACATACCATCAGTTAAAGTAAATGGAAAGCATGAACATACTTTCTCAAAAGTATTTCCTCTATACTGTCTCACAGAAACTACTGTCCTGACTTTTCTTCAGGGAAAAGGAGAAGCTGGTCTTCAGAGTACTAGACTTACATCCAAAGAAAACCATATCCCCAGCATTCCTTATTCCAGATGGTATTTTATCAGCTGGAACATCAGAAGGAATAAGAATTAGGTCACGCTGACTGTGCTGACCTGTGTTTTAAGCAGTCTAGCAATCTCAGGCATGTTATAACAAATGTCAGCATCTCCAGATTTGGCTGAACCCCCAATGGAAGAGAAATCAGTAACAGAGACAAATCTTTCCAATTGCAATTAATTTCTAAATTCGTGCCCTTAAGAATTTGTCTCCTTTTCCTTCTGTGCCTCAGTGCCTGTGCAATCAACTGCAAGGAACTGTGGCCATCAGCTGGTGGAACCAGCAACTGCAGCTGGCAATTCCTGCAGGGAACAGAGTCCTTGCTGCCTCGGCTGGAGAGCGGAACAACGCTTTGGGTCCAGAAATGAAAGCTGGAGCTACTTCAAGAATTGGTAACAAGGTAACTGTAGGAATGAAGAATTATCATCGGGCAGGAAGTCACTTTCCTCCTGTTAACATCAGCAACGTTTCTAACCTCTGACACAGCTCTCAATTTTTAGCGGATTTCACAACATTCTATTTAATGCTGTTTAGTGAGCTAAAAAGCCATAAACTCATGCTCCCACCATCCTGTGGAAGAGTTTCATGTGGGTAAAAAAGCTTATATCACTTCTCTCAAGCTTTCCAGCTTCCTTCAGGCCATCCTAACTGATTCTGCTGGATCTTCCTTTGGTTATGATAGAACAGTGCTGTAATCACCTTATGCACCACCTGACACTGCAAGCAGAACAGAGCAAAGCATCCCTGCAGATCCTTCCAAATCAGCAGTTTTATCTCCACAGGTTGGAGGCCAGTGCGCAGCACAGCCTCCAACCTTCAATTCCAAATAATGGAATTATATAATCCAGTCTTCCATTTTACACAACGCCCGTGTGAGTGCTGTTTCTCACAGGACAGTACAAGAGGAGTAAGGCCATCTTCTCAGCAAAAGGCTTTTCCAGCAAATCAAATAGGACCCTTTTCTCTCCTATTCCTCCTCTTTCATACACCAAACCTAACTTCATTCTATCAGCCACCCCAAACAGACAATGCTACCACCAAGACCTGGCCCAGTCAGGACAATTCACCTACCTTTAGGAGGTGCTGGCTGGATGTTAACAACTGGCTGATTCTTTGGCAGTGGCACAAGCGTGGGAAGAGTCTGAATAATGATGGTTTTAGCTGGGATGCCAATGTTAGCCTGAGCTTCAGGCACAGCAGGCAGAAGGGGTTTGGGTTGTATCAAAGGCCTGGACACTGCCTGACCACACCTCTTCAGGCTCCTCGCAGAATTATTTGCTACGAGAGGAAAAAGGGTCAGAATTGGACCAAGAGGTATAAAATATGTAATCCAAGCAATAATGAAGTGGCTTTTAATGTGGGGTTTTTTACCCATCTATAATACTTGTTAAAAAACCACATCTGATCAAATATCCAAGTCATAAATGGTAGGACATCTAGTGTCTGTTAGTTAACAAACTGGATGCAAGACAACACACATACTATCTACAGGATGCAAGTAACTTTGTCTCTCATACCAGATCGAGAAGAGATGCTCACAGCAGGCTTCTTCCCTCCATCTCCTTCAGGGGATGCAGGGCTTCTGCAGCTCTTGCTGTAGAGAGAGATGGGAGACATCTGCGAGCTACAGCTGAAGTCCACATCATCCTGCAGACAGAAAGCACAGGAGATTAATGCTTCAGAAACTCAGAGCAGTATCTACTAGCAGTTCAGAGTATATCTGCTTTTCGTCACATCTACGCTGCTGCTGCAGCCAACAGGAGAAGAGTTTTGCTCTGCAGTTTGATTCTGGCCAATGCCACATACCACTAAAAAAAAACCAACAAGTACTTGTCCCCATCAGCACTGCAATGGGAGGCAGAGGCCAACACCTGCCAGACCCAGAAGCCCTTAGAAGGCATTTTGTTTGGCATCAAGGCTAATGGACACAGCTGAGGAAAGAGAACTGAACATGCTCTTATTCAAACGGGTCACAGAGAACAGAGAAGAAAACACCACTGACGGGTTTTTGCAAGGGTCGGGAAAAAAAGCTGTTTCCTCTTATGCCACGAATTTGGTCAGAGGAGTGAATCACAGGGTTTTTTGTTTGTCAGAGCTGTTGCTGTCTGTGTTACAGGGGGGTTTTTGCATACAGGCACATTCTGCACTGGAGAGCCCACAGACGGTGGCGAAGGGACCGAACAGCTGGAATTGGCTGGTGATAAAGGTTCTGTCTTCACATTTGCATCTGCAAGAGGTAGGTAAAGACATTTCACTGCACAAGTTTTTAGCAATGGGAAAAGTAAAAAACACATTATCCTACGCCAGATATTTCATTCCCAAAACAAGGCACAGCAGAAAACACAGGGAGATTAAAAGTATTAAACAGCTTGGCTTATAGGGCAGCCCTTCTGTACCCATCCTACAGAAACACAGCATAATTCTCATCACAGAATAAAGGCTGTAGGGCATCAAACACTTCCACATGAGTTTTAAGAGCTCACCCTTGTGGGGCAGGAGGGGAAGAGCAACACCTGCAAAATATAGAAGGTTAATTACCTGCATAAGCATGGCCTGTAATACTCCAAAGGTCTGAGTCCCAAGACATCAAATCCAAATCAAAATGAAAGTTATAGAGATCATTTTCCTGAAATGACAGTTCAGAAAAAGAGACAAGACCAAAAGAAACATTGACACCAGCAGTCATTATATCCACATTCTTACAGCTCTAGAAAACAAAACAAACAACACATCAATCACTTCAGGTGCCTTAAGGTATGCAGATGTGAATGTCCTTAAAGGAGAAATTCTCAACTGGAACACACAAAACAAGGCTTCTTTTAAACATAGACCTGTAGGAAGGGGTAGGTCAGTTTAAGACCATCACTAATTATTGTACCCTTATTGGTAATTTGTACAGCAGCAGTTCTAAATTCAGTCATTGAACCATCTCACATTAAAAAATAAGTCTTAGGAACCTCGTGCCATCCTCTCCTTCATCTGCCTTGAAAAATGTATTTAATGCCCTTCCATAATAAAGCAGCACCAGGGACAGTTTATCAGCAGGAAAACAGACACAAGATTGATTTGCTCAAGACCTGATTAACAGTATGTATTAGGTCTCCCTATACTTGAGTACACTGAAGTCAACATCTAAAGCCAAGGACACCAGTTTCCTTTTCCAAGAAAATTCAAAACAAACAGGCTAAAATCACTCCATACGTATTATTTATCACATGACCTTTAAAGCATCAGTTGGGTCAAACATGACCTACCCAGCTTATACAGATATTCAACAAAGATTTTCCTAAAAACTATCCTGCAATTATACCTTCCCTGATATTCTCACCTTGCCTTGTGAAAGAGGGCTCAAAAAGCTCAAAAGTTAGAAGGAAAAGAAAGCTCATCAGAGCACATTTAAAGGAAGAATGACGAAAAACCCACAACGTGAGCTGTGCATTAAGAGCCTTCATCCAGGCAAATAATGCTGGCCTTGCTGATGGGGAATACTTTTCACTTGCACAATCAGACTGTTACCTCATTTTCGCCAGTGACTGGTTCTACACCTGTAAGAATGCTCTTAGACCTGGGGTTTACACTGGATGATAACCCAGGCTTGTGCTGGAGGTGGATTAGGACACAGTGAGCAAAGACAGCAAGGGAAGCGCGTGGGGAGGAGAATCCACGAGGCAAATGCCCCGGGAGAGAAAAAGCAGTATGGATAAGTGAACAGTGAAAAAGTGGGGATTAATACATAAGGTCGCAAGCAAAGGTTTTCGGAGAAAATCCTACACTAAAGAAGAAAACAAGAAGTAATCTAACAAGCAAGGTGATAAAGAAGAGCCCGGGTGGATGCAGGTGTAACATATCCACCCCTTCTCTCAAGCAGCCCCGAGCCAGCGCTCCCCCAGCACTGCCCTGCGGGGTTCACCTTCACCGGGGCAGTGCCAACCTCGCTGCTCCTGCACGGCCCCTCGCACCCGCACCCTAAACTCCCTCCTTTGCCCCTTCCGCATCACTCTCCAGCCGTGCCGCCCGCAGCGTGTTTCAGCGATCGGTATCTCTAGCGGTGACGCAGGGTGAAGGCCGGCCAGCCACGCTCGCCTGCCAGGCTGCTCCGGGCGCTCCCCGCGCCGGGCCGGGGCTCACAGCGCCGGCAGAGCCCCGAGCCCAGCCCCGCCATCCCCGCTACTCACGTCGGGCTCGTCCCTCGGGGCCGCGGCGCCCAGCAGCTCGCTCAGCTCCTCGCCCAGCACAGCCTCTGCGGGACAGACAAGGGGCTCAGCGCCGGCCAGGCCCCGCCGCGGAGCTCCGCGCTGGCCCGGCCCAGCCCCAGTCCCGGTCCCCGAAGGCGCGCTCACCCCAGTCCAGGCCGCCCCCCGAGGCGGGCAGCAGCCCCGCCGGCTCCCACTCGGCCTCGGCCGCCGCCATCGCTTCCCCTTCCTCCCGAAACACACGTCTGCTTCCGGCGGGGCAGGGCCGGGCAAGGCCCGCCCGCCACGGCGGCCGCCGGCGGACACTCGGCGGGCGGGAGGGGCGGATGCAGCACGGGCTGCAATGGCAGCTGGCCCCGCTTCGAGCTCCCAGGGACAATCAAAGCGTCAGTTGCGGTGGAAAAGACCTCTGAGCTCAGCGAGTCTCAACCCATGACCCAACACCACTCTGGCACCCAGACCATGGCACTGAGGGCCGTGTCCAGTCTTTCCTCAAACACGTCCAGGGGCAGTGACTCCCCACCTCTCAGGACAACTCATTCTAGGGTCTAATCCTCCTTCCTGTGAAGAAATTCCTGTGAATGTCCAACCTAAACCTCCCTTGGCGCAGCTTAAGACGGTGTCCTCTTGTCCTATCACAAATAGCCTGGGAGAAGAGGCCAAACCCCACCTGGCTCCAATCTCCTTTCAGGAGCTGTAGAGAGTGATGAGGTCCCCCCTGAGCCTCTTTTTCTCCAGGCTAAACAACCTCAGCTCCCTCAGCTGCTCCTCATCAGACTTGTGCTACAGCTCCTTCACCACCTTCATTGCCTTCTCTGGACATGCTCCAGCACTTCAATGTCCTTCCTGAACTGAGGGGCCCTGAACCAGACATAGCACTTGAGAAGTGGCCTCACCAGTGCCCAGCCCAGGGGAAGAATCACTTCCCTAGTCCTTCTGGCCACATTATTTAATGAAGACTTTCCCCCCGCCCTCAACCCCAGGCACACAGGAGGCATTAGTTAGACAAAGGTGTTTATTCAGACCCCACTGACACAAGCTCATAGGTGGAAGCACAAGTGGAGCAGCTACTGGGGAATGTCCAAATTCCTGGAGGGAGGGCTGGGTAGCAGGCTGCCCCCAGCACATGGCCCTTGGCCCCTGGTGGGTGTCCAGCTGCCCTCCCTGGAGGCAGCTCCCCTTCCCAGGGGAATGCTGTATAAACAGCGTGGTGGCAGTGTCCATGGGCAGCGCTGGTCCAGGCTGCAGCCACAGGCATGGAGTCTCTCTGTGCTGCAGCAGCAGCTCCTGCTGGGCCTGCAGCCCTGGGGAACACAGTGGGTTTCAGTCTCGGGCAGGCTGGAAGCACAGGAGAGATGGAGCTGGTGTTACCCACTTCAGTTCCAAGGGGTGTCCCCACCCAAGAGCACCCCAGCCAGGTGCCACCCAGGATGGCCACCCAGGGGAACTTTGAACAGGGTGCTGCAAGGGTCTCACCAGCCCTCACCTCACAGGTTGGCATCATACGCTGTGTTGGTGAAGGTGCCTGGCGCTCCCAGGTCACTGGAAGGCAAACACAAAGGTGTAACCTTGGGGAGTGCAGGAGTGTGTGAAGGGCAGGGGTTGGCACAGCCCTGTCAGCCCCAGAGATGCTCCCATATAAGAACAGCCTCACACAGGCAGACCTGGGTGTCAGCAGGGTGAACATAGGGCTTTGACAGTCACAGGGCACAGCCACCCTCCTGCAGAGCACAGCTCTCACCTGGTGGGTTTCAGGAGCTTTCTTTTCTCCTCTGGTAGTGGTGTTGAAATGTCCGTGGGGATAAAGCACATAGAAAAGAAATAACCAGCTGTTTAGTGAAGGTCATGAGAAGCTGCAGCATCAGCATCTGAAATTGAGCGCAGTTTAACAAGCATGGGTGTGGCTGGGAGAGGGCTGAAGCATTTGCCCCCTTCAGAGTGATGGTGTTTATCAGGCTCTGCCCTGCAAACCTGGCTGCTGACACTTTCAGCTGGACAAACTGACAAGGACCCAAGCAACTCAGCAAATAAAACATGTGAATGGAGGCAGACACACTGTTAAACTCTTCTGAGCACCCCAGCCTCCCCTGGGACTGTCACCACCTTGCCTGAGAGACCCTGGCCAAAACTAGGGTGGGCTGCAGGAAGCATTTCTGTACCTCTGTCACTGAGCCTCTTGACAAGGAGGGCAATGAGCCCTCCAGAGAGCACAACAGCAGCTACTGCCAGGGCTGAGCCACTGCTGTAAGCCAGGACTTGCTTTAAGAAGGCACCATCCTCTGAAACAAAGCCACAGAGCCACACATCAGAAAGTTGTCAGAACTTCACAGCCCCTGGGGAGCCCCTCAGCATGTTCAATATGTGCTTGGAGGAAAGCTGGAGCCTCCACAGAGCTAGAGGAGCTGGGGGGTCCCACCGTACCTGCACAGACAGGGGGATCCCTGGTCCAGTTCCCCGTGGCCTCACACCGGATCATCTCTGCTCCCATCCGAACAAACCCCTCCTCGCAGGAAAAGGTGCACGTGGAGTTGTAGGTGAAGTTCCCGTGCACATGAGAGCAGCTCAGCTGGCCTTTGCTGGGGGGGGACAGCACTGGGCAGCTGATGGCTGGAGATGGAAGCACAGCAGGAGCATCAAGAGGACTTGATGGACTTGATGGCAGGCCAGGGGATAAACTGACAGCCTGGGGTGCTGGGGAGAGCACTCTGCTACAACAGAGCAGTCCCAGACATATGTGAGATCACAGGATTTACCTTTGCAATGTGTGGGGTCCCCAGTCCAGGTCCCCATGGCTGTGCACTCACGGCTCTCCGACCCCATCAGCAGAAAGCCCTTCTGGCAGGAGAAGGCACACGTGGAGCCAAAGGTGAAGTCCCCATGGAGATGGGAGCAGGCAGCCTGGCCCAACTTGGGGCTGGTCAGTGCTGAGCATTTGATGGCTGCAAGGGTAAAGAGGCACAGCTCAAAAAGGAGCCTGGGAGACTGCACTGTTGGGACCAAGGGGCTGGGGACACATTGTAGTGTCACCCCAAGGCCAGTGACACCCTGAGCTATGGCAGCAGCTTTACCTTCACATCTTGGTGCATCCCCTGTCCAGGTCCCCGTGGCTGTGCACTCACGGTTCTCTGGCCCCATCAGTGCAAACCCTGTCTGGCAGGAGAAGGCACACGTGGAGCCAAAGGTGAAGTCCCCATGGAGGTGGGAGCAGTTCAGCTCTCCCTGGTCTGGAGCTCTGAGCACTGGGCAGGCAATGGCTGCAGAGTGAAGAGGTACACCTTAAGCAGAAGCTTGAGAACTGGAAGACTAAAATTCTGGGACACCACAGTGTCACCCCAAGGCTAGTGACAGCCTGCACTCCAGCAGCAGCTCTACCTTCACATCTTGGTGCATCCCCTGTCCAGGTCCCCATGACTGTGCACTCACGGTTCTCTGACCCCATCAGTGCAAACCCCTTCTGGCAGGAGAAGGCACACGTGGAGCCAAAGGTGAAGTCCCCATGGAGGTGGGAGCAGTTCAGCTCTCCCTGGTCTGGAGCTCTGAGCACTGGGCAGGCAATGGCTGCAGAGTGAAGAGGTACACCTTAAGCAGAAGCTTGAGAACTGGAAGACTAAAATTCTGGGACACCACAGTGTCACCCCAAGGCTAGTGACAGCCTGCACTCCAGCAGCAGCTCTACCTTCACATCTTGGTGCATCCCCTGTCCAGGTCCCCGTGACTGTGCACTCACGGTTCTCTGACCCCATCAGTGCAAACCCCTTCTGGCAGGAGAAGGCACACGTGGAGCCAAAGGTGAAGTTCCCATGGAGGTGGGAGCAGTTCAGCTCTCCCCGGTTTGGAGCTCTGAGCACTGGACAGACAACAGCTGCAGGGGTAGAGAAATACTTTGAGCAGGAGTCTGAGGATTACAAGGCTGTTCAGTCTGAGAGGCTTCAGGGGAGCCCTAGTGTCACCCCACGGCCAGTGACACCCTGAGTTCTAGCAGCAGCTTTACCTTCACAGTGTGGTGTGTCCCCTGTCCAGGTCCCCATGGCTGTGCACTCACGGCTCTCTGGCCCCATCAGCACAAATCCTGTCTGGCAGGAGAAGGCACATGTGGAGCCAAAGGTGAAGTCCCCATGGAGATGGGAGCAGTGCATCTGTCCTTTTTCTGAAGCACTGAGCACAGGACAGGCAATGGCTGCAGGGACAAAGAAACACTTCAAGGAGGAGCCTGGGAACTACAAGGATAAACTGTTTGATCTGAGAGACTGGGGAAACCCTAGAGTCACCCACAGCCAGAACCCTGAGTTCTAGCAGCAGCTCTACCTTCACAGTGTGGTGTGTCCCCTGTCCAGGTCCCCATGGCTGTGCACTCACGGCTCTCTGGCCCCATCAGTGCAAACCCCTTCTGGCAGGAGAAGGCACATGTGGAGCCAAAGGTAAAGTTCTGACGGTGGTGGGAGCAGTTCAGCTCTCCCTGGTCTGGAGCTCTGAGCACTGGGCAGGTGATGGCTGCAGGAACAGAGAAACCCTTTGAGCAGAAGTCTGGGGACTACAATGCTAAACTGTTGGAATGAAAGGACCAAGACGCTGGAGAACATTCCAGTGTCAACCAGAGGCCTGTGACACCTCAAGCAGCAGCTTTACCTTCACAGT
>WEKY01021182.1:0-10539 GCA_013390045.1 Picathartes gymnocephalus
TTTTTTTTTTTTTTAATTTCAACAAGTAGAGAGTATGAAAAGTGTATTTTAGACCAGAAAAGGAAGCTCAGGAGGGACTTTATTGGTCTCTACAGCTCCCTGAAAGGAGGTTGCAGACAGCTGTGGGTCCATCTCTCCTGGGTAACAAGTGACACAACAAGAGAAAACGGCCTCAGGTTGTGGCAGGGGAGGGGTAGGTTGGATATTTGAAAGATTTCTTCACTGAAAGTGTGGTCAGGCACTGGAACAGGCTGTCCAGGAAAGTGGTGGAATCACCATCCCTGGAAGTGTTCAAAAGTTGTGTGTTTTTAGCACTTAAGGACACAGATTAATGGTGAATATATCAGTGCTGGGCTAATAGTTGGACTTGATGATCCTAGAGGGCCTTTCTGACCTTAAAGATTCTATGACTCTTTGAGGACAGCCAAAACTTCTACTTTCTTTAAGTATAATATATAAACATTGCCAAGATATTTGGAGTACCCTGAAGAAGTAAAACACCGTGGAATTTTTCCCTTTCTTCCTCATTTCGCATCATTCCAAACTTACGTCTTCATAATACACTAAAAACACTCTTCTCAGTGTTTTAGCAGCTTCCCCCTGAGAAGAGATGAGGGCCTCAGGCTTCCACCCTTTCCAATTAGATTGGAGACTGTATGACTGGAAGTAATCCTGCAAGAATATGGGGATGGGGCGAGGTAACCTCACTGTTCACTCCTCTCCCTAAGCATTTAGGACTTTGGGATGCACTGCGTGTTCCTCCTCTCTTTGTGATGCCTGTGACAGCTCCCTGGGGACACAGCTGTCACTGTGCCAGCCCTGCAGCACTGCAAAGCAGGAGTGTCTCCTGATTAGCGAGTGCCTTGGCAACAACTCAGCAGGAACAAAGATTGAGCTTATTGGAACGGTGGGCTAATATGGCAAATATTCATCTGGCTTTAAAGAAAAGGTATTTAAACTCCACAGAGGTGCTCATACTTGACACTGAAATTGCCCAGGCAACCACCGATGCATCATGACCTTCTCTTCCTAAAAGCCAATTATTTCCAAGGTTTGACACAAAGCAGTGAATAAGCTTTTGACATTTTGATCAGAATTATTGTTAAACAGAGAATTCTTTACGCTTTTGTGTCATCTCTTGTAAGCACAAACCACTCATTTGTGTCGAGCAGTGATGGTGAATAGCCTACAAAAAGAAAATGTGCATAGTAAGGTCTGCTCTTTACCTTACAGTTCACTTATGGATCTCTTCAGGGTTAGGAAGAAAGGAATAAGAAGTGGTCTAAGATCAAGAATTATGTCCTTTCCCTTCAACAACTAGTCAGCTGGTGTGGGAATAAATCCCCAGCTGTGGGTATTTAGAGAAGTAGCAGATTTTGACAACCTATATCTTATTTTCTGAAGCTCCATTTATGTTGCACCAGAGAGCAGTTCAACTTAGCAGGCAAATTAAAGGTTTTCTGTCTTCTTGCACCAGGTGGTCATCTGAAACCTAACTACCAGCCTCTTGTGACAGTAGACATTGAGGACAGCTGGCAAATTAGACCTTAGGGCTGCTTTTGAAACAGTGTGGGTGTAATCTTATTCCATAAAATTATTAAGACAACAAAAGCAGTTCCCTATGGAGGAGAATTACTGTCAGAATATCTACAGAAATGATTCTTAGAGGCTGAGCTCCAAGTGAGTAATTAAGTAGAGCTTGTTTTATGAAACAGTAAAAAGCACATTTTATTTTTCAAAATCCTTTGAACTTAATACTCAGAAGATAATTAGTTCACGATCTACCTGTTGTTTTCAAAGACTGACTCTAATCTGCATGAGATTTGTTTCAAGATTAAGACACCTAAATGAAGATGTTCACAGGTCAATGAGGATCTGTTTTGCCATTCACCAAACTAGTGATGGTGTCAGGCTTTAGTCATCTACATGCAGGTCTCTGGGGACACAAAATCTTTTTCTGAAAGTCAGTTGGACAGCACCTGAGGACGTCTCAGGTAGTTCTGTGTGGACGCTAGAAACAGCCTGAGTAAAGAACTCAGGCATGTTTAGAGCAGGAGAGAAAGTTTTCTCGCGGTTTCGCTAGTATTGTTTATGAAACGGTTTCCGAAACTATGAAAACATGGACTTGCATGCGGTGTGATAAAACTATTATTAGTTAACCAATAGTTGTATAGTGTGTTCATCTTTCTAACCAATAGCATGACACCTGTACACAGGGGTTATAAAAGATGGGTAAGTTTGAGATAAAGTTAGTTGGAGCCTGATCTGCGTTCTGTGTGTTTCGTCTTGTCTCCCCTGCTTGGGAGCAGGGAAAACAGCGACAGTTCTGGATATCTGTGTGTGAACACCTGAGCTCTAGACCACCACTGGTCATAGCAGGAGGTGCATCTGGGCACCTCCATGAGCATTGGCTGTTTTAATCTGGAGCTGACTCTCGTGCTATTTGGCTCAACCCCAGTGTCAGTTCAGGCTGGGCATGAACAGATGGAGCAGCCCTGCCCAGAAGGACTTGGAGGAGCTGGTGGGTAAGAGGCTGGACATGCCCCGGCCACGGCACTCCCAGCCCAGAGAGCCAAACGTGTCCTGGGCTGCATCCAGAGCCCCGTGGGCAGCAGGGCAGGGAGGGGATTCTGCCCCTCTGCTCCGCTCTGGTGAGACCCACCTGGAGCTCTGCACCCAGAGCTGGGGTCCCAGCTCAGGAGGGACAGGGACCTGTCCAGAGAGGCCACCAAGATGATCAGGGGGATGGAGCACCTCTGCTACGAGGAAAGGCTGAGAGAATTGGGATTGTTCTGCCTGGAGTAAAGAAAGCTCTGGCGTGGCCTAATTGCAACCTTCCAGTACCTAAAGGGAGCCTACAACCAAGATGGGAAGGGACATTTTACAAGAGCCTAGAGTGACAGAGTAAGGGGAAATGTCTTCACACTGTAAGAGGGCATGGGTTAGTTTAGATATTAGGAATATATACGAAGGTGGGGAAGCACTGCAACAGGCTGCCCAGAGAAACTGTGACTGCCTCATCCCTGGAAATGTTCCAGGCCAGGTTGGATAGAGCTTTGAGGAGCCTGATCTAGTGAAAGTATCACTTCCCCTGGCAGGGGAATTGGAGTTAAGTGGTCTTTAAGGTCCCTTCCAAACTAAATCATTCTATGATTCTCTGATTCCATGAATTAAGAAAATAGTTAATATCACAGTTAAAACTGCCGTTAGTTTCCAAGTCAAGAGAGTGTCTTCAGAAGTATAAAATCCCCAGTGATTGGGGTTTTTATGGCTGTGCTTTTTCAGGAATGCACAGCTCAAGTACAGTGAGGCTGGATCAAACATTTCAGAGTGTTCTGGCTCAAGATCATTGCACCTACATTTTGAGCAGAGGCAGAGCAAGAGCAGGAGTTGACCTTCCCTTTTCCCTTCTGCCTTTCTACTTGCCCTCTATGAAGTGCAGAGCATGAATAAAGTTTAGGTAGCTCAGACTATCTGAGCATTCATGTTGAAATCAGGACCAAGCCCAAGAAAGCACAGGAGTTTGGTGCCACCTCTGTTTTTCAGTTCCTCATCCACAAAGAAGAGATTCTGAGGGGTTTTAGTTCAACAGTAATTCTTCTGAGTCTGTGTCAGTTATGCACTATGTTTTTGTGCAACATCCAGTTAGAAGAGCCCTAAGCACTTTTGTAAACCTTCCTCCCCATTCCACTGATGAGTCAAGCACATAAATTCTCCTGCCTCCATAGTCAGCTGGTCTTTGTGCTTTGAGCACTATCATTAAATCCCATATGTCCCCCAGAGTTTAGACTTAGCTGATTCCTCCATGGTGACTGATGCCTCTTCTCAGGCCAAAGAGCAAACAGCCAGACCCAGCAGATGTGTCCAAACTACTGGAACCCCCTTATTACCACATGACTTTCCCTTTAAACAGACCTTTTTGCTCACTGCCTGTTCTGATTCACTTTTGCCAGCTGACCAGATGGAGCTGCAGGTAACGTTTCATTTCAAAAGGCAGGCGTCTTTGTGTGCCAGTTTATTCAAAGGTCTGTGTCTCTACCACATGCAACGGGATGAAGTACAAACATATCTGGAAGAGGTTTGTACTTTTATGTGTGTCTACAGAAAGAGAATTGTCCTCTGCAGTGCTAAAATGCAACAGATAACAGAATACAGAGATGGCAGGAGAAGGGAAAAGATAATTCAAATTGTGGTCTTGCTATACAAAAAGAGTTCTAAAATCACATTTTTTAAAATCAGGAAAGAGTAGGATGTTGGCATAGTATTTTCACACTTAGCTGGATCTCAGACAGTAGGAAATGACTCAGTTATTGGATTCCATTCAGTGCATAATCAGGTCCCAAGCTGTATCTCCCAGTCAGTGTTGGGGCACCAGACACTTTAAGAGGACACAGCTAGTTAATCATGCCTTCCAGCTGTATCTAAAATCACAGAAGGTGTTATCTGTTAGCTTGTATTAGCACATCAATGAACTGGTAGCTGTTCTTTGAACAGTTCTGCAGACATCAGAAAGAGCTATCAGCACTTTAATAGGCTAATGGAAGCTGACTCTCTTTCCTCCTTAAACAAAAAGAGCCAGATTGGCATTTCTGCTCTTAGTAACTTACGCACACAACAGAAATGAAATAACTGAGCACATCAATTTGCCGGCACACTCCTTAACACATCATAATGAGATCCTGTATATAAAAAAAAAAAAAAAAAAAAAGCCAAAAACTGTGCTCCCACTCTTTTTTTTCATCTGGATTAACTTTAAAAGTATTCCAGAGTCATCACAGGATCACAGAATGGTTTGGGTTGAAAGGGACCTTAAAGTTCTTCCTGTTCCACCCCCTACCATGGGCAGGGACACCTTCCACTATCCCAGGATGCTCCAAGCCCCAGTGTCCAACCTGGCCTTGGACACTGCCAGGGATCCAGGGGCAGCCACAGCTGCTCTGGGCACCCTGTGCCAGGGCCTGCCCACCCTCACAGCAAAGGTTTTCTCCCTTATGTGTAGGTTAAATTGCCCTTTTAGTTTAAGCACATTACTCCTTGTTCTATTGCTATAGGCCCTGCTAAAAACTTTGTCCCCATCTTTCTTATTAACCCCATTTAGGCACCGGACTGGGCTCTAAGATCTCCCTGGACTCTTCCTCAAGCTGAACAGCCCCAGCTCTCTCAGCCTGTACCCAGAGGTGCTCCAGCCCTTGGAGCATTTTATGGCCTCCTCCGGACTCGCTCCAACAGGACCATGGGCTCCTTGGGAACCCCAGAGTTGGATGCAGCCCTGCAGTGGGCTCTCACCAGAGAGGAGCAGAGGGGCAGAATCCCTCCCACACTTCTTCCCAGGACACAGCTGGGGCTCCCTGTGTTGCCAGTGCACATTTCTGGGTCATGTGGAGCTTCTCATCAAACAACACCCCCAAGTCCTTCTCCCCAGAGCTGCTCTCAATCCATTCTCGGCCCAGCCTTTACTTGGGATTGGGATGGCCCTGGCCCACCTGCAGGAGCTGGCACTTGGCCTCGTTGAACTTCAAGATTTTCAGAACAGTCCCACCTCTGCAGCCTGTCCATGTCCCTCTGGATGCCAGTCCTTGCCTCCAGTGTGTGACTGCAGCACACAGCTCGGTGTTGTCACCGAACTTTCTGGGAGCCCTCTATCCCGCTGTCCATGTCACTAACAAAGGCGTTGGACAGCACTGGTCCCAGTACTGACCCCCGGGGAACACCGCTTGTCACAGGTCACCACTTGAACCGCTTGGACTAAAACAGTCATTGACCACAACTTTTTGAGTGTGGCTATCCAGCTAATTCCCTATCCACTGAGTGGTCCATCCATCAAACGCTTGTCTGTCCAGCTTAGAGACACGCATGCTGTTCAGGACAGTACCAAATGCTCTGCACAAATCCAATTAGGTGATGTCAGTTTCTCCTCCCTGATCCACAACTGCTGTAACACCATCACGGAGGGCCACCCAATTGGGCAGGCTTGACTTGCCCTTAGTGAAGCCATGTTTTCTGTCATCAATCCCCTCCTTATTTCCCATGTGCCTTCAGACAGTTTCCAGAATAATCCACTCCATGATCTTGCTTTGCACTGAGGTGCAACTGCAGTTCTCTGGGTCTTTCTTATTTCTCTTTTTAAAAATGGGTGTTATGCTTCCCTTATTCCAGTCAGTGGGGACTTCATTTGAGTGCCACAACTTCTCAGCTATGATGGACATTGGCTTAACCACTTATTTCACCACTCCTCTCAGGATCTGCAGTATCTCATCAGGCCTCACAGACCTTCAGTTTCCTCAGATGGTCTCAAGCCTAGTCTCTGACAGTGGGCAGTCCTTCGTCCTCTCAGTTCCTGCCTTTACCTTCCTTACCAACGTGGGCAGTGTGGCTGGAGCACCTCACAAGCAATGGGACCTCCTGTTTCCTTCTGGACAGGGAGCACATTTTCCCTTATCTCCCTCTAATCACCAGCATACCTATAGAAACTTTTCCAGTTGCCTTGATGCCCCTGGCCAGATGTAATTCTTGCAGGGCTTTATCTTTCCTAGCCTGAACCCTGGCTGCTCAAGCAATCTCTCTGTATTCCTCGCTGGCTACCTGTCCCTGCTTCCACCTCTGTAGGCTTCCATTTTGGTGCCTGAGTTTGCCCATGAGCTTCTTGTTCATCCACACAGGGCTCCTGGCATTTTTGCCTGATATCCTCTTTGATATTCCCAACTAAAACATCAGGGGAATAAAAATCAAAACCCAAGGAACAGAAAAAAGAGTGCAAGATCGTAACAAAAAGAACAACATGACCGGTTACAGGAGTGGAAAAAGCCTAAGGCATAAAAAACAAGCTTAGTCCTTTGTATTTGTGGTACAATGGGATTTTTGACGGGTTATCACTATGATACCAAGTATATAGGAAATTGGTTCTATTGTAAAACTCTGAGCCTTCAGAAAACAACCCTTACAGGCACCTTTAATCTACTGAGGCACACAAAGCCTTCTTAACTCACCCATGCAGTGGTTTGAGCAAAACCTGCAGCTGCAGCTCCGTGTCCTCCGAGGTCCCAGGTGAGGGTCAGGCTTTTGCTTCTGCTTTTTGACTCTGATTTTTTGCACATGATTTTCAAAATAAAATAGAATTCTCAATTCACTTTATTATCCATGAACTTGGGACACTTAAAAATAACTCAGCACTGATATCCAAGATAAAAACATGAATGCTGGCAACAAGTTATTTACCTACATCACAGTTCAGAGCTTTAGTCTGGTATACAAGGGGTTTTATTCATGCAAGTATCCTTACAGATGTCAATACAATGGGACACCTTGTACAAGGGTTACCAAGCCACCAGTGAAAAGCCATTCATTTGGACAGTAGGAACAGAAATATTTATTCTACTTTGTAATGTTTTTCTCTTTTTTTTTTTCTTTTTTTTTCCTTTCTTTTTTTTTTTTTTTTTATCTGAATTTGAAATGGTAGAAGTTAATGTAGAAATCAACAGAAGTCCAACAAATTCTTGGGCTTCCACATAACATTGTCCAATGTCGATGTAAATAGGAATTAAACCCCAAAATTTTTTAAAGCATACATAGCTCCACTGAGTACAGGGAAGAGTTAGTTTGCACCAAATGGGGATATAAACTGTGCCAAGAAATACCCATGTTGCTTCACACTAGTGCTGCTGCCTTGCAGACACACCTGCAAAGCACCTGTAATAAATGAGAGTCTGTTTCTGGACATCCAACCTCCAAACTCACACTCATCTCATTCACCCTTCATTTTATACTGCAGTAAGGAGAGCAAACCTCAGCTGTGCCTTTCTGGAATCAAAACAACTATGTGAAACTATCCTAAACTGCCCTGGGGTTTTTTGGTTTATGGTTTTGGGATTTAATTGTTTGGTTTGTTTTTTTTTTTTTTTTTTGCAATTAAGTTAACTGAGTTTATGCTAGAGTTTTTTTGCTTTGATAGGACTAGAAGAAAGGAAACTAACACCACTAATGCCAACACAATGTAAAATGGTTAAATTCTGTCTTGGTGGTGTCAAAAGGAAACCTTTCATTGGCTTCAAAAAGGGTAGGATTTCACTCTGGAACACTGTGAGAGAATGAGGGAAGAGAGATAGAAAACATGTCATGATTGTGAGACAGGGAAGACCCTCACAGGCAATTTCTTCTCTCCTTCATGCACTGAAATCTGCACATTTAGGATCCTTGCTTTATTTGAAAGCTGCATTTAGGTGCAGTTGCAGGCTGAGAATGCTTCAGGAGATGACAAGGTTGTTAAAGCTCAAAACCAGAGTGTTACATTTGGAAGATGTGCCAGAACACCCACAAAGATGCAATGAGGTGTGACATGGACTTCCCAAGGGACTGAAGGGTCACCAAGCCAAGAACGCCTTTTGTACAAAATTCCCAAAGACCTATTTGCTACTTAATCTGCTGAAAGCCCTCAGCCTTCTGTCCCACACTCTCCTGGAGTTTCTTCTCCATTTGAATGCCTTCAACTCCTGCTCTTACTCCAAGGAACTTTTTCAGTAAAATTCCGTCACCCTTTAGCTTAACTCCACCTTCCCCTTGTCAAAATTCCTGGTCCTTCTCGGGGTGGTGGAACACCTCCTCCTGCCTTCTGGAAACCACCTGCATCCCCCCAGTGACTGCAGCCACAAATCTCTGTCAAGAGCCATTTCCCCTGAATACATCAAGGCTGCAAAAAGATTTCATAGCACACGTCCCGTCAAACTTGTCAGACTCCATCCACTGACTCTTGAGAGTTCATTAACTCTTGTTCTACACAGAAAGTCAGGGGGTGCTGGATAGTTAATCAGCTCTCTGTTTAAACATGTTGAAGATATTTAAATGTTAATTTAAGGTAGTTAATGGAGAGCCTGATAGTCAGAGGTTGAGCTGGTGTGGCTTAATATCGCTCTGGTCTCCCCAAAATATATTTTATGTTGTCAGTGAAATAACCATATTATATTGACTTTTGAGTATGGAAAATCATTACCTCCATTAATACAAGTTTACATACTGACTCTTAACAGCAAAATTTAACCTTAGAAATTGTCCCATCTATTGCAACCTTCTGATACTGCCTGCAAAAAAGAACAGTTATAAAATGCATCTTATTTTCTTGAAAAAAATCTGTTTTACTCATAAGACTTTTTAAGATCAATCTATATATTCTTCATCTCAAATTTTCAAATCAGCAGCTGGGGTATCCAGTATCGTAATTACACAGATGAATACTTTTGCCATTTTTTCATTGCTCGAAAAGAAGTACTGTAAAACACACACCAGGGAAGTGGTAAGGTCTACCATGAAAGTTTGTGGAAGCAAAAGCAGTGGTTGAGCTGTTGTAGGCTCATTTTTTTAATTATCATGTCGCACAATGGTTTGGGTTGGAAGAGACCTTAGAGACAATCTTGTTCCAAGCCCTCCGAGCTGGACACCTTTCACCAGCCCAGCGTGCTCAGGGCAGCCTGGCCTTGAGCCCTTGGCAAAGCCTGGCCTTGAGCACTAAACACCAGGAGCTCTTGGGACTTGCCTGCCTTTCCTCTGTGTCAGCTGTATCCCAATTCACATGCAGTGTTTCACTGTTCATTATTTACTTTCCTCAGACCTTCACAGACAAATTCTTACCCCAGAATCCTTTAGCTCTTAACTGCTTCAGCATGAAGGACACTTTGTCCTTAAGGGTCATTTTCCCTCTTCTTTTTGTCCCTGAAATGGCAGCAAATGTATTCACGTCTCTGCAAATACTCACGCACACTCTTGAAAGCACATTATTGAAATCGGAAGTACTATCAGCTACAGCTACAAAGTTTTTCTTTTCGTATTTATAGCCCTGAGAGCTTCAGCTTGCAAAACAAACCAAAGACCCACTGTGGCAGTCACCTATTTTATTTTTTTCTCAAGAAGTTTGGCTGTTGTGAGGAAAACATCCATGAGATCCATCACAGCAAAAATAACTTTTTTTCTCGTGATTTGCAGAAGAATTGAACTTGATGTAAAAGATACCAATAATCATGAGACAAAGGAAATAACACACAGACTAAAAACTCTCCTAGTGAGCTGGAATTCATACTGATGTCAGCAGAGATGGGTAAGGATTATGATTGCAATTCTTTTGTAAGTAATTACCCTCTCTAGATAATGGAAAAACTCTGCCTAAATGGTTAACAAGCTGCAATGGCAGTCTGCATAGCTCTAGCACATTACAGAAATTCACAATTAAATTTCATAATATCCTGAAAAAAGATGTGTTTGGATTAATGAAAAGATTATTAGCTCCTCAAAAGTAAGCAACTTCCGGTTTTAATTTTGAAGAGTGATACATTATCCTTTATTTCACAAAGATTCTTTCCTTCCTGCTGTTTTGAGCTTAGGTCTATTTGAATTCTCTTCTAGAAATCCTAAATGAGAGACAGTTTACTTGGGCTTCCTACAGTGTTTGGGGTTTTTTTTGGTCTTTTTTGGTTTTTTGGTGGTTTGGGGTTTTTTTGTTGTTGTTTTTGGTTTTTTGTTTGTTTGGTTTGGTTTGGGTTTTTTGTTGTGGTGTTT
>WEKY01021182.1:10596-24528 GCA_013390045.1 Picathartes gymnocephalus
TGGGTGTTTTTTTTTTTTAAGTTATAATCTTGCAACTGGAATTAGAAAATTCTTTAAGGAATGTATTGGAAACACACAGAGCATTTGCTTACAATTCCTCTGAATTAAGGAGGATTTTATTACTGATTGAAGTGAAAACATCCTGTCATTAGAGAGCTATTTTGAAGTTATTTAATAAAACAAAAACATTTCACAATTTATTCTATGCAGTAAATCAGGAAAGGTAGACCCCAGAGCTGGGTATCAATAAAAAATGTAAACAATTAACAAAATAAATACTGTAAATCTTTTCAGCTCTGAAATTTCTAATTTTAAAAAATCAACCAAAACTGGTTAGGGGCAGATGATGTAAGGGGTGTTCATGACATTCAAAGCACGATTCCTGAGGTTACCTTCCTGTCAATTTCCCAAGCTGTTGGTGCAGTCCTCAAGGAGGTTGGTCTGAGGGTTTCCAAAAGAGCTGCCAAACACTCTGGGAGCCTGACAGTGCTCAGACCCTCCGGCCTGGCTGCTGGGCACTGTTTCCAGCGGCAGGGCTGTCCCCCAGTGCTGTGGCTGCAGCTGCCAAGCCCGAAGGGGTGGTGGAGGTGCCTGGTGCAGGTCTGGGTCCCTCCTGGCATCCCCTGAAGCTCAGCCTCCACCTCACGGCTCTGCTGCTCTCAAATGCCCTAAGAACTGTGATCTGGTTCACCCTGATTTGAGGATTAATTAGTGCTGCTGCAGCTCGCTCTTGTAACTCTTAGGGGCTAATTTATTTCTGCGGGGTTTTTTTTTTTTTTGTTGTTTTGGAACAGACTGGAGCCACCTGGGTGACTTGCAGGGGAGAGGAGAGTGCAACTCCTTCGTGGTCTGGTAGCTTTGTCTCTTTTGGCTTTGGTTTTTATCAGATCTTTCCACCAATCTGAGCCCCTGAGTTTTGCAATGGGTAAAAAAGCAGAAGAAATAAATCAATAAATAATTTAGAATTACGCAAAGTATTGATTAAAATATCTTGAGTGTTTGCTTTCTTCTTTTAATATGTTTCTTTTAACTGAAAAAAAAATCATTTTACAGCATATGCCTTGTGAAATAACTGGAGTTTCCTTGCAAATGCTTGTTAATATTCACATTTGTGTACTCAGTACTTAGCTCCATCCTGAGACACGTTTATTATTGCTCTAACTTGTGTTTCATTTTTCTGCTCTCTTCATTTCTGAACTACATGGCTGTAGTGGGAGATTCAGTAACAGACTGGAAATTATTATTAAGCTTTATTATTTATTTATTATTATTAAGCTTTAACTTTTTACCATTAAAAAAAAGGTTTCAGAAAAGGTTATCTCTGATTTCCTGTCCCACATATGCGTGCAGCTTAAGGCTTGGCACCTGGGGAACTGTGTGACAGGAGACACACAGACTGCATGCTGCTCAAAGCAACTCATATTCAGCTAGCTGAAATGTCCCTAAGATACACTGGGTACAACATAAATATAATTTTTTTGCCTAGTTCTTCTCCACCATAAAGCACAAAGTGGTGAAGGAGGTCAGTGCTTGTGAGGCATCTGATTTTATAGTGAAGGTAAAGGATTTACATACTCTAATCAAGGTTTTCCTGTGATTAGTGCTTGTAAAAGGAACAGAAGAAAATAAGAAATGTTTCCAAGATTTTTAAAGGAGACAGACATCAAATTCAGACTGCATTACCTAAGGTACTTCAGCTAGAGGAATAACTGGAAGAAGAAATAAACTGTCTTCTTATTTTTTGGATATACCCACATGAAAAGGAGATTTCTGACAGCAGATGACAAGACTTCAGGACTTGACTTCACGCTGAAAACTCTGGAAATGAGCATCATCTGGAGGACTCCACATATTTTACTTCTTTATTTCCAAATCTGATGTTTTAGTCTCATTCCACCCAGGCATTCTTTCTCTGCCATTCCTCTCAGGTAGCTGTTCTAAGCCAAGCTGATCTGAAATGCACTGAGATAGAAATATATTCGTTTTCATCCCATCTCTGTATCTTTGTACAACTATTCCCAGTTCCCACCTAAAAAGCACTATCAGCAGAGGTGTCCCTCATCTTTTCCCACATCTCCTATTCCAATTCTCTAAATGTAAGTGACCCAACACAGGAAGGACACTGGGGAAGCTTCAGTCCGGTGTTGTGCTGTTAAGTTTCTCTGTCTGTACTCATTTTGGAGCAGATGTGAGTCCTGATCTTTGTATCCACAAGCACAGGCACCAAGCAGAAGTCACTAATGTAATTTGTTATTTCAGCAGGCTATGGCCAACAAAGTGGGCATCAGACTCTTTTTGCACCAGCAAAATTATATGAGGTGATGTGGAGAAATGTGCATTATGGCAGGCTGTGAGGAGCTTAAACTGAGGGACCAAGAGCTGCAGAGGGCAGCTGAGCCTAGTCTTCCAGAAAGACTGTCAACCACAGAGATGCTAAATAACTGAGGGATGCTTAGTCTTGCTCCTGACACTCTCAACTGAATTTAATAAATGCCTTCTTCTCCATATCTCTCAAAGAACAAAACAAGATCTGAGTAGCAGAGACCATTGTCACTCCATATGGTGAATCAAGGCAAGATGGACAGGATCCAAAACACAGAGCAGATGATTTCCTTTGTTCTTCTTCCACCAGCTGCAACAAGGAAAGCGTGAGAAAGAAAAAATCTGTGCAGAAGAGAAAAAATTCTTTGTTAGAAGACAAAGTAAAGTTGTTAGGCAAGCCTGTATTAGACCTCACTTTCTGATAGTGAAAGCCTGGTTTTATTACAACTTCCACTGCCTAGGCCATAGAATAATTAATGTTGGAAAAGCCCAATAAAATCCTCAAGTACAACCATTGCCTCAGCACTGCCAAGGCCACCCCAAGTGTCACATTTACATGGCTTTTAAATTCTTCCAGGGGTGGTGTCTTCAGCATCACCTTGAGCAGTCTGGTCTAACACTTAACCACACTCCCAGTGATGAAATTTTCCCAATATCCAATCTAAACTTTCTCTGGCCCAGCCTGAGGCCATTCCCTCTCCTCCTGTCCCTGTTCCCCGGGAGCAGAGCCCGACCCCCCCTCACTGCCCCTCCTGGCAGGGAGTTGTGCAGAGCCACAAGGTCCCCCCTGAGCCTCCTTTTCTCCAGGCTGAGCCCCTTTCCCAGCTCCCTCAGCCCCTCCTGGGGCTCCAGCCCCTTCCCCAGCTCCGTTCCCTGCCCTGGACACACTCCAGCCCCTCAAGGTCCTTTTTGCAGTACAGGGCCCAAAACTGAACTTCCCAGCCAAATAACACTAACTCTACTACCTGGTCAAAGCAAGTCATGGCAATGGAACAATTTCTCTTTCTCATATGATAAGGAGCCTTTTAATGGCAACTGAAATGTGCTATCTACCATCACGCAAGTTCAGAAATTCTTAATGCTTCTTGCATAAAACTATTCCCCCCGTATCTATCCCCCTTAATTTTGTTTCTTAGGGGCAATAGGTTTGCATAGGCAGTTTTTCAAAGGAAGTCTTATAAAGCCATAAACAAAGACATTTTAATTCCTAGACAAGGTCAAAAAGAAGTCTAGAAAAGTCTCCTCTCTCAGTCTAGAGAAACAATCACTCCCAGGGGACGTTTTGTGACTGCTTGCTTTTCCCTTGTCTTTTAATCAATAAGTAGAAGTCGGTGTTTTCTATTGCACTGATATATGCAAAAAAATCCCCAACCTAACCCAACCCAAAAAACAAACAAACGAAAAAAAGAACCTTACGGAAGAATGACAAACTGTACAAGCAGCCAGAAGCCAACAAGAGATTGTATCAAAAGTTAGAGAGCAGCACTTTCTGGCTGTCAGCTGTAGCACTGCAATTCAGTGCAGTGATGGCAGAGGGCTGCAGGCACCCTGGGCAGAGTCTGACAGGCTCAGAGATGATACCAAGCAGGTGATATCTCTTTCGGATGAAGTCCGTGCAGCAGTTAGGGATAAAGAATTGTAAAATTCTTTAGCACTTTGTGCATAATCCCTGTGTATTTGGGTAATGCTTTTGTACCACACAGTGCTTAGTGCAAATGCCAGAGATTAATGTGGCCTTGTGTTAACTCCCTGCGTGGTGACTAACAACTCTAGTGCCAGCTAATTCTTCCTTGTTTACTTATGTCAGTGACTAATATGTTCTCGTTGCTATCTTAGTTTTGAGAACAGAGATAGAGTGTCGGACTAAAGAGTGATAAGAGAAGTGCATCATAACCAAATAACAGAGATACTCTCAAGGGAAAAAGATTCATCAGAGCGTCCAGGGCCATAAAAGAGAATTTTGAAGAATAGGATGCTCCCAAACAAGCACCAAAGACCCTCAAAAGACCCTTACTCATACCCAAATAAGTTCATGGAAATAATTAGGATGTACATATGCATCCAGGAAATGTAATGGATAAGTAATAGAAATGTGATGAACAGGTACTAGTTTCACGGGTATAACCTGGTCTGTTAATTTGCTGTCCATGCTTTGAGGAGAATTCCCCACTCATCCAGCACTGTCGGATTTCTAGCACAGCAAATTGGTTGGAGTGTTTATTTCCCAGTTTTTGGTGCCAGACACATTGAAGCTGTCACCTTTTCCAGATTCACTAGTCACAGAGCAGAACTATTACCCCATCAAGTTTGTCAATGTAACTGGCAATGCGTGTTGACTCAGTATCACCCCTGTTCTAGTATTGCTGTGTTATTTAGCTGGGTTTTGGTAGGTTGGTTTTATTAATGGAAACACCAGGGAGAAAAAATTAGTAAAATTAGGTGAATGGAAAGGCTTCAAAAATTTAATTTATATCTCCATTTGGTTTGTGTGGCCAGATTTTGGCAGTGGAGGGGAGGATAGGGGGGCACTACAGGGGTGGCTTCTTTGAGAAGCTGCCAGAAGTTTCCACCACGTCCGAGGCCAAGACAATTCAACCGTAGTAAAGACTATGGGATAACATATTTAAGAAGGGAAAAAAGTTATTGCACAAATATAAGTGCAACCAGAGAAAGTGGAGTGAGAACGTGTGCGAGGAACAGCCCTGCAGAGAGCCAGGGCAGGGCAGAAGGAGGGGCAGGAGCTGCTCCAGGCTCTGGAGCTCAGATTGCCCTGCAGCCCCTGGAGCAGCCCATGGTGAGGCAGCTGTGCCCCTGCAGCCCAGGGAGGGCACAGGGAGCAGAGATCCACCTGCAGCCCCTGCAGGAGCCCAGGCTGGAGCAGGGGGATGCCCAAGGGAGGCTGGGACCCCATGGGAAGCCGGTGCTGGAGCAGGGTCCTGGCAGGACCTGTGACCCTGTGAGAGACCCACTGTAGAGGCTAAAAAATCACAGTTTCCTGTTTCAAACTCTGCTAAGACCACAGAAGGATCTTGCCATGAGACAAGGACAGAAGGGCTTTGACATGAGATAAGCATGGAAAGGAGCAGTGGAATGGTGATGGCTCCAGACCTGGTGAGGCCTGGCTGGCACATCCTAAGTAATGTACCCAGAGAAGGGTCCCCGCTGCAAACTGTGTGCAGAGGCAGCTGCTTGTACACAGGTAATTGGCCAGGCAGGAACCATCCTAAGTCATGGGACAGATGTCATCTGCAACCACCAACAAACACTGAAGCACAACGCCTCAGACCGAATATGCCCTGAATATGGATTCTTGGAACTGCAAGTTAAGCCTCTATGTATCCATTCTTTTGCTTGCTAAAATGTATAAATAGTGAAAAGATTTGAACAAGCTCTGGACCCCCACCAGTGAGAAGCCCAGGGTGAAAAAGGACCGATGGAACACTGCTGGATCCATGGGTGGTAATATCTTTTCTTTCTACTTAATCTGTCTCTCTCTCACTTTCCTTCTTTCCCCACCTCTGCCCCACTCCTTTATTATTTCTTTCTCTCTGTCTCTACCTCATGTTTGCCATTAAATAAAATCCGTACTATTGGCTTTGGGACAAGATGTTATTTGCACCTCAATGCAGGCAGAGGCATCTCTCTAAAAATCAGGTCATAACGTCCGTGCTGGAGCAGGCTGTGCATGAAGGATCAGACCCCACAGAAAAGTGACTCAGGTTGGGGCAGATCATGGATAACTGCAGCCCATGGGATGGACTCACACTGGAGATGGTCATGGAGAGCTGTCTGCTGTGGGAGGGACCCCACACTGGAGCAGGGAAAGGACCCCTCCCCCTGAGCAGCAGCAGGAAGGATGCAATGAGCTGACCATAACCCCCATTCCCATTTCCCTGCACCACTGGGGGAGGAGGGAGAGCCTGGGAAGGAAGGAGATGTGGGGGAAGGTGTTCTTATGGTTTATTTTCCTTCTCCTTACCCTGTTCTGACTTTGATAATAAATTCAGTAACATCCCCACGTTGAGTCTGTTTTGATTGTGACAATAATTGGTTTGTCATCTCTCCTGGTCCTTATTTCACCTCATGGATCTTTTGTTACACTTTCATTCCCCAACATGCAAAGAGGAGTGAGAGGGTGGCTTTGATGGGTGCCTGGCACCCAGCCAGGATAAAACCCACCACACTGTGAACAATAAAATCTGTGCTTCTTGGCCCACATTGCCATGCTGTTGAAGCAATGGGCAAAATCATGATTACAGCTTTCTTCCTTTATTTTAATGTGTGAACAAATAAGTAGTTTTTTACCATCATTCTTCCTAATTAACATTTTCTAGGGCAATAACCAAGCATTCTTAAGCCTCTGTACATGCTGTGAGACAAGTCACTTTTGTCCCTCAAGTCATGCCTTAAAACCTACAGAACCACACCCCACACAGCACAGCACAACGTCATGGAGTCATAGAGTATCTCATCATGAGGGCACAGACTTAATTGCACGATTGGATGCAAATTAATCTCCCAGGATTTCTTACAAAGCTTCCCCAGCATCCTGTAGGTACTTTGCCATCCAGACCCATCCAGGCCTGTGGTGCAGCTGTGTACCTGCAACTGGCTGGAGCTTTCACCTACGGGCTGAGTCCTACCTGTCGAAACTTGGTTTGCAGAGGGGTGAGCAAAAAGTAAATAATCCATGACTAACACTCCCAGTTCTGTGTGAAATGCAGCCCCTTTAATGATCCAGCAGCTGGAACAAATGACTGCTCACTCATAACATACACATTGCAGTTGTCATAGAAACGCACTTAGCAACAAAGAATCCTTGACCTTTTCCCCATCTGTTTTGAATCTTCACAAAGGCACATTAATTTCTATATATTGATTTTTCCTGGGTTTTTTTGGTGGTTTTTTTTGTTGGTTTTTTTTTTTTTTTTTTTTCTTTTTTTCTCCCCACCCAAATGCCACATTTTGTGTGGCTCCCAGACACCAGCAGAAGTCTTCCATAACTTCAGGGGCAGTACTGCAGAGGTCCTGCCTCTCCTTACCCCGGTTCAGTGTGGGGCACCAGCTAGCTCCTGACAAAAAGTCTACACTGGATATAAGAAAGCATTTCTTCACTGAAAGGGGTGGTCAAAGCCAGGGCAGTGGTGGAGGCCCCATCTCTGGAGGCATCTAGAAGTCCTGTGGATGTGGCACCTGGAGACATGGGCTAGTGCTAGGCTTGTCAGTGCTGGAGGAATGGTTGGATTTGGCAGCCTGAGAGGTCTTTTACTACAAAAACAATGCTATGGTTCTATATAAAGATAACTGCAAATTAGGCTGTGGAACTGGCTACTCCACCTCAACCTAGAAACTTGAAAAACAATCTCTTTTAGTTTGGGAAAAGTGAGGGAAGCTCAGAGCTCTGTGGTTTTGGATTAACCAGTACAGTAAGAGTCTGTAATTAAATCAGAGTATCCCCTGCAAACAGATGGGGACCATCCAGGAAACAAGAATATATTAATTATCAAAGGCCAACGTGTATATAGCAATACCGCTGTGATGAGAATAGCCTTGCTACAAAGGGCATCACTAAATTCCAGGAAGAAACAGAGATGGATGAAATTAATCCAGACTCTGAGTAATGGTGAAATCACTGCAGGTTCTGAAGGCACACAGATTTTAGATAAAGCTTGTCTGATGTAATCACATTAGCCATCAAATTAGATCTCCAGAGTTTGGGTGTTTTTCAGTATGTATCACCACCCCATGTTTGCTACTTGAGATAAACAGAATAAACTTAATCACAAATTATCTTAAAATAATAAAAGAGAAAATATGTGTTTTTCCTATTTAAGTAATTTTGGAAACATTCTAGTGCTCAGTTTACTTTTTAATTTTACACCTTCTCTCAAATATATGATGCTTACAGTAGGATATTTTCTTTTCTCCTCTTCTCTCCCCAAAAAAATTATGTAATGAGAAAAATAAAATAATACTGTACACACACGCATAAACACATACACAGAACTTGAATATCTGCAAAGAAAAAAAAATACAACTTTGAATCACCTAGCACTTCTTAGGGAAAATTATTAAATACATCATTTTCCCATTAAAACAGATTTTTGAAATAATTGTAAATGCCATTTATTGCCAATCTTAAATGTTTTTTTGAATTACACAACAGAGAGCGGATTGTGTAATAGCAATGACAAGGCACTGGCAGCTTTTTCAAATCTCCCAAAGCAGTAGATCACTGTTAAGATTCAAAACATTTCCTGCAACACCACACTTTCTTAATGTCAGAATTTTTATCTGGAGAGGAACAGTATGGGTTGCTATGATTTCGGACATTGGCTAGGGATCACCTCCTGGGTCATTTGTTGTCTACAGACCTCAGCTTATATAATGCTGGTGAAACTTTTGTCTTGGTTGGAGAAAAATAACATGGCTACAAGTTACCTTCCATTTATCTGCTCTGAGTATACTAAAAGGTAAATAAAGGAGATACAGAGTTATGAAGACAAAAAAACCAAAAAAGCTTGTGGAGACAAAAAAACCAAAAGCTTGTGGAGACAAAAAAACCAAAAAAGCACTTTTAGAATTGAGAAGTCCTGAGTTCTAAGCTCTAAGTGGTTTGTCTGAAGCTTAGCTAAAGACAGATGGTGCATATCTGGGTCTAAAGTATTTTTTTATGCATTAATAGATTGCATTAGCAAATGCAATGTAAAACAAGCAGACCAGGTGAAAGAAGAGTGTGGCAATCAGAATCTCAAACCCCATCAATTTTGATGGGGTTTGAGATTCTATTGCTGATTTTTACATGAGCTGGCCCATGTTCAACCTTTTTTAAAATATTTTGGTTTGTATCTAAATGGAGATATCAAAATTAATGATTGGGGTTCCCATTTAAAATTTATCGTAGCAGTGTATCTGGGAATCAGTACCTGAATGTTGACTTTGGGCAGCTCTTTCTAAAGAATTCACAATCAGAAACTCAAACCCCCTCAAAATTTATTGATTTGGCTAGCACTGTCCTTGGATCCAATTCCATTTGTTAATACAGGTCAGAATCCTCTGAAATCCTCTAACGGGTTGGATGGGGCTCTGACCAACCTGGTCTAGTGGAAGGTGTCCCTGTCCCTGGCAGGGGCTGGAATGAGAAGATCTTTAGGGTCCCTCCCAACCAAAACTTATCTGTGATTCTGTGATTGATTCTGTGACTGATTCTGTGAATCTGTGGTTCTTTGAGTCTGTGAGTGGTTCTGTGATTCTGTGCTCTAGCCCACCTTTACATCACCAGGGGCTGAAGCTGAGTTTTCTGTGTGCTTTCATGGAGCTTGGACCAGCCCTCTGCCCAGAAAACAGAGTGATCCCACGAGCGTTTTTCCAGTTTTTCAGTTCTACAGCACTTGTAATCTTGCTGGTATTTAAGCTGTGAGCATGAAAAACAGTTACAGCAATTGCAGATACCCTTGTTTATAGAGATTTAATGGAAACCTTCAGCATAAAATTCACCAGGCAGCATCTTGCTATTGGAGCAGTTACATTTTAAACACCATTAAACTTGATGGAAATCACCGCACACAACCTCACATAAACCTTTGGGCAAACTTAAGCAGGGAGGCAAATTCCTCTCCAGGATGGGTGAAACATTGTGGAACAATTTCTCCACCTTTTGTCCTTTCCCATAACACCTAATTAGCTAATCATGCCCAATACCCTTGAAATATGCCACCATAATTTCTACTCACTTCCCCAATTCCCTTCCCGACACACCCTGTGGTAGGTCCTGTATTTATGCAGGCAGCACAAGGCCACACAGAGACCTGTAACATTTAGTCTGAAAGGTTTTTGGGGACAATTTATTGGTTGTCTCCCTCTGGTGAGGTTCAGAGAAGGGACAATTGGATGATCCTTTTCCTTTGACGGTCTCAGGAGTAACCAATTTTGTGTCCTTCTCCACCTCACCCTCTGCAGAGCTCTGCTTACCATCATTTGCCTTTAATGAACAGAAACCTAATAAAAAGGCAGTCTAAAAATTCCTTTCCTATTGCAAATAGTAGACAGAGAACCTGTGCTGGAAAGAGAATATTTGCAGTGGACAGCGAGTTCATTCTTGGTACAAACAGGAAAGGCCAGGCCAGTTCTGACATGAGATGAGTCACAGCTACTGCCTGCTGTCCCCTAGGCAATATTTAACTGTTCAGCCTCACAGACCCGTGTTCCAGCACTCCCAGTGGGGTCAGCACAGCCACCCTGAAACGAAGTTCTTTGTTCTCATCATCAAGATTTCATCTGGAACTGGAATAGGGAACGGTAATTTATTCATTTGAAATCACTGCATCAAATAATTGCATTTAAAACGCTTGCCATAATCCTCAGGGCATGAAACATGGGCCTTGGAAGAACAGTCCTAGAGGTCTTCTGTGTTTTTAAGGGCTAGTAAGGGCTAAGGGAATGGTAATATCTGCTATAATTGGAGAAATAGCCAAGCTTTCTGACACACAACCTCTTCTCTTAACCTGAAAGAAAGCAGTGTTAAATTTGGGTGGAGAATAACTGTTCTGCATTACACTTGATATGGTAAGCAGTTAAATCATCTGAGGGAAAACATCGCTGTTACTTGTACAGAAAAAGCAGTGTTCACAGGGAAAAAAGTGATTATCTTCTATGGGGAAAAGCAGGGCCGGGTGATTCATCACCTTTAGGAAAGGTAGGAGGTGGCAAGGGGAAGGAGGAAAGCAAAGTACACCTCAAGCCTGTGTTGCTCCCAAATCCAGGATTTTTCGTGTTCAGTGCAGTTTTAAATTCCAGTTCACAGAGTTTGTTTTTTGAACGATTCTGTGTGGGGTTGTTTGGAAAGAGTGGGGGGCAGAGTAGCTTTCCCTGGAGATTCAGGACTGAGAAGCCTGGTTATTCAGTGAGGAATCTCCTCTCCCTGATAGTCTGGTGCTTCTGTCCCTTACCGATTCCCTTTAGAAGCCTGTGCTTTTGCACAAAACTTCCAGAAGAACACACCTTGCATGGGAGGATGTACCTTGCATTCAGGTACTACCCAGGTGTCCTGCAAGAAAAGCTCACAAGTTTTGAAGGCTGCATCAAGAAAGTAATTTATTGTGATGGCTGTGAAAATATGTTTTCAAACATATCCTCTCTTCCAGGACAGCCTGGCTTCATCCAGAGTGTTGGCTTTTGGGGGAAAGTTTTCAGGAGCTGGGGAGTGCTTTGAAAAGGCTACAGAAATCTAAGAATATACATGGAAAATCATTGTGTATAAAAGCACACAAGGCACAGTGAAGCAGGGAATGATAGGCTGTTGTTGACCCTAAGAAGTTATTCCTACTACCTATGTATATTATAAACACAAGCAAATACACAAATAATTGTGCACACACAGTTTTGTTACACAAGTGGATGACATCAAGTGGCTCCAAGAGCAAACAGAACTGAGCCAAAACCCAATTGCAAGCACCTTTCCTGCCAGGGCCAAAACCCCACAGAGCTGCAGTCCTCCTGCGTGCTTGAGAACATGGAGAGGAGTATTCATGACCAGCTCCATCATTCGCACGACTTTTGCTCCTATTTATTTCTCCAGGAATTATTGAAGTGACTGACTGTCACATGTTGGGGTATGACCCTGCTGACAAAATACAGCAGCACAGGATAAGCTACTGATGCAGCTCATCCCATTCCATAACCTCAGGAACATCCTGCCTGACTTGTGTGAGGGGAAACAGCCTTGGCAGGTTCTGCCCACCCTCCTGGCCACAGCTGCACCAAAACCAAAGCAAAACCACGAAAGAAGAATAATGTGAGAAGTTTTCTGTCCTGAAATACTTTGAATACTGCAAGTCCACTATAAACCTGCCCTATAGGGGAAAATTGAGAGAAGCTCTATAAAGCTGAATCTTTAAAACAACATGTTTTTATGTAAAAGCTAGAAACCCACAGGGTTTGAACTTCCATTGAGTTTTTTCTAGCCTTTCTTTTTCTTTCATGATGCAAGAAATTAAAAACACATCGGTCATAATTCTGATTTCACCTTATCAGATCCATGGACTGTTAGAATTACTCCCATTGACACTAGTACAAAGGGATATTCTGACAGATCCAAGAAAACTCAGACTTATTAAAAGCCATAAATAATTGTTATGATCCCAGAGAAGCAAAATCTACTACTCTACTTGTTTTGTGTATGACTTCAGAGATTAGGGGACCCTGCTACTTAATTGCTCAGAGGGACACTAATCTTGTAAAGCTCTTTTCCTAGCAGAAGTTATCAAATAGAAGCAGGACTCCTTAATAAAATTACAGTTATTAAATTCTCCCTTTTGATGGGAAGTTACTTGGTCCAGAAACACTTGCCAAAAACACTCTTAGAAGAAAAAAAATCAGGCTGCAGTATCAAGATCTGGAAAATTCAGATAAGTTGGAACTGAGGATTTATTTCACAGTCTGTTCTGTATGTGTATGTTATATGATCATATATAATTTTTCTTTCCCACAAATTAAATTTTCACACCAAGCAACAGTTGAAAAAGGGAAGATTACTGAAGGGGCATGTTCTAACCAAATGGAGGTGTCAAAACTATGGTTTCCAAAATCTCTTTTGCACTATGTGGTGTTTTTCAAATCCAACATGTACAAATTCTGATACTGCAGTTACTTGCCCAATGGCACTTTGGCCTCTCTCAGAGAAACTCTGAGTAATGGCATGTTTTCAGTAAAACAGTGGTAAGAATGGGTTTTGTCTGTTTTAAAAAAGAAATACTTGTAAACAGTTTTCCCCAAGATTGTTGTGAGACGTGGCTGTAGATATCTGTAAACAGTTTTCCCTGAGATTGTTGTGAGATGTGGCTGTAGATATCTGGGTTGGAAACGAGGCTGAATAAATTTTGGGCAGGTCATTGTTACCTTGAAATATGGTGCTGTAACAGGAGTACCTATCACAGAACCACTGTGATTGGAAAAGACCTCCACTATCATCAAGTCCAACCTTCAACACATCATCCACCCCCGGGACTGTGTGATGGCAGATGCCTGGGGAGTAACAGGACAAGCACTTATGATCCACCCCCAAAATGCTCTCTCTCCCTCTGCTTTCACCAAAAGTCAGTGGAGGTAGCTTTAACTGCTGGAGAGACCATCTGTGCTGCTGATAGCAGAGACAGAAACTGAGGAAGGAAGCTCCTTGATCAGGCTGTGGGTTGTGTTCTTGCCCTAGGCTGACTGTATGATGCTTTTATCCCCATTTCATCTGTTTAGCACAGAAATGGGTTTTGCTCCTTTAAGGCTGGATCTGAGAGAAAAGGGGGTAGAAGGAGGGACAAGTGGTGGAACATCTGAGGCAGTTTTTTTCAAAACATGGAGATAACACCTTCAGCGTTCCTGCTCCTGGACTCTGGGTTGTCTGCACAGACAGTGGAGAGCTCTCTTTTGCTTTTTCTTTAGTTGTTTTTTTTTCATTGTTAATTAGCTGAGACCAAAGGGTATTTTTTTTGGGGACTGTTGTGCTATGGTTTGATCTGGGGACACCAGGACCATCACCTGGGGGCCCCCAGCCACCAAGCTGCACTGCAGCCGGGACGCCTGGCCCCAACCTCAGAGGGAGAGAGAGAGAGAGAGAGA
>WEKY01021184.1:0-30142 GCA_013390045.1 Picathartes gymnocephalus
CTGAAAGAGGGGAGATGTAAATTAGATGTTAGGAAGAAGTATTTTACTCAGAGAGTGGTGAGGCACTAGAACAGGTTGCCCAGAGAAGTTGTAAATGCCCCATCCTTGGGAGTGTTCAATGCCAGGCTGGATGGGGCTCTGAGCAATCTGATCTAGTAAATGGCATCCCTGCCCATTGCAGGGGGGTTGGAACTAGGGGTTAAGGTCCCTTCCAGCTCAAACCATTCCGTGATTCTGTCATTGCTAAACTCAAATGCGTTGTGCAGTTGTGGGAGGGATGAGGATATTTGTTTTCTACTGCACAAAATTGTGACACTGTCATTTGTTTGTTCTTTTTCTTACAGCTCTACCTTAACAAAGATGCATGATTCATTTTGTAACTTAGGAAAAAAACCTAGTCTTCCTGGGATTTCTCGTCCCTTGGAATTAGGAACACAGCAGAACAGTGCTGACTGAGCTCAATTCAGTTAATTTTATAAATATTTGCTCAGCAGCATTTGTCAAATTGCATTAAATCAGGTAGAAAAGCAGTCAAATTCCAAAATTAAAAAACAAACAAAGAGCAGTGTACAGACAATTACTGGATAAGGGATATACTCTTTCCCTCCTGTCTGTATCCCAGCACCTATGGACTCTGCACGGTTTATTTGCCAAAATTAGGCAAATATGTACCATAAAAGATGTGAAGTCTCCTAAAATTCATAGGGTAATTGTTTCATCTTTTTTCTTCAGAGGCTGGAGTTTCTCATGCACAGTTCAAAAGATTCCAGGGATTTGCTATGCCACAGCTCCCTCAGGTGGTAGAATAATTTTCCATTTGGAATTGCACCTTGATTTCCACGACAAACTTGCATTCTCTTCAAAAGGTTTTGGGGCTTCTCCTAACTTAGTGTTCTATCTGATTTATAACAGAAACATTGGAGTTCAAAGAACAGGAGTCTGAGCTTGGAAGAACTCAGACTTGCTATATTTGGGTTCCCAGTGAACTTTGGCTAGAAAATACACTGCAGTATTTCCACTGCATCAGTAATTTCAAGTTTCTCCCTATAAGAACGTGAAAACGTGTTTTCTACAGTTGTCTGTCATAATCATGTTGTGCCTTGATTACGAAAGCAGAAAAGGTGCTTGGCATTCAGACTTAATATGAAGTGCAGTGCAGGTTCCCTAGTATTAATGAGCTTTGCTTCATCCTTTGACAGAAACCATGGTAGTAAAATGAACTGTTGGATTACTTTGTATGTTCCTTGTAAGTTCAAGAGTCTCTATTTAATTCCTGTTTGTGTAAAACAATGGTATGTGTCAACCTTGGTGATAAATCTGGTCCTTACTTGATTTATAGGGCAACGAATGTTCAAACAACTTTTTACTGTTTTCACCACAGTTCCTTTTAATTTGGAAACTGAGATGAAATTTATGTTTGAGTAGTTAGTGTAATATTTCAGAAGTATATGTTGCTTTTCACCTTGAAGGATTTTAAATTGTTTTGCAAACTAGGTACACACAACACGAGGACCGTTTCAAGAATATTTTCCCCACAGAAACTCTCTGATGTCACTGATTATTACCTTTATTCAGTGTTTTTTCAGCTGTCTGTTCCTTATGCTTCTCCCAATTACCAGTGAATATCCTTCTCCATTAAAATATTTAATTACTTTTTCTGTTGCGTTTACCTAACTTTGCTTATTACATTTGAAGGGAGTCACTCCATCCTACCTCTTTGCTATAATTCGTACATTTTGAGAACAGCATTTCCTTAGAAGTGATTGTTTTAACTTAAACATTAGTAGTCTATTAGGTCGTTTAATTTCCAAAATTATTTTGAAGTAATTGTTTATAATTTGATGTTCATATTGTGATTTCAGTTTGTTTATTTAACTGCTGCCAAAACGTTTGCAAACTTGAATTTAATGTTGCATGAACTTGAAAAACTCAGTACAAGGCCAAAAAGATTTAAAATTTTTAATAACTAATTTATTGCCTTAGTTTAAGGGTCCTAGGATAGAACCTTGCCATGCTGGGAGGCTGTGTAGGGTCAAGTTCACAATGATGAGCAAGGACCACTACCATGAAGCAGGTGATGCCCACAGACTCTGCATACGGATCTTCCATACGGATTTCTCACATACAGATCCTCACCCTGCAGTATTAGAGAGGAGACCTATAATGCATAGCCCTCAATGAAAGATCAAAATATCTCACCTTTGCCACAGGTTAGAAGTATATGCACTGACAAATTATCAGCGGAGTAGTTTGTGTGTGATAATTTCTTTGTGTGTCCATAGTCCTATAGGCTAAATACTGAGAATTCATTATTTCATCTTGCCTTTAGATAAGTCCTATGGCATGTGAGCATAATACAACATGTACATAGATAGACACAAGACCTGGAAGAAGCAGAATTGATTCTAAGACATAGAGCAATCATACTGGCTTAACATACAACTGTCACCAACTCTGCCCTGGATTGCATGAAAAACAGTAAATCGTCAGTTAATAATTTTCTAATGTCAACTTCTTGGTATTCTGGAGACAGGGAACTGTTCTTGCTTTGTGAGCAAAGCACTTTTTTCTGTTCACAGCCTCTGTGTTCCTGTAGCAGAACGGAGGAGTGGATGCACTTACATGTGCTTTTTAGTATGATGATGCATGGGGCTCAATTATGTGAAAACTGCACCCTGTTTCTCTGATTTTGAAACTTGAGTAATAAATCAGTTTCTGTAATCACCATTATTGAGGTTTTACAGGACTTCAAAACATAAGACAAGAGTGTTTAAATACAGCTTAAGGGAATGCAGAGAACATTCACTGTGGAGGGTGGGTTGGTTCTGTTTCTGTAGAAAAAAGTGAAGTCTTATCCTCTCTGTCCGTTTCTTTTGTGCACCTCTGAGGTGCTACCTAAAGTTTGAACTTGTTTCTGTCATGCAAAACACAAGGTAGCTCGTGGTGGTCATAGAAACCACAGAGTGTGCAAATTACTCATTTGTATCTCTTGTCCCTTCTCTACACCCTGTTTTCAGGAGTTTTCATCATGGAAACAATGATGCTGCAAGAAACCTTACAAATTCCTTCCCAAATGGACGTGTGTAGCTAGTCTTGTCTCTGTCAGGCAGATGAGTAGAATCAGGATGGATGCAGTTTTAGACAAAACACTAATTTTGTGTATAAACTTAGAAGACTAACGGCAGAAAAGAGGAACGCAACACAAAACACACCATTTATTTCTGCATTTTACATTTAATTTTCCTTTTCAGCAAGTAGAAGAGTAATGTTAGGAATATAAACCTTTTTTTTGCATGCAAATTTGCAATAACAATGCACTGAGCATTTTTTGATCAAAGGGCTTGCTGAAAAGGAATCAAAAAGGAAATACTATTGAAACCATGAGATTCTGCATTCTGAAGACCCCTTTTGATTTTCCTTTATGTGACAGAATATGTGAGAGCATGCTTTAATAATCCTACTGGTGCAAGAAAATATGGAGAGATCTGTCTTTAACCTTTAAGAATTTTCAAAATTCTTAAAGGCGAAAAATCTTGATGTCAGTGTTTTGAAACTGTTTTGCTAGTGTCATTGTTTTTGAGCTTCCCCATCTTGATAATCCATCTGTAATACTATGCCAGAGCTGGCGAGGGAGAGGGCAGCAATGGGACCTCAGATAAAAGTCACTACTCCAACTTGCTTCTCTGATAGCTATAAGGAGAAACTTTTGAAAGAGATGTAACATGATCCCTTGTACAGCACGTGAAAAGTTGAGACTCGTGTAGAAACCAGAATGGTGTTTTGGGCTTCTGTACACCATTTCAAGAAAATGGTGGCAAACCCAGTGATATATACAAATAAAACAGTGTAAAATAGCATAGAATGAAAAGAAGACCTTCTGTGAATATACAGAAGATCAATTAATGTCATAAGTGCAGGAAATATGATGATCTTTTTTTTTTGCTTCCAGGTTTAAAAATATCTGATTCAAAATATATTGTACACAGAACCCATTGTATTGAAAAACTGCTGTCTGAGAACAATTTGCAAGATATTGAGGACCATCTTAAAGAACTTGAAGATGTTGATATGACTGTAGAATACCTTCAGAGGACAGAAGTTACCAAGGTTGTATATAGAGTACTCAAAAGCTGCCCTCCGGGAGGGTTAAAAAAGAAAGCAAAGCAGTTATTATCAAGGTGGAAAGCACTTTACAAGAGTAACTGTGCTCAGTCAATGCAAGTTAAAAACTCAGTTTCTGTGTGTGTGGAAGAGGAAATTGAGCATCTCGTTGTAGTTCCTAGAGAGCAGTCGCTGTCTGAAGGGCCATGTCAGCAGGAGGCATTAGATGGTACGAGTTCCAACATTTTGGTCCCATCACAAACTGTGAAAAATGTGGTCTGTAACAATGCAGAAGGCAGTATGAATCAGCATTCTTCCTTTGAGGAACAACACACTGGTCATGAAGATTCTAAATCTGTTGTTAGCAGAGCAAGTCTGCAGCAGGATCCGATGGGAGCTCTGAGGTGTAAATGTGCAGATCTTCTTTACAAAGCTTTGATTGGTTCTGCCAAAGATGAAGAAGAAACTGTTAAATGGCTAGAGTTAGCTAAAGAAATTGAAGAACATATTTTTGCTCTTCATGCTAAAAATGAGAAAAAGTACAAAAATTGCATCAGAAGTAAAATCTCTAACCTTAAGAACCCTAAAAGTTGCCACTTAAAACATAACCTTTTTTCAGGGACTTTGAGCCCAAAGGCTTTTGCTGAGATGACAGTGATGGAAATGGCCAGCAATGAACTGAAGCAGCTCAGGGCTCTGTACACAAAATCGTCTGTTCAGGAACATCAGCTTCCGCAGGTTATTAATGGCACACAGACAAACAAAATAAAGTGCAGGCGCTGTGAAAAATTTAATTGCACTGTCACTTTGATTGCCAGAGGAACTCTCTTTCTTCCAGTTTGGGTGCGAAACACAAATCCAGATGAACAAATGTTGACTTACGTTATTTGTAATGAGTGTGGAGAACAGTGGTATCACAGCAGATGGATTTGTTTGTAATGCTATTCCTCTTTAATAAGGTACTTGGAAACATGTGTGAGAATGTATCTCTGTTGAAACTCTGTAATTTTAAATTCTGTGCTGATATTATGTGGGTGCTGCCACTAAAAACTGCAAAAACAGTTTTTAAAAACTGCTAATGTATTTTTAAAGATGGCTTGAATGGATCTTATGTGTTTTTAAGTAATGTAAATATGTAAAGAAATAAAAGGGTAAAGGGAAAAAATGGTTACACTGTATCTGAGTGGAATATTTGCTAGTAAATCCATTAAAAATGTTCCAAGTGCTGCAGTTTTTTTCCTGAAGGGACTAGATAATTGAACTTTTTTTATCTTCAAGAGGAGTTCTTTCACAGAACATGTTTCATTTACAGTAAACAAACTGTTTCCAAAACTGCAGTTCACATACTTGTGTGCATTGTAGGATGTTCAGCATAGATTCACTCCTTAATTAAATCACTTTTTGCAAGCAAGTGTTAGATTATTAAGTTGGTTTGAGAGGTGATTTCTAAAGGGAAAAAAGAAACAAAAAGTCGGGCGTTAAAGGGGGAGAAAGCACCTAGCAAATGAAAGCAAGAATGAAATTCTGCTTTAGCGCTTTTTTAGCTATTGGAAGGAAAACAGGATGTGTGACAGTCTGTCAGTATGCAGACCAGATTTACAGTGTAAGAAGGTCTGTCCTGCTACTGCAAAGAAATTAATGCAGGATCAGAAAATGAATTATTTCAGAAAATGATGAAAATATATCATCTTTATTCATCTTTATTTAATAAATAAAATTAATAGGAGTTAATAACTTTCTTGAGTGGATATCCTCTCTGGAACTGGGACATCTGTCCTGAACTGAGAAAATGAATGTTTTATATAGCACATGTTACCTACAAACAATGAATAGAATGAAATCCACTAACAGTTTTTATACATATTTTTGTTCTCGAGTCAACAGGATTCTCACTGATTGTTTACTAGAAGTATTTATTTAAAAAAAAAATTATTCTTCTCACTAAAGTAAGAGACCTCTATCTTTTACAAATGCACAACAGGCATTTAGCGCTTCAAGGTTAAAATGTATCAGCAGAGCAGAGAACCTGCTGAGTATTTGCTGGAGGAACTAAGGACAGTTCTGCACCCATCTGACTGTGACACAGCTGAGGCTGGTCAGCTCCTCTGGCGTGAGTTGCATGACCTCTCAGAGAAAGGAGTTGGGGGCATGAGATGGGAAAATAGCTGTTGGTGAACTAAAAGCCAGCCAGGACTGAAAGACAGGCCTTTATCTGTATGTGGGAAAAATTAGGTGTAACCTGATGTTGCAAAGAGACACTTAAACTATTCTACTGCAAAAAAGAAGACAAATCTTTCCCTTCTGTGAAGAGCGTTAACTTTCAGCAGCATTACTTAGATTGTTATCATGTAAAAAATGTGTGTTTTAGGGGAATTGCACAAAATACACATTAAAGCTTTAAGCCAGACCCTCAGTGTTCAACTGCGTAACCAAGGAGTTACTCTCTGGCCTTCCTTCCCAGCCAGCCCTTAATTGTGTGCTGGAATTGATGCTTACAAGTAGTCCTGCTTAACTGGGAGTACTTTTGTGTAAAGCATTATTGTTAGCTTTCAATGAAACTACAGGAAAGCAAACACTCCTGTGTTAGTGGATCACAGTAAGCACAGGATTGTGTGCAGTCATTTTGAAGGACATAGTCCTGTTGAGGAGAGATTTATGCCAGTACTCTGCTGTGTCAGAACACCATGTAGCAGAAGAGTTTATTTTAGCTGTGAACAACTTATAAATAATTTCTGCCTGCAGTTGGTTTTGAAGCCATTCCAGTAATGTAGAGCTCATTCAAGTTTTATTTTGACAAAGGGAAATGTTACAAGGTATGGAGGGTGTTTCTGACAGAATATATTTCAAGGGTAAAATCTGTATTTGTAACACTGACTACATTTATGACATAATATGTAACATCATTTTCTTTTGAACTGCCCATCAGTAAGTGTGTAACTGTGCAGGCTTAAAATATTTGACTGGCTAAGATTATATGCTTTGTCTCAAAATGTCTTTAAAAAAGCCAACTTGCAACTACATAGTGTGTACAGCAGCAGGAGGGTGTAGATCACTGAAGTACAGGGAGTATAGAGTCCAGAAACAACAGAAAAGCTTTGAAAAGTGAGATTCTTTTATATTGTTGAAATCTTCTTTTTCCAGTTTATTTCAGGTGAGAAAAAGATTTATGAACTTTTTGAAGCAGAGACAATTAATTTGGGTATGTAGCATGTCCGTGCTGCTGCTCCTACAAGGAGTATGACATTAGAGATGATCCCCACAAACACAGGACAAATATATGCTGAACAAGGCTAAAGTCTGTATTTGTCTCCATGGGGTTTTCCAGAGGTGCTGTAAATGCAACTTCTTCTTGAATCCTGTGATTTAACAGCAGCAATAAGGTCTTGAACATAAATTGCCCTCAGAGATCAAGCAGCCTGTAGCTGCAGAACTTGTGATACATATCTTAAGAAGATGTGAGCTAAATTAACAATGAATTTCACACAATTTTCAATGTAAAAACAAAGATACTATTCTATAACTGAAGTGCTCTATTAATTGTAGTCAATGTCGCTCCTTTAACACCAGTCACAAAAGTCCTTCTGGTTGCCAGAGATCCACTGCCAGATCCACTTCCTTCTGTTCTGTCGAGTGCCTTTTCTATCTCCGTCATATCCCTCTTACTGTGCACTTTTTAGGAAGTTACTCAGCTGCCATTTGTTGTTTATAACTCTTCTTTTCAAAACCAAAAGGAAATTTGTACTGTTTATTTTTCATTTAAAGTGTGTTCCTTTCTCTCTGCTGGGCTATGTACATTTTCTACTAAAGCAAAGAACTGCAGCTCTTTAAACAAAAGAACAGTTCTCTTTTTGTGCCAAGAAAGAAAGTTAGCTGGTAACAGGCTGTGGTTAAGGAGCAAATATGTCGAATTCCAGTCCTCCAGGGAATCTTCAGGGTGTAATGGCCCAATTCACTGACTGCCTGAAAGATAACGAAAGAAACAAGAGCACTTTGATAATTTGGATTGCTTGGGAGCTGGCTTGCTGCATTCTGGTATTAATAGAGCCATAAAGGCAGATGACTTCATATCCCCTTATTTTGTACTGCTGTAACTCAGCCAAGAGGTGACAAAGTCATGTTTTACTGAGACCATGTCATCACTTGCCAGAATGGGACGTAGTCTCCTTGCCAGCTACAGATGGTAAAAAGCATTATTCACAAGCTTATTATAGGAGAGCTTTGCTGATACAGAACTTCCCCCTACTCACACAAAAAAGTTGCCCTTTATTTGCCATTGGATGGTTTTTGTGCTGTTTGCTCTGATGTGACATAGCAACACCACTTTGTAAATACACCTCTGTGAACAAAATCCTTAAGGTGCAAAGTCAGCCTTCAGATGAAGGTGCATGGTGAGGGAGCAGCACGGGCGGGTTGCTGCGCAGGGGGAGGTGAGCCAGGGGTGGGTGGTGGGTGACAAGGCATGTAGGGACAGTGGCTTCAGTCAAAAGGGTCACTGTCTGGCAGCACCCAAACAAGAGCAAGGCAGGTCCGGTGACAATAATCTGCCAAAACTCCAGTGAGAACCGGGCAAGTCTGGGGAGGTGCTGTGGGATGGAGATTGGTGCACAAGGTCGGGTGCAGGGACGGGGCCACTAGGCTTGTACAGTGTCTGAGCCAAAATGGGGCTCTTGCTAGCAGTGGGAATCTGAAGCAGCTTCCCCCACTAGCACTGCCCCAGCCCTGCTCAGCAGCCTGGGACAGGGCAGCCCCACAGCAGCCACCATTGGGACCCTGCCTGTCTGCAGAATTTAAACGGGAGTGATTCTGGTGCACGTTTCAAACTGCATCCTAGCTGGGCATGTTCTGTCTGACCTCAGAACTGGCAGGTGTACTTCATGTGACCAGCCCTGTCAGAGGCATTATTTGTTCTGCAGTTTGGGTTGTTCTGTAGCAACTGTTGGGTTTGTTACATACATGGCATGTAACAGAGTGGACACAGGGAAAAGGGCTTTCAGTTCTTGATCCTCAAGCACTCATGCATGTGTATTAACCATGAGAGTAACCCTATGATGCTCCATTATGCCTATAAAATCATAAGCATAGTAGCCATGGTTACACCATGGTTCTTTTCTATTTTCTTATATGTTCCCATGTAAAGGAAATAAAAATACCTCTTATCTGAAAAGTTCAAGAATTTTGTTTCTAAATAGAACTTGAAAAAATGAGGTACCTGGACAAGCTGAAGTGGGTCCAAGTGGATCCTCGTGAGGATCAGTGAGGCCAAGTGCAAGATGCTGCACCTGGGTGAAGGTAACCCCTGGTGTCAATGCAGGCTGGGAGTTGAATGGATGGAAAACAGCCCTGAGGAGAAGGACTTGGGGGGTGCTGGTGGATGAGAGGCTGGACATGAGCTGGCAATGTGAGCTTGCAGCCCAGAAGGAATCAAAAGCATTATGGGCAGCAGGTTGAGGGAGGTGGTTCTGCTCCTCTACTTCACTCCCATGAGATTCCACCTGCAGGGCGGCATCCAGCTCTGAGGTCTCCAGCACCTGAAGGACATAGACCTGTTGGAGCAGGTCCAGAGGAGGCCACCAAAATGATCAGAGGGCTGGAGCACCTCTTCCATGGGGAAAGGGTGAGTGAGACAGCTAGGGTGGTTCACCTGGAGGAGACTCCATGAAGACCTCATTGAAGCCTTCCAGGACCTAAAAGGGGGCTTATATGAAAGATGGAGACAGAATTTTTAGCAGGGCCTGTTCCAGTAGGGTGAAAAAGGAGCATAGATCCAGACTGGACAGACTGGCTATATTCATGCTAGGAATACATTTTTTTACAACAAGGGTGATGAAACATTGTGACAGGTTGCCCAGAGAGATGGCAGCAGGGCTCTGAGCAATCTGATCTAGTTGAAGATTCCCTGCACATTGCAGGGTGATTGGACTAGGTGACATTTAAAGGTCCCTTCCAAGCCAAACCATCCTGTAATTCTAAATTTCCTCACATGTATCCAGTGTGTTTCAAAGCAAAATCCAGTGTTGTTTCAAAACAAAAGCATGGTAACTTCTCCCCAAAAGGTATTAAGTGCAAAACAGAATAATTATTTTCTCCACTTCTAAATGCAGCTTTTTCTTCTTTATAAATCATAAAATAATGCCATAACTGATCAGAACTTATATACCTTAGAATTATCATGATTTAAAGTCCACTTTCCTACTCCTCCAGCACTTACTTGTATTTTATTCTAGAATTGGATGAAAGCAGATTCCAGGAAAAAAATACTTAAAAATGCTGAAAGTCCAGCTTTGTTAGATAAAAATGGTCTGGTATAATCAGATTTGCCTCTAGCATGGCCTGCCTTTTAATAATCCTGTTCCTGTCGGTAGGAGATATTTCCCTTTGATGATACTGAGATCTTGTTTTCCATTCCTTGGGCCATGTGGATGTCTGATCCAAAACAAGACAACTCTACAAGTGGCAATTCCAGTCTGATTGCATCTGCCTTATGATCAGAAGCATGTGATGACTGCTTGAGCAAATGGGTGTACTTATGCCTGTCATCACCTATTCCTCTTGATGATGTGGGAACCTCTCTAATTTCTTGGGTTTTTATTTTAATTATAATTTTTCCTCGTGAGCAGCTTGTAAGAGCACAGAAAAGACTCTTATTACTGTCTCCTTTAGCTTTTTTTTTCCCTGTGATCTTGTTTAAATAGTCAAGTTGGTGTTATTCTGAATTACTACAAGAAAAAAAAAGTGCCTAGCTACTTTTTTAAAATAGTGTGCTTTGTATTTCGATGAATTCCTTCATCGACACAAGCACAGCTTTAAATGTTTCTCCTTGTAAAGTGAAGCTGCCTTACAATTGTGAGTGTGCATACCTGGGGCCCTTAGTGTGGAGCGCAGTGACACTACTGCCTTTAATAAATAACTCTGATCGGCAAATACTTTATAAAGGCGTTTTCGGGCTCAATAATGCGGGGCATTCTAGAGCAAGTAAAAGTATTATCCTTTCCAGTGGAACGCTCTCAGACGGCGCACAATAGCGATCGATGCAGAGGTACGGCCCTCGATGGGCCTTTCCCTGCTCCGGCTGTGGGCATAGCCGTTCCCGTTGCCCGCAGTTCCCGCTGTTTTCCCGTTGCCCGCTGTTTCCCCCTGTTCCCGTTACCCACTGTTCCCGCTGTTTCCCCCTGTTCCCGCCGTTTCCCCGCCGTTTCCCGCTGTTTTCCCGCAGTTCCCATTCCCACACCTTCCCGCGGCTCCGGGCTGAGCAAACGCGCGCTCCCCGTCGGGGCGTGGCCTCTGCCCGGTGGGCGGGGCGTGGCCTCTGCCCGGTGGGCGGGGCCTGGCGCGCGGGGCCGGGTTCACGTGGTGCCGCGGTCCCGCCCCCCGCCTCTCCGCCATGTTGGTTCCTTCCGCAGCGCCTGGCGGCGGTGGTGCAGCCCGGGAGCGGCGGCAGGAGCGGCCACAGCCCCTTCCCGCGGGCAGGGATCGGCCTCCCCAGCGCGCCCGGGAGCGGCGGCAGTCCCCTTCCCGCGGTCTGAGTCAGGTTGTGTTATTTTCCTTTCCCTGGTTGCCGCGTTCCCCGCTCGCTCCCCCGGCACTGTCCGAGATCCCAAGCGCGCTCCCCGGTGTTCCCTGGAGCAGCCTCCGGGGAGCGGGGGGGCAGCCCCGGCCGGGCCCGCGGTGGGAGAGGGCCCCGGGCGCTCCCCAGACCGGGGCTGGTGGCGGGGAATGTGGCGTGATCCGGGATCCCGTGACTCCGGGGCAGGCCGTGGCTCCTTTGGGAAGCGGCTGCAACCGGCGCATGGCCGGTCGCGACCCCGCAGCGCTTCCTCACCACTGGGAGAGATCGCTGCTCTGTCAGGGTGAAACTCGGCTTCGTACCTGTGTCCTCAACGCGTTTCAGATTGGGAAAAGAAGAACTATTAAAGTTCCTTTTATTTCCTTTTTCTCATTGCTGTGTGCTTGGAGCGGGCTGGCCAGGGAGGTGGTGGAGTCACCGTCCCTGGAGGTGTTTAAGGAAGGACTGGACGTGGCACTCAGTGCCGTGGCCTGGTTGACCCGGTGGTGCACGGCCATAGGTTGGTCTCGGTAATCTCAGAGGTCTTTTCCAACCTTAGGGATTCCGTGCTGGAGAGGGGCCGCCTACTCAGGGCGCCCTTGGGTTTCAGTTCTTGTTTTTTGAAGCAGTGGCTCGGCTCAGCCCCTCTGCAGGGCCGGGGAGTTCCCAGTGGCGGCAGGTGGCTCTGCGGGCTCAGGTGTGGTCATGGCTGGAGAGGGCAGGGACAGGGATGGGCCAGGATTGGGAATCGCCTACGTCTGGGTGGCTAATGAGCTGCTCTCCGTGTAATTCATTCCCTGTTACATATAACTTGTGCAAAACAACTGAGTGGATAACAGAATAGTGCAAGAAAAGTAGTTTTTAAAACCTTTATTAGTGGTGCTTATAGCAAGGTTACGTATAACTAGATACATATAGAGCATTTAAGTTTTATTACCTTGGGTGGGACAATTAAGTAGGGAACTTCTTGGCTAAGTTTTGTTCAGGAATTGAAATGCTTATCTGCAGAGAGCTGTCATGCAGCCTCCTATCCTACGTGTTGTTTTCCTTCTTGTCCACAATAATTTACAGCTATACTAAATAAGCATGTGGGTTTTATTTGTCTTTGAAGTGTTGTGCAACACTGAAGTTGCCAGTGCTGGCTTTTTTTAGAGCAAGGGTGGCTGTGTGTGACTGGGGTTTTTTGGGTTTTTTTTTAAGTGTTTTTCCATTACTTTTTTAGTAGCTCAGAAGGTAACAAGCTGTAACGGCAGACTGGAGGGAGAGCAGACATACCCAAAATAAATCCAAAACCTTCTTAACACTTTTATTTTCAGAGAAACCTAACCAAAGGATGGTATAGCTATATCTGTATTTCATACCAACATTAAATTTATAATGAACTTTTAGTTTTCTCTGTCTTTATTCAGGTTGTATGGAGCTGCCTTTGCTGTCTTAATTTTAGCAAAGCCTTTTCCATAAAGTTAAAAAGAGACAGTGTATATTAAAAAAAAAAAAAAGGTCTAGTCGTCTTTGTTTTGCTTTTGAGTGCTCAAACACGATCAGTTTCCTTAAACTGAAAATATGTGGAAAAAAAGAATTGCAGAGGGTCAAATAAGATAATTAGATTTCAAGCTTTATTTTATTTTGTGTCAATGTGGTAATAAATCATGGGAAACAGATCTTCCACCTCCTTAGGACTGGAATTTTACATAAACGTTTCACAATGAATAAAAACTTCCCAGCAAAAAGGCTTGTAAGAAGTCCTTAGGGTATGCTGTTTTGTTTTGCTTTTTTAATAGTGTTCATTCTCCTCTGTGTTTTGGTTTTCATTCTCTGCAGAGCAGACAGTGTGTTGGCCTGGTACAGTGTAACCCACTTAATGCCTTAGGGATGGGCTTTCGTCACAAGAGTTATACTGAGAAGAATATGAATGTACAAGATAGCCTTGTACCAACAGAGGCTGCTATTACTAAGATTCCCTGAAGGAAAAGGGAAACTAATGCAAGGGAGAAAGATGAGCACATTTGACCAGAAATAACTGCTGGATTATTGAAATTATTGAAAGAGTGGAAGCAGTAATAGAGAAGTAGGTTGCAAGGAGAATGTCAAATAGCTCAGGCATTGTTAGCAATGTTGGAACAGGAACAGCAGCACCGAAGGGTGTTTTGAAGTTGGCTGAAAGTAATAGAATATTTAAGTTGGAAGATGCTTAACTGGGAACTACTGAGAAATGTCAACTCTGATTAAATCCAAATAATTAAGTTTCCTCATTCTACGTGAGTTTGGGGAATGAGGTTGGAGGTGAAGGTTAGGCTTACGCAAGATTAAACTGGCAGAGATAAAAATGTAGGTATTTCTCCTGACAAATTTTCCTAATTGACTTTGTGTCTGGCTAGAAGTTAGAATAAATGAAATGAATCTGGCAGTAGGTACTGGAATGATTTCATGATCCAAGGGTTATGTGAACTTTAAGATTCCTTCCCTTGGCCACTGGTTCTTTTACAGTCCTGAACCATGCCAGGCAAGTGTTTGAACTACAATCCTGAGCTTCATAGGAGTTAAAAACAACCTTACAAAGAAACCCCCAAATACAGCTTTTTTACTATCCTAGTGGGTGGCAACAGCTGGATGAACAGTTCATTTTAGGTTGGGTTCATATGAGGAATTACAAGTAAATTCTAGTGATATTCTGGTGTTAGATCAAGCATGTCTAGGCTGCTTACAACTAGAGGCAATTTCAGATAGTCTGTGTTTTCTTTTGGATAGCTGTTTAATAACTTGCTGACAGGTTATCTTCATAGTGCAGTGGTGAAATCACAAATACAGGAAGGAAGACTTGCAAGGAGATTAGGACTTTTGTAGGTCGAGCTGTATGACTGGAGGGCTTCCAGGCAGCTGACAAGTGGCTGTCAGTAAAGGGATGTTCCTGATGCACAGCTCTTAGGTCAGTGCCCCGTGGAGGGCAGGGTCAGTTTGGAGGCTGACTAATGTCTCTGCTTGTAACACATTCAAAACTACAAAGCCTGTAGCATCTTGACTTCATATCTGGATGTTTTCCTTTGAATAGAGAAAAAAATCTTTCAAGGTCAAACAGGCTTCTGGCCTCTTAGGCACTAAAAAAATTATCGTGCCACTTAATTGACTAGGGTGTAAACCACTACCTCCTAAATACAAGAACAAGGATTGGCTAAGGGGAAAAAAGTGAGAAAATGTGCTTCTGTCCTTTCTTTTCAGATTTCTGGAAACTTGCAGATCTGCTATAGGCAACAAGTTTAACCACTGTAGTGATTGAGGGCTGAGAAATGTAAAAACTCCGCAAACAGTAAGTGTTGAAAACTATGCAGTTTTGGATTCTTCCCTTTCTGCTGCAATTCTCGTAGTTCTTGGGACTTCTTTTCAGACATTTCACAGAGAAGCAATTAATGTCATTCTTTGATGGGCTGCTATAACTAACAAACAACGTTTTCAATGCTAGTCTGGCAATTATTGTCAAATTCTTTGTTTGTGTGAAAAAAGCCAACTACTAATGAGGGAGGGAGTTTACATTTCTATTGAAAGGCAAGTGTTTATTTCAGTCAAAATACTTGCAGTACTGTGCCTTTTAAACTTCTAATCTGATACCAGTGGCTTAACAAAATATGGTGGCTTAGCAAATAAAATAGTGAATAAGCTTCAAAACTGAAATGGATGTGCTTATATGTGTAAATTTGAGGATAGGAAGTTGCGAAATATGGTCACTGTTATGTTGGTTGTAGAACTGCTAATTCTGCTTGTCCATAACTTTAGTGCTTTTTCTTAAATCAAAGATCGCCCCTTTTTTCAAATGTCTTGGCTGATGGCATATTAGGTTGTAAGTAAACATCATTACTTACATCACTGGAACAAACCTGAGTGTTTTAACAACTTCAGTTAAAGGACAGTGTACTACATATCCTCAAGAAAACCTTTAGGTTTAGTCTTGGTTTTGTATAACAAGTGGCTCATCAGTGACCACTGAATGACAGTGATAACGGAAAGAAATTTTCTTACCTGTTTCCAAGTTAGAAAGTAAATACAAGTGGCGAAGCAATTGGCTAGAAATTAGAAGTATCTCTTGCATCTGTTTCTTAAAAAATGAGTAGGCAATTCCATAGTGTTATTACAACAGATCCAGGTTTTGGTGCATTATTAAAAAAGGGGAGTGGAGGTGAGATTTTAGTTGCTATGTGCGTTTTCTTGTTCGGGTTTTAGTAACGTGCTGGTAATGTGTTGCAGTGGCTGGTATCAGCGTGGTAAAAATGAAACTGTAACTAGGTCCAATTGACTTGGTTTGGTTAATAGGTTGCCTGGGGTTTGCAGTTTGCTGACATGATAGATAGAAAGCAGTTACTGTGTTGGCTAGCACTGTTTTTCCATAGAACTTGAGTTCAGCATTTGTCTTCAGCCTTCCCTACACTGGTGTGAGCAGGTCCTCCTTAATCTATGAAATTATTTTTATGGCAAAAAAGGACCAACTCCTAGACTTCAGTTTACATGTTGCTGCTGTCGTTTTCTAGACCAAGAATCTTGCTTGAGTGCTGCCTCAGTATCTAAGCAAAAGAGGCATTTGCACTCAAAATAAAGGCAGATATTAAGCAGATGTATGAAAATAAGACAATCTAGATGGATAGACAAGGGAGTGGTATTTCACTAAGCTTTGCAGGACTGGATTTTGTAATGCAAACTGATTTTTCTGAGGTTGCTTAGCTTTTTGTCTTTCGTTGTGACAGCAAATATTTGGACTGATGGTGGAAATATTTGACTTGCAATTCATTTCACTGTTCAAGAGGAACATCCTGAAAGGCAATAATTTACTTTTTTATGTTATGGTATATGATCATGTTAGAAATTACATTTAGTAGAAACGTTCCCTGGTTTTAACAGGAATATTCAAATCAGTGATTTAAGCACTGTAATCCTTCTAATTTAGTGGAAGCAATTCAGAAATGGTTATCAAAATGAAGCACATGGGGCTGCTTTTTATTTATTTGCTCTTTCTTTGAATATTGAAATGATTGAAGAACATGAGGGAAAAATATTCTTGTTACAGACTCTTTGTCTACTAGGTTGAGATTACTTTTACATTAACTGTGTAGCCTGCTAAGAAATAACTGGAACAAATAGTTACCTGTGATTTATACTATCTTGTAATTCCTGGTGTTGGGTAAAACAATCAGATGCACATTAGGAATTAAGCTTTTGTTATGTTTTCAGACAATGAATGATGATTTAAGCTGAACAATTAAGGTAATAAATCTTCAGAAATACCTTATTGTATTTTAACCATCCCTTCCAAAAACATTGTCAAAAACCACATTACACAGATAAATTGTATAATAGGAGAAATAACATTAATTCTTGTAGTGTCTTAAGTAGTCTGTCATTTTATGATTTGTTGGAGTGTTAAGGCTCCATAACTTTAGAAAAAACAATTACAAAAATTGAGCTCTTTAAAAATCTTAACTTATTTAAAGATGTGCAAGCAGAAAAAAAATGTGGCCCACTGTTCTGAAAAATACCACTCTGGTTCAGCAGATACTCTAAATCACATTATCAGTGGGGCTGCAGATGAGTCCTTTATACAGTAATAAAACTGTAAATGTATAAAGTCTTTGCTGCTTTCAAACAAAAATACTTGTTAATACTTTTAAACATGCTTCTTTGCTGCTTCAGATACAGCTTGTCAGCATCTATTTAAATGACTGAACATAATATTCCATTATTTTGGGTTAAAAACTTTACAAAAACTTAATTCTAGCCTAGCGTGACAGCTGCGGAAACCGAATGTCCTGTAAAGTGACATTGCCTGCAACATCACAGAAGATTCTTTCTGTAGCTTTTGTGTGAAAGGACCAGTTTGGGCCACTTTTAATGGTTTGTGGTTGGTCTGTAATTGTCTGCCCAGTAAAACTAATTTTATGGCCATCACTCTCTTAGACCTCACTGGAATGACCCACATAGTTCAAACTGCAAATTAACTTAGCAGGTTCTAGATGCACAAACTAATAGATACTATAGACACCTCCCTTACATATATTTTATTTAAAATGTGGCTTTATGGACAATTTCATGATAATAACTGCCACTGATAAAAATGCAGACACTAAAGAAACGAGTGCATAGTACCAGTCAGAACTACTTAAACCAGTTATTTATGCACACTGTTTTCTTTTAGGGAACTTCTGATTTCTGCAGGACTGGAAAAATAAATTGTAACTTGTTCCCTGTGCTGGTAGGGAAGAACAGGAGAACATTCAGTACCCTATTTCCCACCAAAGCATTATTTATTAAGAAGCAGTTCCTATCTATTGATATAGAAACTGGAGACATAAATAAACACACTGGACCATTTTCAAGAATTAAGCATAAACCTGCAACTCTTATGCAAGTAGTCCAGTGACTCTAATAAGGCATTTCACATGCATTAAAATGTGTCCATAACCTGAGCCATAGCCGTTGTGCCGTAGCTCTCTGAAGGGTAAATGAACTCTCTACTTGTAGCTTCTAAGCAGTTTTAACATTATCATGCAAACATGTACAGAATTAAGGCTTTATAAATGTTGTTAATTACGCAGTATGAATAATTAAATTACTTGCTCTGAAAAAATCTTTAATGGAAACAGACAGTTCCTTGTGACATTATTTTGTATTGAGGCTTCAAACTACTCCTTCTGTCTTACTGTAGATTGTGTCTAGCAAATAAATATTCAAAGATGGAAAGTCACTGATAAAAAAAATTCCTGAAATCTCTCGCTCCTACTGTAGGCCTTGATTGTAAGGCAGCACAGAGTCATATGACTCTCACGCCAGCTTGTATCAGGTACTAATTCTACTGCCGCACTGTGGGTGATGTATATGCCAGTAATGCTAATTACAGCTAGCAAGACTGCATTCCTTCCTTCAAAGAACGAGAGGGACTAGGCAACTTATGACCCATTTCCATTTTAAATATGCTATTTTCAGAGAAGCCTGTTTGGGCTGAAGCCTTTGAACTCTTTTATGATCAGGCAGGTTTAGGAACACAGTTCTCATACAGAAACTTCCGTTTACCCTTGCTAAAATGAAACTTTACCCCCAAGCAATTAAAACACTATTTTACAGTATTAGATGACACTACAGTTGTGAGGGTAAAGGTTGGGTACAAAGCACTAATCAGCAAGTCACTTTAGTGCTAAAGGATTTTTTTTTTTAAAGTTCTTTTTAGGTCTGACAGTTAAAAAGCCTCCTTTGGTATCACTAATTTGGCATCCCCATGCTGACAGCCAGACTTCACTAGCACTTCCAGACTTTTTGACAGTTTTACTATGGCAAGTTGACACCACCTAACTGAACTGTCAGTGTAGGCTTGGCATCTGGCATTTTGAGTATCATTGAAGTAGCAACAGCAAATTTTCTTCTGCAGTAGTTTTAATAGTATTCCATTCATCAATGCTGTTCTGCAAGGAGTAAACTATAAACTGCTGAATGCTTGTCTAAAAAAAATTACAACATTTACATTTATTCCATAGATAACTGTGTTCCTAGTGCATTGGTTTAAAAAATAACCTTGGTAATAAAATACAGCACTGAAGTGACTAGTTCAACACATGTGCTCTATAAAATTCTCTCAGTCTGCTTTTTTCCATGAACCCTTTCCAGTGAACATAAATGAATGATAGCACTTGTCAAATGTGATGTGATACCCCTTCAGCACCAAGGGAGGGGTGGTTTGAAGGGTTTGGGGGTTTTAAAGAGTTTTAAGTGACAGACCAGTAATTTATGCAGCATACTGCTTAGGTGCAGACTGCAGTCTGAGACATCTCTTAAATGTGGTATTTTTGAGTGGGTATTCTTACTGGAGTGTATCTACAGTTCATCTGTTTAGTGGAGTCCTGTTTTTGCACATGAAACTTGATGTTGGTGGAATTTAAAACACATTCTAGATATTTATGTGTGCAAAATTTGCTGCTCATAACTATTTTCCTTTTTAATGATTTCCTTAATTTTACAGGTCTAGGAAACCAGGAGGATCTTTTCCCATAACAATGGCAGCAAAATCATCGCTCCTTAAAGTAATACTGCTAGGAGATGGTGGAGTTGGGAAGAGTTCCCTTATGAACAGATACGTCACCAACAAGTTTGATGCGCAGCTGTTTCATACAATAGGTGTGGAATTCTTAAATAAAGAGTTGGAAGTCGATGGACATTTTGTTACAATGCAGATTTGGGACACAGCAGGTCAGGAACGGTTTAGGAGCTTGCGGACTCCTTTCTATAGAGGTTCTGACTGTTGCCTGCTAACCTTCAGTGTGGATGACTCTCAAAGCTTCCAGAATTTAAGCAACTGGAAGAAAGAATTCATTTATTATGCAGATGTCAAAGAGCCTGAAACTTTTCCGTTTGTGATACTGGGTAACAAAGTTGACATCGATGAAAGGCAAGTATCTACAGAAGAAGCCCAAGACTGGTGCAGGAATAATGGCAACCATCCCTATTTTGAAACCAGCGCAAAAGATGCCACTAATGTTGCAGCAGCCTTTGAAGAAGCTGTTAGAAGAGTTTTAGCCTCCGAAGATAGATCAGATCACTTTATTCAAACAGATACAGTAAACCTTCATCGGAAACCGAAACCCAGTTCATCTTGTTGTTAACTTAAATTTCTTTTTGCCAAATTACCGTTGACTAGCTTGCTCTATAAAAAGAATGGGGAAGGTATAGTAGATAAAATAACAAATGGGTTTCACCCTAATATTAAAATCTTAATATTCTGCTGCTTTCATGGAGGAGAAAAAGAAAAATCTCCATTCGTGAGTGACCCGTTACTGAATTAGTGATGCTTTCTGTTTAGGAAGATGTCAAGTAAAAAAACAATATAAGAATGTAATTTGCCAACGTTATTGAAATGATAAATACTTTGAATATAATTAAAACTTGAAAGTTCTAGAAGCACTACTTTGGAGAAGCTGTTCTGGAATTCAGGCACAAAGATACTTTTATATGTGTATATTTTTATGAAATCGGCATTCCACTTTTGTTTCATTAGATGTCAGTTTCTTAACAATGCTAGATATTAAACTTCAGTCTCGCTACATACCTTTTGCTGTGAGTGGTACTTCATCTCTAATATGGTTATTACAAGTTAATATAAATTATGTCCAGGTCTTCTAATTGTCTAATGTTGCTGTAATTTGTGTAGGTTTATAAGTAGGAAATGAATTTCCTACATATTTAATGTCCATTTTTTCCCATCTACTATTCTAATGCTGCACTAATTTTTCCAGTGGTTTAACGCAAAATACTGATCACTTTTAAAGTTAATGTGTGTCTTTGCCTTAAGTCCATTCTAGCATGTTTCTGATCAATAAGGTGAAAAATATGAGTAACTGAAGTATAACCGTTTTTTGAAAAATAAATGCTTTATTCAGTCAGCTTTAATAGCACTTGAAAGAATCCACATTAGGACAGTTTTTTAGGAAAACTCCTAGTGTACAGCCTTAGAAATTTCAAACTTCTTGTTCCTGTTAACCTGAGCTATGAATGTGTTTACCAGTAATATCTGCACTGTGATACTAAGGATTGGCAATATGTACAGAACTCAGGAAGCTCTTGACTTAGAGTAGATTTTGACAGCTTTCAGCCCTAATACAGGTATATAACTATAGATAGTGTTTGAGCTGAATTTGATCCTTACTTAAATTGCTGTTTTAGGATATGAACTTGTACATTTAAGATACTGTCTTTTATATTACTGAATTAATTTCATGATGAACAGGAGCAAATTCTGTATATAATGGACAGTCTTTCTTGCAGTCAGACAGAGAAAACTACAGGTGTTTTTAAGGCTTTCAGGTACAGTTTAACTGGTAGAATACTTGTATGAGAAATTGTTCAACATTGGCTCTCAGAGTAGCCACTGTGGTTGCAATAGCAAAATGGCTAGTGCAGTATTGCGTCCATCTGTAATCTGGCTGCTAACAGGCACACATGTCCACATGTGCTCTGAGAAACAAAGTCTGAGGCTGCAGGACAGGCCATGTTATTCATTAAACAACTGCTTTTTGTACAGCAACTTGTTTCAAGGGAAAAGCCTTTCTTGACAGTACATTACCAGCAAACATTTTATCTTAGAAGTATCTGATCAATCTGTACCAGGTGTAATTATTTGGAAGTAAAGCTTGCAAAAACAAAGCCTTCTCGTTGCTCTCAGTACACTTTTCTGAATGTATTTTATTCTTGATTGAACGTGTTTAGGACAACTTTACTCTGCAGATCTGCTACTCCTGCTTAGAAGTGCCATCTTTTTTGTCTTTTGTGCATTCCAAAGTTTGTGTCGTTCTTGCAGTCCTGCATCTACACCAACAGAACTGTTTTAAACTTCAATCCCTGAGCAATTAAATACAGGTTGAACTGCTACTTATGTTTAATTTCTAGTCAATGAATGAAAAGATCTGTGAAGAAAATCTTACCTAAATCCCTCTTAATCTTAGGATAAGAGAACAAAAAGCTTTAGAAATGAAGATTGCTTGTGTTAGGGACTACTTAATGACATGAAATTGTTGTAAAACTACTACCTTACTACTTAAAGCGTCCTGTAACATTCATTTTAGCAGAGATTAAGGTTCAAACAAAACAGGAGCTGAAGATACTGTGACTAGAGTACTACAGATACCATTCAAATAAGATTGCTAAAAGGAAAAATGAAGGATGAGAGCCACTGTGGTCTTTCTTGTGCCCAGGCATCTGTGTTTTCCCATCTGTCCCCTTTCCATGTAACACCATGGTTACCAAGCCTTCGTCTGAGAAGTAGGTTTAATAAAATTAAAACATAATCCCATAGAAGTGTATTACTGATGCCCTGGGAACTGCTGTACCACAACTGTACACTAATCACAGAAGTGGCCAGTAAAAATGAATGGGTGTGTACATGCTGTAGTAAATAAGACTGTATAGGAATTATGTTTAGGCCAGGAATTGGTCTCAGAGAGAAACTACTGAGTGCCTACAGAATCAAAAATCTTCTGATAAGCAGTTAAAGGTGACAGGTATAAAATCATAATGCTTAATAACAAACATGCATTTCTGCACTTTGTAAAAGCTTAGTATCATTCCATATGGATGTAAGGTAGGCATTTGTGGCTTATGTTTCAAGAGCTAACACGCCTCAAATATTAGGGGGTCCTGTTAGCAGTATTTTGAGCTCTGTAGATTGACAGAGCATTCTGTTTAACACATATGCAAAGTTCCAGGTGTCCTTTAAAATGAGGAGAAAAAACTACTGTTGTGCCAGGTTGGTGGGACTGCTGAAAGCTGTGCTTGTTAGAACAGAGAGCAGAATGGGAAGGGGCAGAAGAAACTACCTAGGACAGCTGACAGCTCAAGTCACACCAAACTATATCAATGCTTACATAAGCTGCTTTAACAGCTGCTCCATACCTCTAGTGGATATTCAAGTCACTGACAGGTTACCTACACAGTAATAGAACCCTGTAGAAAGTGGAGTCTGAGTTGCATTTCCAGCCCAGATTTATTAAGGTTAATTCATGGTAGCTTGTGCTAATGTGCATCATTTCCTTATGCTTGATTTTTGAATAACTTACGGTAATTCTAGTTCCTTTAACTCATAAAATTTTTATTGCCTTTATTGCACAGTGCAGATTATCTGTTTTCTCATACTGCAACAGACTTTTTTTGAATTCTTACTCTTAAGCCCCTGAGAGGGTAGGAACATAATCCTTGCAAAGGCGGTGTCTCTTCACTGAGAAACTGTTCACTGAAACATGTTGGAACTGCAGCTTTCAGACCTAGAGTGCATTTTTGACTTTAGTTGACCACAAGGTAATTTTCATCCATCACTTCAGCTAGTGGTCTTTCAGCTGACTGTGAAGAGTCACAAACTAAAGCATAAACAAGTGTTTGTCCATGTACAGAGAACTTGGAGCTACCTCACCAAGGCCTTCAGAGTTCTGTCACAAGAAAATGCTCCTGAACCACAAACTATAATGACAAAGGTGATGAGTTATGACATAATTCTTCTCTTCCTGTGGCCAGTAACAGTCCATTTTCATAAAGCCTAGGTGGACCTGAGACTGCATTTCCCATCTACAATTCCTATATTCAGAGGAAAGAGGGAAAGACGTAAGGGAGGCATAAGAACAGGCACTATTTGGCTAACTGCCTTCAGAAATCAGGCAAGAGAGAAAATGCTTTCATTTTAATGTCCTACTGCAGCAACAAATGCAATTATAAAAAATGCAGCTTCTAACAGTGGTAGAAACTATTAGCACTAATCCTTCATATTTGCCTAGCCTTTTCTTCCTGCTATGTCTATGATTATTTAAGTATTTCCTCAGTGAATCTTAACTGTTGGTATTTTTCCAGCCATCATGCTACAGGGGAGGAGGCAGAAAACAGTAACTGCAGCTCAGTGGCTCCTTATCATATGATCAAGAATGCTTTACCCTTTACCTCAAGTGTGTTTCTGTTATTTCCATGTATACAGGAAAAAAGGTTGATTTATATAAAATTACATGACATTATCAAAGTGCTGTACAATGCAGTACAAGACAAGTATCCCCATCTTCACTGGCTACCCCACCAGGTAGTGTTACTGTGGTTATCTTGTTGTTTTCCTAAAACACTTCAAGTATACTCAATAGGCATCCATACTACATCATTAAAAGTTTTATTTAAGGTAAATATTGCAACTTCTTTATCATATTATTTTTTCTCATGGAACATTTTACAGTGACAGCAGTAAGTGCACAAATAACGACTGACTATACATTAATAGTATATACACGCGGTCCCCTTAATTATACAGACTATGCAAAATACTTCTTAGAACAGTGTGCCACTTCCTTTGGAAATTACTTTTCAAACATTTAAAAAAAGTACAAGAAGATAGCTTATACAGATTTGCTGGAAAAAGGAACAGAATACTTACGACTGTAAACCCAAGCAAAGTATTAGGTACATATATACCAAATGATCTATTTAAAAATTACTGGTTTGCAATTATGTTAAGTTTTAAAAAATGGTTCCTAAAACATTTTGCAATGGCATAGGAGGCAGACAGGCCAAATAATGCCTTTCTGAAACCTCAAAGATTCTCCTCTAAATTTATTTACAAAAATAAAATTTCAGCAGTTGCAGAAATAACGGGAAAAAAACATGGATTTAAATATGTAAATTTAGTTCGGGTTTCTTTTGTGTGTGAATTAGAATTAATGTCAGGGCAGATCTGGCTGTTCTGGTCTACTTCATTCACTGATGCAACACTGCAGCTAAATATGTATTGCACTAAATATATAGAAAATTTGAAATTACACACTTTTAAACTTTAAGGGGTTTTCTCAAAATTTCTTGAAATACTCCAGACAGAGCTTTTCTGATTTATCCATTTTTTTATTGAGCACTTTATATACATACAATTACACATTAATAAATAGAGGCCCAATTTACTACCACAAAGTGTAATGTTAGTCTGGTTAGTCTGCAGAGGGAGTTCTCTACTGAAGGAATACAAGTAGGAAAGTTTATAATACAATTAAGCACTTAGGCCAAACAGTAAAGAATTCCTTTTGCTCATATTAAACCAGATGACTGGCAACATCTTTTGCATTTACGTCTGATTTCCTGCCACCCTGTGTCAGCGGCTTACACTTTGCATATGCATTAACACATAATGTCTCAGTTTCTTCTTTTGTACCTCTGCAGCCTCTGACAGTTTAGAACTTTGTTTTCATACCACATAAAAGGAACTTTTTGAGATACACATCTTTAACCAGAGAAGCTTGGCTGTTCTTATCTATATCAGCAAAAGAAGAAGCTGCTTCAGCATCCAATTAGTCAGTCTTTAGAAGATGAATATCAAACATGCAAGGGACTAACCAGATAAAGTACAGTTCAAACAATCAGGAAAGTAGGGAAAAGCACTCACTCAGGAAATTTATTTATTCAGCTTAAAAGGTGTTTCTTCCCAAGAAACTGGACTTTCCTTTCAAATGCAGTGGATCGAATAGGAGTATTGAGTTCATAAAATGGATTCATTGCAAACTGGGGAAAGAAGAAAAACCCATCAGTAAGCACAATGCCCAGGCCTGGAAAATGTCACTTCAGGTGACATCTGCTACTAGCTTTCAGCTTATTTAGTGTCGCTAAGAGCACAGACCTCCTGAACAGTCCTTGCTTTCCAGGCCCTTGCATTCTTCCCATACACGTGCAGAGCCATCCCCTAGGACCAGTTCCTCAGAAAAAAATCCATTACACCAGTGGAAATCAGGATCATTTGAGTGCCCCTGGGAGGATGAGATGGTGATGCTTCCCATGACTGTTTCCCATGACCCCATCTAGTGGAAGTACCACCAGGATTTGAGAACAAGGGCTATGTGTTCTGAGAGCAAAGCTACCAGGCTCTGTAGAACAATCCTTTCATTATTGTCATTAGTGACACCATACTACCACAAAATGCATTACAAGAAGTTTCCCCACAAGTTCTTTTGCCCAGAGAAGCTGTTGATGCTCACCCTTGGAGTTGTTCAAGGCCAGGTTGGATGAGGCTTTGACCAGTCTGGTCTAGTGGAAGGTGTCCCTGCTGATGGCAGGGGAGTTGTAACCAGATGGTTTTTAAGGTCCCTTTCTACCCAAACCATTCTAATCAATTCTACAAAATATCACTGGGCTAAAGTGGAGAAGTCTAAAAGACCACAGTTTATAACAATTTTGAAAAATCTATTATGTTTAATGGAAAATACAACCTTTGTGTCACGTTACCAGCTCTGGCTGATGTGCACTGCACAGGTGCTTATACAAGGCCGCCAAGAGAAAACATGTACAGGTACAGCTGTGCCTGCGCATGAACAGCAGAACACGCTTGAAAGTACTGCAGCAAGACCATAAAAAGTGAGTTCTTACCTTTATATATAACTCATATACATCAGTAAAGAAGTTCTTAATTCCATCTTCTTGCCTTACATCATGAAGCATTATAAATCTCATATGTACAGTAATTAAGGAGAATAAAATTTTTACAGAGAAAAGAAACATGTAACATATCCTGAAATAAGCATTTACACCTAATTCAGTATATACCTAAAATGTTTAGCTGTACATGAAATAGCAGTGACTCATAGGAGGAAGCATTTAAAGAAGTAATTGAAGCAATGAAATTTGGAAAGCATTACCTTTATATTTTAACATCCCCCTATTTGAAAATAATCACCTCTCTATCCAAGGTTATTCTTTTTAAAACGATTTAATTCTGAATGTGATGATGCTCTCTGCACCTCTGCCATACACCCCTGAAGTTAAAATGACAATGTTACTTGCTATGTGTAACAAATGTTTCACAACAAACTGCTTTAGGACTACCTGTAATACCATAATATCAAGCCTTGGCATTGCATTTTCACCATTGGACTGATTGATACCAGGCATGTTCACTGCCCCTTCTCCTCTCTAGCACAGTCAAAGGGGTGGGAACAGGGAATTATAAAAGCTTACTCATACCTCTTTACTCCATGTGAGTACCACATTTCATTATCGTATTTTGGCTCCTACAAAGGTAAAAATCCACCTTTCCAACTGTTCCCAGCTGCTGTGCCTCCCAACATAGTTCTTCCTGAAGATGATGACTCTTAACAGTAACAGCAAACAGCCAGAGAAATCTGTTCCAAACGCACTTTATCTAACTTACCTCTTTCTGGGAAAAGGCTTTTCTAATAGAAATATAAAGAAAGAGAATAGGGAAGGATATGTCCAGCTGTGACAAAAGCAGAAACAAACCATTCGTTAAACTTGTCCACAGTCTTCAAATACATGTTGTTAGAAAGCCACATGTTCTCATCGACAAGGTCAAGAGCAGCATGGGCAATGAACTGGTTGAGATGGCGATGATCATCCTAATGCATTTCCAGAAGACAGTAGATAAGTAACTCAGTGAAAGAAATGAAATATAAACAATAATTTGCTCAAGTTTGTACAGAACTACTGTTCAAGTTACATAACTTACATATACCCTGCTTTTCTGTCACATGTGTCATCTTGTAATTAAATGAAACTATTATATTGTCATTATATTTGGTTTCAAGGGAGAAGAGAGGTCCTAATAAAAAGATCATCACAAAACAGTCTTGAGAGCAACAAAATCAGTAAAGCCTGTATTTGTATTTCAGGAATGAACTCACACATGAATTCTTTTGTTTACTGATGGGCAAACTCCCACTGCTTATTCCACAATAGAGGCCCTCATATGTCTTTTTCTCTTCTTTCCAGACATCTGGTTTTGTGATATTTACACAGCATACTTCTGGACTATAACGTTTCTGTCAAATTTGGCAGAAATTGACCCATAGGTTATAATGTGTAAAAGCTGGGGGACAGATGGGGAAAGCAGAGATAGAGAGGGCAGGTATGCTGATAAAATCACCTAAACATTCTGTTTTTCTCATGTAATTTACCTAGAAACAGGATTGCTTTATTGGTTTTGTGGTCTTCTTTTTTCTAAAACCTAGTGCAAAAAAACATCCTGCAACTAGTATTAAATATATGCCTGCAGATGTAAATTGCATCTCTTCCTATAATAAACACAAGACTGATCACAGTGTTCAGCCCGTGTACTTTGTAGGCAATCTAGGATACCAGAGGACATCTGCCAAGAAGAGATACAGGACAAAACCACACTGGAAGCTTTTATTAGACTGGAAAAATTTGTAGTTTTGTACTGTTTCTCATAGGAACGGGATGCTGCTACTGCCACTCTCACCTCTCAGTTTTTCCCTCAAATCAGCTTTTACACATCCTCACACAAAGTCGAGTCCGAGTAGCCTTATTTATGATCTTTTATGGGACATTAGTTCAAAATACAGATGATGCCATGCAGTTTCAATCAGTGACAGCATATACTTCCATTTTTGGATACACTCACAGATCCATGCACTTTTATTCTGAATTCAGTCTATTTTTCCTTTGATGCAATACCACTTATGGATAGATTTGTTCTTTTGCCTCTGGAAACGCTACTTATTTAGCAGTATTATATTTCTCCCATTTTCAAAGTCTTTATTTATCAATATAAGTTTTTAGCTTTCCTTACTTAAAAGCAAGTATGACTAATGAAGATGATTTAAAAATTAGGCATTTTATAGCATAAAAAATAAAGGACTGAACAGAGCTTTCAGATTTATGCTCCTTACTTTACCTTGTTACTGTATACAAATGCCTTAAAAGTAAGTGACATTAAACAATGAACAGCTATTATAAAACCTCTACACACTAAAAGAAATTACTAAAGCAAGACTAAGACATACATTCTATAAAATACAGCAGGGAATATTTAAGAAAGGTGTGTTTTGTGAAGAACTAGTATAATCTGGCAAAGATTTTTTAAGACACTTGAGAAATCCAGTGTTCTACTCCCATTGACAAAATTTCTGTTTTAAAAAACTCCAGAAAACAGTAAATACTACTTTTAACAACATGCTGGTCGTGCTTCTAATACACTGTAAAATTATAAAAGAAGCATAGGAATGTCACAGGGGGAAAAAACACACCTTCGACTCTACTTTTCCAGGCGGCAGAAATTCCATTTCAAATATGGGATTATCATGATGACCAACTATAACGAAGTAGAAACTTCCAGACATTCTTCAAAACAGCGCTCCTTACAAAAAAAGACAGATATGTTGATGTGCCTATATACAAACCCTTAATCCATGTAGAAGAGCTCCTTAAAATCAGCCAACGTGCTCCCATTCATATTTACCAGAGGCTAAAGAGAGATAAACTTTAAGGTACGCACATCAAGAGGACAAAGCCAAGCTGTTCTTGGCGCAGCCAACCACCATGATGAGAAACAACGGGCAGAAACTGATGCCTAGGAAGTTCCACCTGGACACGAGGAAGAACTTATTTGCTGTATGTGTGACTGGGCACTGGAACAGATTTCCCAGAGAGGCTGGAGTTATTCCAGAGCCGTCTGGATACAATCCTGTGCCCTGTGCTCCAGGCTGACCCTGACTGAGCAGGCTGAGCCAGATGCCTGTGCTCCCTCCCAACCTGACCGACTCTGTGATTCTGGGGGAGCTGGAGAATATCCTTGGGAAGTGGACCTGGAAGTGAACCCAGGTAACTAAAACCAATTCCCGCCCTGCTCACCGATGATTTGCCCGCCGGGAGCCCCAGTTACTCGGACGCAGCGATCCCAGGCCGTAACGCGCTGCACCCGCCTCTGAGGAACCTCCTCGCCTCTCTCCTCCCGAGCCCTGCTCACAGGCAGCAGAAAGGGGAAGGGCAGCGGGCGCCTTCTCCCTGGCACACTGCGGCCGTGGGACAACCCCACGGCTCCATCCCCGAGCACTCCAGAGGTGCCCGGAAAGGTCGACCCGTCCCGCCGCCCCCCGGCCTCCCCGGGGGAAGGGCCGGACTCCGCAGGGCTGCCTCCCCAGAGGGGCCCGCGGCCCAGGGGGAGGGAGAAGGGCCCCGGCCCGCAGGGTCCCGCCCGAGCCCGCCGCTTACCCTGCG
>WEKY01021184.1:30347-61815 GCA_013390045.1 Picathartes gymnocephalus
GCGCCCCGCCCGCCACCTGCCCGCGGCCGCCGGAAGCGCCGCGCTGCGCCCGCCCCATCCGGCGCCACCGTGACGCCTCAGCGGCCCGACTGTACCCTGCCCTGCCCCGCCGAGCCCGGCCCCGCTCCCGGCCCCGGTGCTCTCCCCGTGGGTAGCGGGAGGCTGCCCCGGGAGAGCCCGAGCGGCCTGAGGGGAGGCGGGAGCACTCGGCGTCTTGCTGGCTGTGGGTCGAGGTGCGAGTCAGTAATGCCCCTTTTTGTTTTGGTGTTGTAGGTCAGGATGGCTTCGGTTGAGAGGGAGACATTGTCCCAAGAGGAACTCCGGAAAAGGCTGTATCAGACCTTTAAGAGCCGAGGCGTACTGGACACACTTAAGGTGTGCTTTATTTTCAGTAGGTGCTACCTGTCATCCGCTGTACTGCTTTAACATTGAGAGCCCTGAAAGCTATGCCGAGTACAAATGTCCCTCTCTCTGCACAAAGTATTATTTTTGCCACAACCTAATTTTCCGGGGGGGTGGGGTGTATTGTGTTTGGGTTTTTTCCCCATATATACGAGGTTCTCCCTAAACGTAATGGCTTTTCATTATGTCTTGGCCTCAGAATGTTTTTCAGGAAGATTAAAAGCCTGTATTAGGTCTTTTAAAACACCCATGCTTGAAAAAAAAAAGTCAAGCAGGGGAGAGAACAATAAAATAGAATATAAAATAGGAAAGGATCTCTTAGGTTACAGGATGTGTTTATTAGAATACGTAAGCATGTTATATGACTAATACTTCTAAAATGCTACAGTTCGGTTTTAAAACTGTTTGAGCTGTTTTGTCCCTGTCTGCTTGTTCAGGAGAATGTCTTAAGAAAAAACTCAAGATCAATATTTCAAAAATATCATTGGTAATCCTATGGTCAAGAATTTCCTGTTCAGGACAATTTGTTTCTGCGTTTCTGACTTCCATACCAAGCTTGCAATGCTCAAACCATTTCTTATTTGACTTAAATATAATCAGATGACTTCCTGTTTAAGTCCATTTTCCTGCTTTGTTTTATTTGTCTAGAAAGTTATTTCTGCATTCCTTTTCTGTACTAGGGATAGGGATTTAGCCCTGTGCTTTCCACCTGCACTTTGCCACAAGATGTATAAGATGTTGCTGTTCTTCGTTGTTTTTGAGACAACATCACCTCTGTTAAAGTTGGTTGAAACTGGACAAGTTCAGAAATTAATAAGGAAAACAATTTTTTTCAATTGTGTTTGAGACTCAATGATCCTTTTCAATTCAGAATATTCTGTAGTTCTACAATTTTGGTGTCAGCCTAATTGGTCTTGAAGACCATGCTAAAATACCAGGTTAGTCTGATGATCTGGCTTTGTTAAGTTTCGGTAAGTATTTTGTCACATTTTTGGAAACACACCACCTCTTTATTCACTTGTGTTGCTGTTGCATACCTGCTGTTGAAAGTTTAAAATACTATTTGTGTCACGATCTTTTACTATAAACAATTTGTACAACTATATAATGAAAATAATTATTTCTTTCTTTTACAGAAGGGAGATCTGATTTTAGGTTACTTTTTTTTCTCTGTTGTAACTCCTAGAATGCAAATAAATAATTTAAAAATACCCTTTAATTCTTATTAATGCCTGTAGGATTTTTTTGGCTAGTACTTTTTTGCTTTCCTACAAAATAGTTGATATTCAAGACATTTGTAATGACATGAATGGCTTCTTGGTATGAGACTCAAAAGAGAACCAGTGAGGGTTCCAAGGACGCCTGAAATGGAGGCCACATCAGGCAGGCTTTATTTAAGCCAAAGGGAAGGAAAACAGGAAAGCAGTGATCCGGAAATGAAGCTGGTGGTACAAGAGTGGTGTTTTTCTGAGCTCTGTACTGGGAACTGCTTTTCAGTTCTATGTTTGATACATTTTGAGGGAAAGTCACAATTCACTGTATCCACCATTAGAGGGTTTTGAAGGCACGGTGTCCATAGTGCACTTCTAAATTTTGCCAAAATTAGTCTGCCCTGTTCTGTAGGTTGTACGAGTAAAATGAGGCTCCATGTGGATTTTGAAAAAATAAAACTCTAATTGAATAACATATAAACTAGTAATACAAGGTTTTTTTTCTATATCAGACACAGCTCCGAAACCAGCTAATCCATGAACTAATGCACCCAGTTTTGAGTGGAGAGCTTCAGCCACAGATGGTTCCAAGTGAAGACAGTTCACTTTTGATCACTGCTTCCAACAGTTTGGTGGCAGATCATCTAGAGAGATGTGGCTATGAGTATTCACTTTCTGTTTTCTTTCCAGAAAGTGGATTGGAAAAGAAGAAGGTAAGTTCAGTATTTTGCCTATTCTGTGATGTCTGGGAGCTTTGTTCTCTGGGAGTTGTCATATTCTAACAATTGAGAAAATAATTTTTTTGTGATAGGAAACACAAACATAAGTCGTTTCTGATCATCTCCACAAAACATTCAGGGTCCTTTTCATGAATACTTTAAACTAGCAATAGGCCAATGATGCTGTTCTGGAAAGGTGCAGCCACAATGTGTCTGTGTGGCAGTGCACTTGGGAACTGAACCTCATATAAGCTTGTTTGGCCATTCAATTCCCTGAAAATGTGGTTCCTGGCCAGTTCAAGCTGTTCTAACCACAAAGGGTGGCTGAAAAGGGCAGTCCTTGCCTTCCCTTTGCTGCTTTCTATGTTTTTGATAGGGTGAAGTTGTTTCTAACGGGAAATTAATTTTTTGATCTGTTGAATAGTTAATCATCATGTGGGTTAGTGATCTCATCTGATTTGGATGATAAATCAAGAAAAGAGTCAAGGAAAGTAGCAAGCAGGTGACGAGAGTGGGGAGGGAAAAACCACACTGTTTTCACAAGTTCTGCTGAGGATGAAGCTACATGCTGGCTGCTGTATGTCTGAAGTAGTGAAAGTAAGTAGAATAGCAGGCCTTTGAAAATGATTTTACAGGGAGTAAATAGATCTTTCGCAAATGGAGAACATTTACAACTGTGGAATAGTGCCATTTACGTACTTGATATTATTTTAAATTTGTTAACCTTTTCCAACTGATCTTTCTTTTCCCCAAAGCTGTGGACTATGCAAGATCATCTTCAATTAATGAGGATCAATCCAAAATCCAGTCTTTACAAGACACTGGTAAAGTTAATTTGATTTTGAAAATAAGCTTAAATTACAATGGTGATGAAAATACACCAACTAAAACTTCTTTTCTTACTTACAGACTTCAGGAACTCAGAAAGAAAATAAAGGTACAAAATGTTTACACATGATGCAGACAAGGATAATTGTGTTAGCTTCATTTTTGTTGAGATGTGCAATAAAAAAAATCAGGTTTCTTGAGTATGTATTGGTATGGAGTAATATGGATTTAGTCGGATTTTGAAACTTACAGTACACCAGGATGATGAATGTTATATTTCAGGATTATCCAACTCGCATTTGTGGTGTGGATTAACTGTTGACATTCACTTACAAAATAAATGACTTGTACATTAGAAATATGAGAAAAATCTGTAATCAGGTATTAAATATAATGTGCTTTTGAGGCTTTTCATACTGTAGAAAACTCAGGTTTTGGGTTGTCTTTATAACACTGTATTAGCTTGCAGAATATACTTCAAAAACTAGTTACAGATTTAAGCGACTTTCCATTGTATTATATAAGAAATAATTCTTATATCTAGATGATGAAACCTAGCTGTACTGTATAACCTAAAGGAGCTTGATTTTCAAAAACCCCTGTTGCCTAAAGGCCTCATAGTTAAGTACTAATAATCTTCACTCTCAACTGACCTTGGGAGTCAAGAGACATGGATGGGAGGAGAAGTTGCAAAAGGATGGCTTTTGCTGACTGAGATGGACTGGATTATGCTTATAATAAAACCATAATTGTTTACTAGTGTTGGTTTTTACTGAAATACTTGTTCTTTCTGTAAATCAAATAGGTTTTCTTGTCCATTGAAAATTGCTTTGTTAACTACAGGCTCAAATTCCATTTTGGTATGAACTCAGAACTGTCTAATCTATTGGATCTTGCTAGGTTTCCTTATGCAGATTTTAATTGGGCTTACAGAACATCATTTAAACAGGGAGACTCACAACACAGAAACACAGACCACCTCAGTGCCTCCTTACAGAGAATCTCTTGGTGAGTGCAACCTGTTACGAGCAAGTTTCCCCAGATATTTTCATATTGGTATATGCTGTGGCTTTATATATATTGTATGAATGGTCTTATTTCATTACTTACTCAAATGCAGCCTAAAGTTGTAATGAGTAAAGGTCATGTCTTTCACTAGAACGTGAAATTTCTAAATTTTCTTAAGGCAAAATCAGGATAGGAATTTTTTTTAAATCACTTGTGTGTTTTCTTAGGCATTTAGCTAAGACCTGTGACAAATGGACTGTAAATGTTATGTGTTTAAATATGTTCTGGGGAACAGAATTGTAAATGCATGCCCTCTTTCTGTGAGCAAGTTAGGCATCGACTGGGTGTTCTTGAATTTATAATATGCATGCTGTTATTAATATATTAATACAAAAAAGCTAAAAGTTGCACACAAAAGGAAATTCTTGTCCACTCATGATGAAGAGGATGAGTGACTATGTGATGCTACAAATAGTGCCTAAACAGCCAAGTGCCTCCTCCTAGGTATATGTTGTATTTATATATGTATTTATATATAAAGCAGATAAATGGCATTTCTGTATTGCCTCTGCTTTTGTGCCACACAAGTCTTTCTAGGATAGTGCTGTTTGGATAAGCTGAGGAATGTCCTGCAGAGAGAGGTTCCAGCTGTCTTTGGTAAGGTAACTGCAGCAAGTGTTATTAAATTATGATGGATGTATTGCTTTTTTATAGCCGAGAAGCTTCAGCTGATTGATGAGCAGTTTGCAGACTCCTATCCTCAGCATCAGAAATACCAATCTTTAGAAGTAAAACTTAATGAATATAGGAAAGAAATAGAGAAGCAGCTTCAAGAAGAAATGCATCAGAAGGTATAACTCTGGTTTATTAATTTCAGGGAGACATTTGTTAATTTTGACTTTACACATTGTAAACTTTTAATACTTAAGGTAAATTGAAAGAAAAGATCTAATACTTAGTTACAACAAGCACAAAAAGCTAAATTAAATCCAATATCTATTGTTAATTTGATGATAAAACGTATATTTGTCATCCCCCTTTTTTGTTAAATATGCACAGAATGTTAAGCTTTTTATTCTGATGTTAATTTGTAGCACAACATTTACTTACTGTGGTTGTCTTAATTTGGTAAATTTTATCTGCTCTTTGATTATTTTGTTTTATGGAGAAGTGTTTACTCTATACCACAATTTTAATTCTCCTTCCCAGTTAAGATTTTGATGCTTGAATTGCAATATGGTGCATAGCAACTGAGAGCTGTGAATTGCTGTTGTGTAGCTTGGCAGGTAGCTAATTTTTAGTACTGATGAGAATTTGCATTCTATTTCAAAGCGTTGCACAGAAACACTAAAGTCATAACAGACAGTATTATGAATAATTTCTGGGTTTTTTTTTTCTTCCTGTAATTGAAGACAGCTCTTCTAGAGAATTTTCCTTCGTTTTGGAAATAAGATTAGAATTTTATCACATAATCCTTTGATAATCCTTCTGTCTGAAAAATGGAGCAGAGGGAATATACTGCATTTCATTTAAATATACCTTTTTTCTTTTCCATAAATTTCTGTTAAGACAATCAGTTTATTTGTATACAAAAAAATAAATCAACTGTATTTCATTTCAATATATTTTTCATTCATTTCTGTCAAGATCAATAGTTTATCGGGATATAAAAATGATAATCTAATAATAAGAATTCTTCCACACACTTTTAAAGGCTCTCAGTGTAGTCATCATTTATTTAGCCAGACAAGTAGAAAAATGGGAGCTAAAGCTCTCTTTTACTTTCATTTTTCATTTAGTCTTTTTTAGTATGTAAAATATGTTCATTTGTGGTTGTTAAGTTTGTATCAGTTTAAGCAAACCAGTTGTAACAAAGGAGATGGGAATCTTAACCGGATGTAAATCTCTTCTAAATTCAATTGGCTTTACATGAATTACTTACCAACATGATGTGAATTACTGTAAGACATTTCTAATCAAGTTTGTGTATATACAAGTGATGCTGTACTCTCTCACTATTTCTTTAATTTTCCACAAAATTTATGCCCACAGACCTGAATTCCTTGATCAGACATTCCCACTGTGCCTTTGCCACTCTTTAATCTTTTCTCCAGTCTCACAATTTTTCGGTCATTTTCTTTTTATTATTTTGCTCAGTTTTGCGTCACATTTTTTGTCTTGTGTGCTTGCTTTCCATTTTCTTCCAAATTTGTATTGTAATTCTTTATAATCCCATTTGCTCTCACATATATTGTCCTTCACACACTGTGTGAAGTCTTGTTCCCAACAATTCTTCTGTGCAGTTGCAAGATCGTGCTTTCCTGTTTGTATGCATTTACTTTTTTTCAGTTGTGCTTAGAAGTCAGTGAATGGGGACTTATGTCAAGGTGAATTTCTCTGGTTTCTGATCAATTCAGGGTGTGGGTCTGTTTCTGCCATTTCTTGAATCGCTAGTCAAAAGTGATTCTTTGGGAAAGGGACAAGAATAAAGATGGTGTCAGAAGAGGAGTGAAAGACTGTGGCCTTTCCTTAATTCCAAGCACAGTATCACTCCTGCAGTGCATTTTTCTTCATAGGTTTCTGTTCTGCTCTTGTCTAAAGCTAATAGTTTTGTGTAAGATCTGCTTTGGGATGCCAGATGTGCAAACTATGTGAGACATGCAGATAGTATGTACTGCCAAGGTACTTTTATCACAGTAATTAATTGTTATTAATTTATCATTTCCTAACAAGAATTTCAAGGTGAAATTTTGAATTGTCTTAGGAGGAATTGTCTTTTTTGATTTGAAGATGGCCCTATTTAACTCTTTCTTCCTCCTTTATGTAAAAGCTTGAACATTTTAAACAAGTTGAAATAGCAAAGATAAAAATGGAGGAGAAAGTGCAGACCCAGAAAGAAATCTCTGAGCTGCGCCATGAGTTAGAGAAGACGCATCAAGCAAAGTCTGAAGCCTTGATTTCTCGTGAAAAGAATGCTATTGAGAGGCTTCAAAAGCAACAAGAGGTAAAGTTCCAAATATTTTTTTCCTAATCTATTACGAAATGATTCAGTGAGTTGGTTAGACTGGTCTTTTATCTTTGGGAGATTTACCTTCAGAACTGACTTGGCTTATTAGGGAAAACTTAAAATTGACATTCGTTCTTATAAATATGGGGATGCATTTAGCAACTGCAAGAATGAGTATGGTTAAACATCTAAGTAGATGGCTGGAAAAGGAACAGTTCTGCAACCTGGGATCGAAATGTAATAAATACTTTCAAATCTGTTTTAATAATTTTGCTGAATTCAGGTCACTGATTTTTTTTTTTTTCACAGAAATTTGGACATAGCTTTTAGGTACATTCTTAGCTGATCAGAAGACTCTAACCTAAATGGAATAAATAGCTTGTATGGTACAGATATACTGTTTCTGTTTGTCTTTATATATTAAATATTATGAATAACCACCATGTTTACGGTAGATTGGCATCTCGTTTCATATTTTTGAACAGTTTTGTGTTGATGAGTTACTCCTGTGGGTTGTTAACTCGGTGTTTTGCCAGGGTAGTAACTGTTACTGCAACACACAATAATTTGTGTGTCGTTCTCAACTGCTTATCCTGATCTCAAGCTGTTACTTCTCAGTTTTTGAAAGAATAGTTTATTTGCTCTTCTGTTGCCTGTTTGCCTTGCCACGTCCCTGCTATCTGCAGTAGGCTTTCATAGCCAAATAACAGTCATCCACAAATGCTTACCATATTTTTGCTTTGGTATGGTGGTTTTATGGTTTTGTTTGTCTTGTTTTTTTTCCCTGAGAACATGTGGTATTAGTTAACAAAGGAGTTGTGCAGGTCTGTATATAATTTATTATAATATCAAATATTTTGTCACCATGCCATAAATTTATTTCATGGTTATGTCCTTTGAAGCTGACAAGAAAACATCTATGTTACGCTATCAGTCTTCTTCTGTGGGCATGAAAGTAATTCAGTTATTTAAAAAACCCCTACCAGTGACTAGATCAACAGATCTGTCAAGTATTGTGTATAAATATTTGATTTCTCTTGTCAGCTTCTGCACTCACTGAGAACTTTGTCTCATTTACCTGGGGATTCTTTTAGCAGAGTTCAGGTATATTTACATTAAAGATGTCAACTCATTTAACCCTTCAGTATGATGACTTTATGTCCAGGAAGTATGGCTTGAGAAACTGCTCTATTTTTTCTACCAGGAGCAGCAGCTGAATCTGTCAGCACTGTCAAGAGCACATGGCTTTCAAAGTTGATATAAGGGTCCATATGCCAAAACCATAATTTTCTTCTTAGGCTTTTTTTTCTTTTTTGAGAGAAATAATGTCTTTTGTGCTTAAGGGCAAAAAAACCCATATTTTATTAATAGGAAGATATGGGGGTTTTGGTGTTAATATGTTCATCACTTGGAGAATCCTTTTTACAATTTTTTGTGAGTTTTATAAATTAAACTGTAAAAACTGAAAGGTGGTTTACTCAGTGTCAATTTTAAGTCATGTTTTATCAGTGAGTTTTGGTATTTGTTTCTTCAGTTATGTTTCTGTGAAGAACATACAAAACTTGTTTACTAAAAAAAAGTCAAGTGTTTGAACGTGCTTATTCTGTAATTTTTTAAAAATAATTTTTCCTTCTACATGAGTTTTAATCAGTTTTATTTCTTAATGAAGGGTGTTTATGGGTAGGCAGAAGTGACTGCATCTAAAACATTTTTATTCTGAGTGAAAGTAAAAAGGGAGTTAAAAAAAAGATACTTAAAACTGATTCTGGATGTTATTTCATATGACTATATAAATCGTATTTATGGGAGTAAGATCGATCAGTCCTTGAAGAAGATCCTTGTAAGTTTGAATGTGTTAAACAGTAGATACCTATATAAAGTGTAAAGTAAAACTAAGAATAATGTTTTGTGATTCAGATAGAAGCAAAGGAAGTGTACACTCAGAGACAAAGTCTGTTGAAAGATATTGAAGCCATAAGGACCAGGGAGGCAGAACTGAAGCAAAGGATGGAAGCATTTGAAATGTAAGTTGCTGAAGGATGTGTACAATGCTAAAGGATGCATCTGCAAAGCATTCCTCAAGATGTTTCTGCTTCTGTGATGTTGAAATAGATTATATATCCCAGAAGTTATGTTTTACATTCTGAGCAGTATTGTATACTGTCTCTATTAGCAGGGATACCCCATACAAAAAGATGTTTCTGGGTTTTTTTCTGTTCCACCTCATCCACCCAAAACAGTTCAGCATTGCTTTGCAGGCAAGGAACCAGATGTTTGCTTTCAAGTGTTTAAATTTAAAGAAACCCAACCCCCAAACAACACAGTGTGTAACCCTAACACTCATGAGATATGTGCATAAATGTTTTGCCTCATTAGTTCTATGTTTTGGGGTTGTTTGTTTTTTTTTTTTTTAATTATTTGTCCTTAATAAGATAGTTTTATTTAGTTAAATGAAAAAGGTAACTAAGCCATTTTTGGCAAGCTTTCCATACTACTTAACGTTGTTGCTTTGTCATCTGTTTTTCATAGCAAAATGAGTATCCTGCTAACAAAAACTTGGGGTTTTTAATCAACCCAGCAGAGGGTGCTGGTAGAATAGCATGCTCAGCACTCTCTCCTCTGAAGTGTTTCTCGTGTGGGAAACTAAGCCAGGGTTAACCCGGGATAGCGGCATAATTGATTGGTACTGAATTTTAAGTAGGGCAATTTAGTTTGTGTCACATCTCCATGTTCTTAATGAACTACAGTGACAGAGTTTGATGATGATTTCAAATTGCTACAGTATTCCAAGCAAGCACATTGCCCTTTGATGTCTATAAATGTGATTGTAAAAAAGAAACAAAACCCCAGACTAAAGCTTTGACTTTATAACTGGTCATGGTCTGTATATTTCTGGATATTTCAGCACCCAGAAAGTTCAGGAGGAGAAAAATAAAGCTATAGAAGATGCACTTCGGCGCCGTGAGGTTGCAGTGAAGAACATAGAAGAGACATATGACCAAAAGCTGAAGACAGAACTCTTAAAGTAATTTTTTTTGTCTCTAATAGGACAAATGATACTTCCTATGAAAACAGAATAATAAATTCTGTAGGATTTATTTTGAAAAGCATAGCAAAGCAAGTACTTTGAAAACATGCACTTACGTTTTTGTTCCAGTCAGACTGAATTTTTTACCTTACTGCTTAGCTAATTGCTAGTAAGTTTGCTATAGAAAATAATTATTTTTTGATTATAGGTTATATTATTGCTGTAGTTTAAATTCTGTGTCGATATCTGGAAAAGAGATCTAACATTAGCTTGTATATTTAAACAAGAGGATCTGAAGCAGTATTAGTTACTTCCTTTGACCACAGTTAAAAGAACTGATGATTTTATGAATGCAGAAGAGGCATGAAGGGGAAATCAGCATTAAAGAGATGTTACGAGTTTCTTGGAAAAGGGGTGAGAGGCACATTGTATAGACAGGCTGGCTCTTACCTTCATCCCTTCCCATTTTTGAAGAGGGATTCTGTGATATAGGTCTCCCACTTATTGGTTACCTTCTGCTTGAACCTGGTCTTAAGGAATTGGCAGTCATCTGTGACTTTTCTTGGGGTGGTGCAGTGGGTATATCCTAACTTTGCTATTGCACTTCCTTGTAGTACCTTGGTCACTTGAAGACTTGCTTGATACTTCAATGCAGATAAGTGCTCTTGGCATGTCATGAACCTGTCTCAGGCAGTTAAAGCAAGTGACTGATGTATCATTACTTTATATTGCAAGCCAGTGAGCAGTATTATCTGTGTTCGTAGGTCTTTAAATTAAAGAGCAAGATGTTGATTGTAGGTTTTGGTAAAAATAATCCCTCATCATTTGATGGTTTTGTTAGAGAATAGTGAAATGCAACTAATTGACTCACCTTGGTATCTTACTTACATCTAGCTACAAATAGTGATTGCAAAGTTCTTTCAGTACATGAGGAGAAGCAAAGCATTTTAAGGATAAACTACTGCTTGACTTACTTTATCAACATACAGAATATTTTAAGGCATGCTGCAGGTGTTCAGAAAGGCAAGATCCATGTCCTTTTGTCCCAAATCATTGATGAAAAGTATTAAAGAGCTACTGTTTATTGTACAAAAGTAGTGATGCTTGCTAGCAAATTAATATTTTTTATTTTTGCAGTAAATATTAAATGCCATATTTGAGAGAAGGATCTGAGTGGTCTGCACCATTTGCAGAAACTCAGGAGGGTAGATTTTACTATATCTGAAGCCATGAGTTATGTCCCAGTCATGTAAAATGCTGAACTTTCTTAGCTCCTGTAAATTCCAGTACAGTGGAATGGCACAGTTGGATGAGTGCTGGGCTATGAATAGTGGTGTACCTGGCAGTGCTCAGTGTCTGACTGGTGACTGGTGGTATGCAGAGAACCCCTGGGGCCAGTTCTGGCGCCCTTATTGTCCAATACCTTCTGGATGTGGGCACGGGGCATCCTCAGCCTTGAACATGAGCCTTAATTAAGAGGAATCATTTCCACAACAAATGGCAGAATTTCAGTTCAGGCAGACTTTGACAAGATTGGGAATCGTGCCAGGGCAAATCTTGGGAATTTTAACAAGGAAAGCTGCAAAGCTCAGTGCTTGGGGCAGAATAGCCCTATGAGGTTGTATAAATGGGGGAAAGGAATTGACTGAGGAGCTGTATTTCTGAAGAGGAGCTGGATGAGTTACAGTGAATGCCAGGTTGATTTTGAGCCAGCAGCATGCTGTGGTAAATAAGGCAGACAGTATGATGGATAAGATTAGAAGCAGCATGGCCAGCAGACTGAGGTAACTTACTGTCCCTTGAAAGGTACTGGGGAAGGCTGTGCCCGAGGCATGCCCAGGTTTGGGCTTCCCAGTTCAAAAAAGTCCTGAAGAAACTGGAAAGGGCTTGGTAAAGTCTGTCAGGATAGTCCATTTGAGTTGAGCTCTCAAATATGACCTCTGAGTTCATATGGCAGGGGGTGGAAGTTGTGGCGTGGGAGATTTAGCTTGGACATATGGAAAAAATCTGCTGGGAGAGTAGTGTGCAGCATTGCTGCAGATCATCCAGGGAAATGGTGAATATATGTCCTTCGAGGTTTTCAAGAGTTGGCTAGGTAGAGCCACATTTGCCCTGCTGTACAAGTGGTAATAGTCTGACTTTTTGAGGAGGTGGTTCAATGAGATGATTGGCAGGGCCCTTTCCAACCATTTTAGTGGCTCTGTGATAGTTAATTTTGTCAATAAATGATTGTGTGATTATAGTTTAGTTTGGGAAAGAATGGAATTAGCACAAATGCCTGTGCATGTGTGCACACACATCCTTTGGGAATACATAATTCTTTTTGTTTCTAGATACCAGCTTGAATTAAAAGAAGAATACATAGCCAGAACCAATAAAGTTACTGAAGATGAGAAAAAAAATAAAGGTAACCATCTGTCTGAGATTGATAAAGTACCTGTTTATCTCTAGAGCTTTTACTGATGTATGCCAAACCACTGTTGTTACTGAGTCATTCTGGTGTTCAGGGTATAAGGGACAGAAAAGCCATCACAACAGGTGACAGTTCAGCAACAGTGACAGTTCAGCAACTCATTGCTGTTCAGAATGCAGTGGGAACCATAAACTGCTGCTTTGCACAGAGGCTGCAAAGCGTTCCTGGTTTTTCAGAGTCCCATTTCCTTCAGAAGGCTACTAGCTCATTCAGGCTTTAACTGAACTCTGGTACTGTATCCTGGCACAGTTGCCAGTTTCTGCATTTATTGTGCACAAGATGTTTAAGTGGAGCTTGCAGAAGAGAGCCAAAACAGAAAACAGGGTTAGACTTTTAAGTTAGGGACGCGTAAGAAATGATATATCATAGGCATATGAATTTGATTTACTTAATTCTAAGTGTGTGTGTGCATATGTATACATTTATATATACAGCATGATTTACTCAGTTTTGAAGGTGTGTGTATGACAGTTGTTTTTATGTCTTAAATTGAATTTTGGGCTTAGCAGCTTAAAACTGTTTTCTGCTGATACAGTTTTTTACTGTTATACTTTACTAATTTTAATTCAGCATTTGTAATCCTCCCTGCAGAGAAAGCTATGCTTTTGCAAGAAGAAGCCATTGCTGTTAATTCTAAAAAGGAGGAACTCAAGCACGCTGTATCACGCACCAAAGAGCTTGAGGTAATTGTAAATATGAGCTCAAAGAAGCCTGTATTCTAATTGGTGCAGTTGAGGCATGCTACAAATAAAAATGGAAATGTGAAATAAAAATAACTGTTAAGTAGTGCAGCGGTTCATAAGCTTGTAAACTGTTCTTTATCTGCAGCTGGATTTGGAGTCAGTGAAGGCCCAGGTTCTGTTGGTAAATAAACAGAATCAGTTGTTGACAGAAAAACTGAAAGAGGTATCAGACTATCCTTTACTAAAGGAGGAGAAATTGGAGCTCCAAGTGCAGAATAAACTACTTAGGCAACAGTTGGATGAGACTCGGAGTGAGAACCAGCATCTTCGAGACAGTCAGTGTGAATGATTTAGTTATTTTCTTGTTTATGTTTCTCTACAAGTATTTGTTTAGAAGTAACTTTTCATTAAAATGCTTTCTTTGTATTATGTTTGCTAGTAGTTTGCACGAAGCCCAAGTTAGTGTTTGCATATAATTGAACAGTCCTTGGCATAAGTTTGTTTTCTTTTATATGTCTGTATGGGAGAGAACCTGAATTAAGTGGTATCTGTAGTATAGAAGGATATCCCTTTCACCCTCTGGAAAAAGCAGTGCAATATTTCTAACTATAGCATTAATATGGTTAATAATGGTAAAAGAACATGGCATTAATATTTAAGTGCTTGCCTGACCACATTAATAAATACAAAGTATTTTTAATGTGCAATTGAGATTACAGGAGAGTAGAGATGCATGCTCAGTTACGTAAGGTTAGGATATGTATTTTTCTTCCAGTGTAGGACAGACTGGGTGTAGTTCTTAAAGGACTACACTGACAAAGATTTTGGTCCTTTGTAAAAGGAAGAAGAAAAATATCCCCAAGTACTTTATTCAAACAAAACCTTGTTATGTTCCTAAAACCAAATCAGCTTTACATGTTCATGGGGTATCGTGTAAGAAAGCGCACGCTTGTTACTCTTTGTCTGAGTGCCCAGTGTTTCTCTTTTTGGGTAGAGCTGTCCCAGCCCTCAGCAGAGTACCTGGCCTGCCAAGTGGAGCTGAGGAGAGTGGAGCATTCTAAGAAGCTGGTGCTGGATGAATTTGAAAGTCATAAGCAGATGTTGGAAAAACAGCTACAAAGTGAGGTAAATTATTATTTCTAAATGATGTGAATCTTTTCTTCTTCCTGTCATCTTTCACAATTATCCATCTGCCTGTGCAGCCCGTTTAGCGTGCAGTTACAAGGATTGTTTGTACTGTGCTTATTTTTCTGTAAACAACTCCAAAGAAAACAAAACATCACCACACCAAAAAACTGCCAAAAAATAAAACCAATCCAACATAACCAGAGTAAATCTTACTGAGTCAAAAAATTGTCAGTGCTGACTTTCAGTAGGATACTCTGTGTATATGGTCTGACTAGACCTGAAAAACATTTAGAAACCAAGTATTCTGCCAGTGGAGATTATTCTTGTTGTTTGAATTACTCTGCTTTTTGTTTTTCTCTTGATCTGCTATAGGTTGAGCATTGTGCCCAGTTAAAGGCCCAATTGTTAGACTCTGAAGCTACTGTCAGGAAGTTAAATGTGCAGGTTGAAGAACTGAAACTGCAAGTAAAGCAAACACAGGCAGGTTTGTATCTTAGACCAGAGCAGTCCTTTATGAAGGACAAGTGTAAGAAGTTCCAGAAGCTTAAAAAAACTGCAGTTGCGTAAAGCTAACACATCACTGGGGAGTAGATTTAAGTTTAAAATCAAATGTATTTAAAGCCCAGTTTAAAAAAGGAGACTCATTAAAACCTCCTTTCAGAAAGCAAAGATACAGGAGGAAGGGAAAATACTCCTCCCTGAGATTTACATATTTTTATTGTCTGGTTTTCGTCAGTATAAGGACATTAATGTTTGCTGATAACATTAACAGCATTTTCCAGCAGGCACCTTGTGTTTTAATGCGTTTTGATTCTTGAATGTTCACAATAAAGTTAATCAATTTGAAATTTTATTTTGTACCTCAGAAATTTAAGTCTAACTCTTAACCATGTTTAGTCAAATCTAATAACTTTTGCCTAACTTATGCTTACCTTTTCTCACATGGGCATTAGAAACAGGGGCACTTACATAAAGCAATTCAGTCTGCTGAAGAAATGTACTTTTAAAGATGCCTGTCTGTCAAATTGCTAATATCAAGTATTACGAACAAAAGGTTTGGTATGTATATTTAATGTAAAAATATGGAATTCAATCCTGCAGTGATTATATACAGCATGTATATGTAATTGTATATGCATGTATATGCAGCCATGTTGCATCATAGTTCAATATATGCAATATTTTTATGTTATTCACGGGACTGATATGTACTTATTCATTTATGGTACATATATTGGTACTATTTGGAATTGGAAATTTGTTAGTATCAAAATAGCAAATATATATATTTTAATTAAATGCCTGAAAGTACTGTAGGAACTTTTATTTTACATCAGAGTTAATGAAGACATTGAAGAACGATTTATGTAGAATAAAAACAAGGCTATAAATCTATTGAGAAACATACAGCCCTATAGATTGATCTTTCGGGCATGTTGAAGCATACAAGTGCGAGGAAGCCAACAACCCCAAAACATTCAGTTTAACTGACAATTTTAGCGTACTTTTAATGAAAAAACCCAAAATGTTTTCTGTGTGCTGTGTTATTTTTCTCCAGAATTATTTTTTGATTTAAATAGAGGGAAACTCTTAAGACTTGTGGCATGTTCCTTAGACTTCAACAGCATGATTAGATATAATGTGTCCAAAGTGGTAATGTTTTCATGTTTACTTATTTACTTAAACATAATTTAAAAAATAACATTGTAGAGTACATACTTAAAGGTAATTTTATGTGGAAGGATTATATATTTAAAAAATAGCAGTGGTAATTTGCAGCTTTGGAGCTGCATTAAAAATACATTTAAATAAATTTCAATTAAACCATTAAATTCTCAAAATGTAATTCAATTCCATGGTGGAATCATTGTGATCAAACTGGAGCTTAAATGCCATGTTTTACTAATTTTGCTCTGTTGTGGGTCTCCCTGTCTCTCTCTCTCTTTGGTGTCACTCACTTTCTCTTGCTATCGTTCAGCTCTGGAAAATGAGGTGTACCGGAACCCAAAGCCGTCACTTGTTGACCGCTCTGTCCTCGACTTCCTTGGTGACCGGATCGTGCCCCACGACATTTACGTGGACGGGGCGTTCCCGAGGAAACCGGTTCTGCCCGGCGTGGGGACAGTCAGCACAGTGCCAGGGCCTGCCTGTCGCCAGCCGCTGCAGCCACGCAGCGCTTCCCCGGACTCCGACCTGGAGTGCATCGCGCAGGCCCGCGCCAGGGTGAAGGAGCTGGAAAAGGAGGCCGAGTACTTGGAGGAAGCCTACAGGAGTTACCAACACAGAGTCATGCTGAATGCAGCTGCAAGCAGAACACCAAGGAAGATGCAGCCTCCTTTAATTCTGCAGTGTCCTCTTAGTAGACACCCTTTGACTACCCAGCAGGAACTGCTAGAGGATAATCCCAGCTCCCCACATTCCCCTCTGAGCAGTCCAAGAGGTGAGGAGCACATCAAAAGAACTGGGCAGGTCGATAGCTTTAAAACTCCCTTAACGCCACCACACAGAGGAGCATCTTCTTCAAGGCGCCTTTCTTCTACTCCCATTTCCAAACCAAAGAGAGACCTCAGTAACAAGAAAATTCCAGATGGTAAGTCGCAATTGTTAATGGAGTGCAGTAATGGGTTTTACTTACTGTTCCTCCTGTGCTCTGGGAACAGAAAGATTTAGCAGTGTTAGTCTTTCACTCGTTATTTGCTACGATGCAGGAGACAGAATATACCAGTTTCTTGGAGTATTGCTTCTTCCTGGAAACAAGTACTGGAGAAGTATGTTTGAGGGTCAAGTTAAAACATGCTCTAGGGAGCCTTCTAGAGAAGACTACACCATATAAATCCCTACTCGTGTAACCTTATGATATACAGAATTTCATTCAAAACTTGCTATTAAGTATAACTACTTTGCAACATTAATTGTAATTTATTATTTCTACTATATTTCTAACCTTTCATTTAACTGTTCTAGTTAAAGTGTGTGGCAGAAGATGTCTTTGGCTTTTTGTAACTTGAGCTTTCCAGTCCGAAAGGTCCAGATTTCCTTTTGTTTGTTCTTTTTGCTGTGACATCTTTATAAAATACTCCCGAGCAATTGCAAGGAGGAAGGATTTAGTGTTTGGTCATGATTAGAAAATTTTAATTTGCTATTAATACCACAGCTTCTGATAATTGCTTAGTCTTTTTTTTTTTTTTCTTTTTTTTTTTTTAAGGACGGTACTCAGAAAAGCAAGCTAAATCAAAATAATTTTTTTTAAAAGATCTGTTGTTTCAAATCTGCAGTAAGTACATCTGCTTCTTGAGTGATGCAACTCTTTTCACCCTGGCTCGAAGTGGATTTAGTAGGATGAAAAAAAAGAGACAGTAATAAAAAAAAAAAGATAATAATCAGCTTCTCCATGAAGGAAGGTTAAAATATAAGGGCAGCTTAGCTCGGAAGAGAGGTGACTGAGATGTGCTGCGGGAAATCTGGACAATAATGAGTGATGTGAAAAGGGATCAGTTGATTGCTGCTTCACAGACCCCAGAATCCCATGACATTGAAAGGAAATAAAATTAGATGCTTTTTCATGCTATGAGTAAGTTGTGTAATTCATTGCTTCTGTGGGAACAAGTATAGTTGCAGGAATAAAACTTCTTTGTCAGGAGGATCCGAAAAAGTATTGATTGAAGAAAGGTTGGGGTGGGTGTTGCCAGAAGTAAGGTACGAGTATTCTCTTTTTTCAATTTTAGTTTAGTTTTGTTTGGTAATGGGCACTGTTGGGTTACAAACCCTGATTGATTGTAGCTATCCCTGTTTCGGCATGTAGGGCATTATACTCTGTTACTGAAAACATATTTGACACTTGAACTTCCAAAGTAATCTTTTATTCTGTGAGTTCTCTATGTCAGCTTCTGTGTAAAATACCCACAGACTATTTGTTTAGGACTGCACACAGACAAAATCTTTCATTATATTAGGGTTTTGTTGAAAAATTAGAACACATGAAAACCACAGTTGTGTGCATAACCTGAACAATCCTTCCTGTCTTCATACTTTTCAGAAACTAGTTACAGGATGGCAGATCTCTTTTTTTTTTTTTTTTTAATTGGATCTGTTCTGTGCTTAATCTACAAAACTGACTGGTTCTGGAAAGGGGTAAGTGTTGAATAACAAAGGAGAGCATTGCCTGACTCAGGAGTTAAAGAAATGGAGTGGTGTGGAGTGTAGGAAATTAGGCTGCAACTGGATGATAAGATCTTAAGGTTAGCTTCAGTGCTAAGGGGCTGTTAGTGGGCTTTGTCAGCTCCCAGTTAGTTTGCTTCCCCACTGAGATGTCACTTCTCTCTCATGAGTCTTCTGAGGAGTGCTTTTATACTGGTGTATATATATTACTCTTTTCTGCTAGAGATGGCTGAAGCACCAGGTGTGGTTTTGCTAGAAAACTCTTAAGTCGTTCTGGAAGCTTCTGTGGAGGTTTTTGCTGGTGTTTAAAATACCAGTCTGAACAACTCAGGGTAAATTTAAAGAGGTAGAAGATATCATGCATGTGAGTCTGAGATTTGTTTTTCCTGTAAGTGAGGTTAAGTGCAGTTCAGTTGTCAGCACCTATCTCTGAAGAATGAAATGAAGATGTCTTCCTCTAAAATACTTAGAGTTGGCAGATCCAGCAGTTTTTATGTTTCACTGCATAATCTGCAAGTGGAAGGATTATGCAGTTTTTTCTTTTCCTTGAAATTATCTCATGCATTTGACTGTTTTCCTTCCTAAGTCCATGCACATTGAACCAATAATGCACGTGTTGTACAACCAGCCTTGTCTGAAAAATGGTAGGACAAATAACTAATACAAATTGTGGGATTTTATTCTGCAGATACCAAGAGCTCATCCCTTACCTCTTCACAGCGGAGTGTTGACCAGGTTCTTTCTCCTATTTCAAAGCCATATTTGCTTTCATCTTCTGAGTCTGTTCCTTCCTCACCATCCAGTCATGGCCAGAAAATCAGGTAACAAAGCAACATTTTTAACCTGCTTTTAAAGAAACATTTATCTAATTGCTCACAGTGATAGCTGCTTTTACAAATCAAGCAGGCCATTATTTTATAAGTGATAACTTTTCTAAAGATTAATAGGATTTCCATTTTAAATAGCATGCCTCAAGTGGAACCTAGTTATAAAAAAAAACCCAAACACTTTGGTTTGCTCTGAGCAAAGCTATGTCTCATTATTGTGTCTGTTTTTCACATGTGTGACCTGGCTGATGAGCTTTTGCTAATTGAAGCATTTGAATTTCTGCTTCCTGTTTGAGAATTTAAGGCAGTTGGTATGTTCTGACTTCATTCACTAACAAGCTGTAATGCTAAATTTATTACTTCTTTTCTCTATCTGAAGAGCTTGTTCATGTGCCTGTTTTCAAAGTAGGATTTTCCAGTCTCCTTTGCATTTGGGAATTTTTCTCTTTTCTTGTTTTTTTTTTTGTTTTTTTTTTTAAGATCTTTTTAAGGTGAATGAATAACTTGACAAAATTAGGGTGCATTAAAATGACTTCTCTTTCATCTCTGTATCTCCTATTTCCTTGTCTGAGGTTCTTCTGTTCTTAATGGCCAGTGTTGCCTCCACTCTCCAAAACTAAGAATCCTGAATATATGTCTTCAGAAGCAGCTCTAGGATTTAACTTTTAATATTTTTTTTCCTAAGAAGAGACAACTGAATTGTCCTTAACCTGCTAGCCATCATTCCTGATTCGATGGCTGAAGAAAGACAGCTTGTGCCGGGGCAGCTCTAGCAGACATTCGTAGGGCTTTCTTATTTTGTTGTTATCAAGGCCTCAACATACATTTAATGCAGAGAGTCTCTTATCTGGTTGGAATTTTGGGAGAGCCTTTGTTTTTTGTCTTCAAAATGAGCTGTTGGGATATTTAGGGACTGTGAGGTCAGTTTCCTTTAAGTACTCCCTTGAGGCTGTCTCTCGTTTCCCTACTCCCTCACATTTTCTGTCCTGTGTCTCAGATTTCTTGTACTTCTCTGACAGAACTTAAAAAGTGAAGGTTGAATGTTAACCTGCATGTTAAGGTGATAGGGGAAAATGCTCTAACACCATGAGGGACTGTACTTTGAAGGATTTTGTAGACTCCAGCCTGCTTGAAGAGTGAACAGTATGAGCAAGTTGTGTTGCAGAGGATAGACCTGAGTCTGGGAAGGCAGCTATGGTTTGTTGTTGCTTTCTTGGGTTTCTTATGACAACGCAAGGGCATAAGGTCCCAATAATTGTCTTGAACTTGGTGCTTTCCCAAGACTTTCTTAAAAGAAAAACATTCTTTTGTTGCATATTTTCTAACTTCATGTGCCTTGGACTGTTTTCTGTTACATGAAATATTTGAGAAATGCATGTGTGGGCTTTTCCAGTTATTTAGTCTTATTATTAGGCAAATGCCACATTACTGATGTGTACTGTGGGATTAGTTTATCACCTGTAGATTTTAAGTGGCAATGGGAACTTCTTTGAAAAGGAAAGAAAAGCGAGTATGATGCTGTACCATCTGTGACAAGCTGTCAGAAGTCAGAACTCAGTTAGTGGGGAAGAACAATTGCTTCTGCAGCTACAAGAGCTCCTTGTTTATTTATGTTCCAAGTTATGAGTGGTATGAAGGAAGCCAGTAAACACAGACAGGAAGACTAGAGTGATAAGGCAGATTATTACCTAATTTTTTGTTTATTTGTTTGTTTAGGCCTGAAGAAACCAGTTGAGGGTTGTTACTGAGGCAGTGGGTTCTCTGTCTTTCTGGCAGTGTTGCAGGACACAGTATTGAAGAAAGTGGCATGTGTGTCCTTGAACTTCGCACCCTTAAGAATTATATAGCACTTAACCATTTCTGTGAAGGAAAGACTCAAAACATGAAATAGATTTCCAAAAACTTGAAATTTCATTTACTCTGTCCTATTTAATTTACAGGGTATTTTTCCCCACTGACATCACTGAACTATCCTTCTGGCAATGAAAATTTATTTGTTTGTGCCCGAATTCACTTTTTTGTTTATGAACAAATCTCATTGTTGGGGGTATGGTTTGTATTGTTTGTTCTCTACTTTTGCCCCATGGAAGAACTGTGTTCCTTAGAAATTGTAAGCACAAACAGGCTGTGATGAAGAGCACCAGCTGGTGTGAAGTAAGCTCCTTTATGAAGTGCTGATGCTGAATTTCATTAGTGACCTGCACTCCTTTTGCTGTTCTGGTTCTGGTCAGAGTTTAGTAGCTGGGTCACGTGGGAGACATTGTTCTTTCACATTATCTTTCTGATGAGATAAACGGGGATTTAGAATGAGGGCACTAACCCCATTTTTGATAGAACCCAGATTTTTACCCCTGCATCTCTGTTTTGCCAGACATCTAATCCTAATACATTTCAAACACATCTGTTAGGATGACATCAAAATGGGAATTAAACTAACACAGAGCTTTAAAAGGCAAATTTCTTAATTTCAGTGACTGTCACAATTCATTGTATTTCTCCTTTTGTGTTTTGTTTTTTTCTTACTCCTTTTATTTTGTTTTAATGCAGTAATTTTATGCCACATAAAGACCTTGGGGAAAGGCTGAAGGGGAATGGAGTGGACTTTTGGGAAAAGTTAGAGAACTGGATTTAAATCCCCTAAATTTGAATCAGAAGGTTTCATGGATTTTAGCTTTGGTTTAGTCTGTTGCTTAGCATGTGAGTGTATTTCAGATGGCTACTTGCTTACAAGTTCAGCATTTATATTTATTAACTTATTTATACTCTTCCTTATTTTCTTCAGACTTCAGAGTCAACAAACAGATAAACAAGATCTCAGTGATATCCACAAACCAGAGAAACTGAGGTATGAGGATCTTGAAGAACACATTTACACTCTTGAAGGTAAGTTTTAGTGCATTTCAGACGGTTTGTTTACCACCTTAGGGCTTAACAATAATGGGACAATTGCCTTCATAGTTTTAAAACTGTAGTTGGTGAGAAAAATTTCTGACTGATTTTGGAATTAGGGAAAACAAATGTCTCAGATGGTGAGGGATTAATTTTCTTCATTCTTGCATCTTTAGATAAATGTATGTAGTAATAAGCAGACATTAAATTGAGTTGGTTCTGAAATTTGTAACATAAATTTGTTCAGAAATCTTGCATAACCTTGTTCTGATTAATGGTGTAGGTCTGACGGTTGTTTTGGAATGTTTTAAAATGGTGTAGAACTTTCCTTGAAACAGAAAAGTGTACTAGTATGTGAACTAAATTGAGGTTTTGTTGTATTTGCTGCATAAATTAGAACCAGGTTATAAGTCTAAAGTTAGTGTAGCTATTGCATGCACTCCTGGTTTTTCCTTCAGTAACTGAGGCTTAAATAGTAGTATGAATTAGAAGTTGCTGTAGGGTATGTCTAAGTGTGGGAAGAACTCTTGAAATTATGCTGTCATTAATCAGCATCTCTGAGTAGTTTTGGAACATGTGGTTCAGTTACTGAAACCTGAATTTTATCCTAACTTTTTTTTCTCTGAGGTCAGCATTTTATTTATTTGCATTTCTGCTCTCTGTTGATTGCATGCTATAATATGTTTCCTTCTCTCTGTATGCTGTAGGGTCAGTTTTCAAAAATCTTTGACGTAACTAAGCTACTCTAGAAAGAGGAGGGTAAAAAAACGTGATGTACTTTATAGCCATTTGTATATGGAGTGAGAAATCAGAGCACAGTTACTGGTCTTACTTCTTAGTTTTCCAGCATTTGAGTGACATCCTAATGTTGAACCGGAGCAGCCTTATCTCCCATGAAACTGTGGGTTTAAAGTAACTGAAGTTGTCAATGGGAAAGATGTGAACAGCAAGCTAACCTTTCCACATTTCATGAGGTCTGTAAAGTCCTGAGGCTAATGGACATGTGGTATTGTGTGGTGTAACTAAACTCGTAATTGGTGAAGAGATTGTATTTGCTGTATTGGGAGAGTTAGGGATATTTTCTTTGAAACCAGTGATTCTAACTGGTATGAGTGGTTTCCTGGGTCCCAGACTGGCTTATTCTTTTGGTGGTTAGGTCATATGGAAGATGGAGTGGAGCCTTTGCTCACTCTCCTGACCCTGTGAGAATATGGCTTTCAGTATTTTAAAAGCAACCAACAAAAAAAAAATATATTTGTATGAACAGCAGATGTGCTGATAGTGTTTAGTAATAACTAGCAGAAGATAATGCCTCATCTGTGCATTTCTCTGTGAAGCTTTACTCATTACTCGGTTTTATTTATCTCATTTAGTTTCCTTTTTATAAGCTTTAAATGCATTATTTGAATGTGAACCAAGCCTGTAGACACTAATGGTTTCTTACTCATCTCACATTTTAATTAGACATATTTATTTGTTAAATTTTGTGTGGGAGACCTTTGGGAATACATTACATATTTCACTTTTATTTTATTACATATGACAACAGACTGGCATTTTCTTGGCAATTAGGGCTGAGTAGATGCTGTGCCCAAGTAAGGTACCACTGAATCATTTGGTGATGTGTGGTGGTCAGTAATTTTAAGAGTTCACATATGCTAATGATTTCTCAATCAACACTACTTTAGTTGGGTGAGCCTGCATCCAAAGACAATCTCAGTATGTAGGAGGAAATCAGATTGGCTGAAAAGGGGAGGAGGTAGCTCAGGAGAAATTGCAGGGAGAGGTGGGTAAGAAAGTAAAATCTAAAAAGTAAATACAGAAGAAGATACAGTGAAGAATGAAGTTGATAACAGTAAACAAAACAATGAATTAAAGGAGATACCTGAAAATATAGAAGTCTTTTAGTCATACTGTGAGTGAGTTCTAGAAAGAAAAGATCAGCAGATTATCAGCAACTGCTTTTAGGTGATGTGCTCATCTTAAGGGGATAATGCATCTCTTGCTTAAAAAGGGAGTGAAAGTGTACAGAGTTACCTTTTTTCTCCTTTGCGTAGTAAGATTTTTTTTATTAATGGTTTTGGTTTGAGTTTCTTTGTTTGTTTATGTTGTTGGCAGTCATTTTGAAGTTAGAAGTAATATTTAATCAGGACAAATTTATAAAAGGAATCTTTTGATGATTTAAATACACCGGATACTATTGGTGCCTCATGCAGAAATAATGTTGTTGTTGATAGCTTTATAATTAAGAGGGGGAGCAACAAAACAGAATAGATTTTCTTTTGAGTGTGATAGCCCATTATTTTGGTCTTACGAAAACACCCATATATAGAATTTATTTTCCTAGGTGAAGCTGGTGGGAATTCTTCTTGCTTTTGTAAGAAACTGAAAACATTCTCCTAACTTAGTTAGACTTGAACTTGACTGAAATTTTCTGTTATGCTTTCATCTACAGTTCCTTTAAAAGAGTTTTAATTTAAAGAAATTCAAACTGTTCAGAGAGAGAGGCTGATCAGTTTGGTTGACTTTGTTTTCTTTAATGCATAATATTTCAGTTTTATTATAATATGAAAAAGAAAAATGCTTGAGACATTGATAGTATATGAAAGATGACAAATTGATGTTTTCTAAAGCTTTACCCAAAACCTAGAGAGATATATAGAATATCTGTGCTATGTTACACGGAAGTGTTAGGGAGAAGAGTCCTGTGTATTTCAGGTTGGCTGTCTAGAGGTAGTGACCACATCTTGTTTTATCTTTTTTTCTGTACCCCATCAAATGAGATAATAGCAGTCTGCATAGTTTGCAAATAAATAATTCAGAAGCAGTTGAGTATCCTAGCAATGATCAAAGAGGAAGGACAGTAATAGTGTTTTTGTGAATTCAATGCCAACCTTGCACAGGGAGAAGATAGTATAATGTAGAATATCTGAGTTAGCAGCATCTGTCCTGTGCACTGAAGAAGGCAAGGATCCCATCAGAGAGTGTGTGACCACATAGTTAAAGATTGTTTTTATATGCATAAAAAGGATGAGCTGAACTTGGACATACAATTTTTCTGTGACTTGTATCTTGATTATGTAAAGAAATGAAAACATCTTGGGTTTCTGTTGTATATTTCTTCAGTTTTGGCTTTATAAACAGATGTGTTCCAATAGCTAATTTCAAAACTAACAATTCTGTAATTAAGGCAGCAAGTACAGCCTATGGTAATTACTAATTCTCAGGGAGATGATCAAGTTGAAGGGAAAATGCTCAATTAGTGCTGATATTTTTGTGTTCTCATTTAGCCATTCCCACACTCTGTGTCCATTGCTGTGCTCCACTTTTGCAATTACAAAATAATGAAGCCATTGTTCAAATTTCTTCTCCAGATCAGGGGGACATACCAGAGGAGTGTGAAAGTGATGTCTTGCATCCATCTGGGGACGCCCTCGATGGAAACTGTGTCACAGCCCCTGTGCCAGCAACAGCCACTTCACTGCAGGACTTAAGTGAGTTCTCAGCTCAGACACAAAAGAAGTACCATTTTTAAATGTCAAATATGTAACACAGAAAGCCAGGTATTTAACAGTCTGTAGGAATGGAGCCTGGCGTGGTTGAAAAATTTTCCAGAAAGTACCATTTCTGTAATAAAGAGGAAGGAGTGTTTTCTTTTGCTGTTCTGTATGAGGATGACTTTTCTCACCCTGGTTTTAGTTAAATTTGAGTTTAACTTAAAACATTTTTGCCATCCATCCTCTTAACTCCCTTGTCCAGCCTCTGGTGAGATGATCTTTTTTCTTTGAGATAATTATTAAATATAATTTCTGCTCTTGATAGGAATGAGACATTAAATGTTTTGAAGTGTTTTATGTACTGCTTAGCTGGATTTTTTAAAAATTTATTCTTTACTCTCTTGGTAAACTGTCTTATCACAATGCAGTTTTAATTCTTCAGGTAGATGAGAATAATATCAGTCAGTATATGCTGCTTTTCTAATTGTTCTAGATGGAAACATGGCTCTTTTTATTTAGTGAAGAGCTTTCTAGCTTCTCGTGATTCCCAGTTCTTAGTTTGCCCATCTCATTGTTATCTGATGCTGTTCTTTGTAGACAGCTTTTTAAATACACTGGTCACATCATCAGTGTGTTCTGCAATAATTTCCAAGAGGTTTTAAATACTTTGCATTATAAATATAAAGAATTGTATCCAACCACATTGCAGAAGGGGAAAGAATATCGTAACATGGACTTTGGGATAATAAAGGTTTAGTGAGAATATCCATGAAAAGAATGAGAAGTGCACAGATCTGTCTCCTTAACTCTTGGTGAGTCATTTATCAGACTAAAAAATGTTCAGAGGTGGGAGAACACATTATCCCATACCCAAGAATAAGTTTGGTGTATGTACAAATAATATATCCAGTTGTTTCTCATTTACTGTTAATGTTATATAGGAACCTGGTAGTTATTTGTATGCTCTTGTAGTGGTTACTGAACTACACAAATCAAATGACAGATGTTGAAATAATTTTTCACAGTGGTGCTGGATCAAAGGCAGATTGAAGAACAAAACAGAAAAGTTGAGAAAAACTTAGAAGAAAGGGAAGCAACAGAAGAAAGGAGAGAGAAAGAACAACAGGAAGCTTTGGAAAGTGAGCAAGAAGAAGTGGAAAAGCTTAACAAAGAGGTGGTAATTTAATTTCTGACAGTAATGCAGCTTTGTAGTGCCTTGAATTTTAGGATTGTTATATGTGTTACTTGGTTAAGAATAGATTTTTATTCTATGAAGGGAAAGTAGTAGAGGGTAAGTTATTTATGTACTTGTGTTATTAAGCAGAGTCTCACTAGAGTGTCTCCTTATGCTAAGTTAACTTTTTCACTGGAAACAGATGCCTTTCCTTCCATGCTTCATGGAACTGGAAGCTGCAGATTTGTGGCCACTGTCACCATGCCCTTGGAACAAGCTGAACATTTGCTGTCTCTCTGGTGTGGCCACTGCAGGTGGGACACCACCAGAACATGTTAATGTCCATCTGTTCATTAGCTTCTGTCAGGGTGACCAGGGTACTCTGGGAAGGAGAGGGTATAAGGAGACCTTCAGTTTGCTTAAATCCCTTTGAGCTTAAACACTTTGTGTTTAAATAGTGTTCTGGATTTTTAGGTCCTGTTTAATGCTGTTTCGACCGGTGTGTTTTACTGAGTTTAACGTGAAATTCTGCAAGTATTGCAGGTAGTAAGGTGTAAATGTATTTTTCTAATCAGTATTTAAATTTTATTTTTGTGTCTTTAAGTATGTCCAAGACTCGATGAAAACATATGAAGAAACAGAAGATAAAGAGGGAGTAAAATCTGAGCGTAACACTGCTGCTGAAAATAATGTAAAGGATCCTTCTTCCAATCCATTAGAAAAATACATGAGAATAATTCAGCAGAGCAGAGAGCAGGAAGTGGCAAACAAGGTGATTATTCTCAAAACACCGTCCCAAAAATATTCTTGTCCAAATTTGTGTCTTGCTAGGCATGCTCAGAATGAAAACAATATTCACATTTTAATTTTTTCTTCATTTAGAAACATTAGGTAACAACCGCCAGAGCATTTAGATTTGTATTGAAAAGTGTGATGATCCAAAAGAAAAACACTGAAAACTTTGTGTAAGGGTTGCTGGTATCCTCTAAGTGGAGGGTTACTTAGTTTGTTTTTTAAAGTACTAGGACAGTATTTAAATGTCCTCAATTTTTAGCTTAAACTGTGTTTAAATACAGTTTGAACCTCCACAGTTCCGTTTGTGTTCCTCTAACACAACTGATAGAATTTATTCTGGCAAACTCTTAACAAAGAGGTATGGGTGGACATTACTTCAATGAAGGAATGCAGGATGTTTTTGTTCAGACATGATCCCAATCTAAATTTCCAAACTGTTACTGTTCTAGATCCAGTATAGCATTTGTAGAAATAGGGCTGGTCCTTTAGAAGATTTTTATTTTTAGTTATGAGCCTTAAAAATACAGATACTATTATTAGGTCACTTTTGACTGTAGAACTGGTCAGAGAAAGTGTCTTTTCCTCCTGGTTAGCAGGATTCAAACAAAGAAGAAATAAGAGAAGTGTCACCTTCAGAAGGACTTCTGTCTACTGAAAATGATGACAGGTAAGGCTCATGTATTAATAATTTCTAGTACTCCATATTAACAAATAATAATAATAACAATATTAATGATAATAATAATTCTAAATTAATATATGGTTTTAATACTTTTAGTATTAATTATGTTAAGAGACAGCTGCCTCCTTAGAAACCCAAATAAATTATTAAGCAAAAGCAAGTGTGTTGGAAAAACTGAGGATCGTTCTTGTACATCCACGTTAAGTATTGTATGGAATTCACGTCTGAGAGCTGCACTCAGTGATCTGTTTCAGCGGCTGTGGCAGTCACAGCTTTTCATCTGCAATTGAGCAGCATCCCACTTCCTTCACAGAGAGCTTGTGTTTGAGGGATTGTTCTTGGGTGGTGACACCCTGGGTGAAGGTTTGTCTGTGCTGCACCTCGCCTGAAGTCTGTTCCTAGCTTTGATTTTTCAGTAGCATTGTGGACTTCTTAGACACCTTGTTCAGAGATTTTGTCTGCCTGCACTCAGTCATAACAGCCCAGGCATTTCCTCTGGTTCTTTCTAGGCATTGATAAATATGGATATGTGTTTTAGTTGCTTGTAAGAGAAAAACCAAACAATCCTCCATCAAAACTTTCAGTTTATTTGAAGATGTAGAGTTGAAAATAAGCAAAAAATGTGGAGCAGTTAGAAAAAAAACCCCATAACCATAGTAATGATTCATTATTATCTGTTCTGTTAAACCTAACAAACCCTACCCTGCTGCTCCTGAATTGGCACCAGTTGTGTTGTTTTCACTGGGTGAGCACTACTGCTTTTTGAGATACAGGTGAAGGCTTTCACTTAATGAAGGCCCAAATCCTCCTCCTTTAGGGTTGGTTTTATTGCCAGCAGCTCACTGAAACAGCAAGAGAATTGCAGCAAAGGCAGTCTCTTCCATTTTAAAATGAGTATTAAGTTTTAAGATAAATTACATTAGACTCATACCACTTTTCTTTTCCTCCTTCCTATAATCAATGCAGTGTTGCAGACATTTCTCATGGAGACGCGGATGAAAGCTTCTGGTGAACAATAGTTACTGATTTTTCAATTTTTATTATTATAAGAAAGATTTGAAGTAGCTTTCTGCCTGTAATAAATGTTAGGTACAAACACTGCAGGCTGTGTAATTATAAATTAATAAAGCTGATTTTGGTCTGTTTCATCACTTCAGTCATTGACTTCAGACAGTGAGTCCTGATGTGTTACTAGTCCAAGAGGAAGCCCTTGGGTGAGGTGAGAGAAAGAACAAAGCAGGGAACAGAAACTGATCAGTAGGTTTGGGTAGATTTGTGTTGGCACTGAATTCCCCTAAACTTTGCCCACCCCCACCCCTTCTCCAAATGGTTCAAAGTGTGGGTGAAAGGAACAAAAAATTCTGTCACCATCACCTGTTTTTAAAGGTGTCCCGTGGAGGCCCTGGGCTTACACAAGTGTCAGTGTGTTGAGCGTGACAGACCCAATCTAAGGTGTCCCTTCTGCTGCTACGGCAGGGGCAGGAGCCACTTTCAAAAGCAGCCCCTCTCATGTATCACCTCATTGGTATTAACCAGCCCAGAATGGAGAGATTAAAATAAAAATGCTATTTAACTCATCTTTATTTAAGCTTTGTATTTTGTAGGTAATTATAGGCAAGATCATTAAACTTTATTTACAGTAAAAAATACAGTAGTTTTTATCAATGAAGTAATTTTGGGTGGCAGCATATATTACAACTTGCACTGCATTTGAGGCTGGTCATCTTGACCTAACTACAAGAACATGAAGCCAAGTTTGACAGAATTTAGGGGCAAAAAACAAAGTTCTGTCTCAAATTCACTGGCTGTTTAAACACAACGTACCAAAACCGTGACAGATACAAATTTTGCTTTTTGAAATGAAGCTAAAATGTGATGTGGTGGCTACTCTAATTTTGCATGCTGCTTAATTTGCTGTCGCAGCCACTCTGGCCTTTACAGAAGTTCTGAGTGACTGCTCCTGTTGGATGTTGAGAAGGGGTAGTGCTTGTTGCATTATGCTGGCCTGGAAAAACTACCACTACTGCATGCCGCACACAGCTGCTGCTGCAGCTGCACCTCCAGGGCAGCCCTGCCCCATGCAGGAGGGCAGGGAGCTCTGGAACAGAATGTGTTTCACCTCAGATAGAGACATAAAGCCTAGAGATGCACTGCCATGGAGTAGCTGTAGGTCTGGGTTCAAATAAGCATACACAAGTGTTGTCTATTATCTACAAATATTTATTTTAACACTTGGATGTAACTACAGGAAGCCCTTGGCACTGATAGAAAATATTGATTCACTGTTAGGTTACAAAAATTTATACATAGCAAAATTTAATGCTCTTTACATAAAAATATTAGACTACTTAAACAAAACTTCAAAAACTCCCAGTAATAGCTACACTGAATTAGAAAAGAATTAGGCTTTAAGACACTGCCTCCATTATTAACCTTATGCAGACACTGGGCTAGAACATCACCTGCATTGCTGTAGAAATGTCTCCTTCATGCAACAGGTAAGAACATACACTAGGCTATTTTGTTATATTTGTTCTACATCAATCAACTTTGCCCCTTTTTTGAAACTGTCAAATTAGACTTCAATATTTAAGAAAAGAAATTATATTTGAAATTAATACCCCTCAAAAAATGCTTTTTCTCTTAATACTGATTTGAAGGAATTTGTGCTTCCTTTGATGTATATTCAGCAAACAGTCAAAACTACCAAACCACACATCAGCTTAGCAGGGGTATGACTTGAATATTTAATTTTTTCAAATGAATGATGTATTTTTACTTTTCCCCCCCAACATTTATATATATATATATATATATCATATAGAACAAACACCAAATATACCATCACTAATACTCAAGATATCACTGAATGCTTCTGAAAAAAAACATTAATTAGAAGGCAGACTTCTATGGGAAATGACTTTAAAATGGCACCAGTTCGTTTGTTGTTTTTTTTTTT